>OZ023238.1:0-399641 GCA_964006365.1 Trididemnum miniatum
CTAACCCTAACCCTAACCCTAACCCTAACCCTAACCCTAACCCTAACCCTAACCCTAACCCTAACCCTAACCCTAACCCTAACCTAACCCTAACCCTAACCCTAACCCTAACCCTAACCCTAACCCTAACCCTAACCCTAACCCTAACCCTAACCCTAACCCTAACCCTAACCCTAACCCTAACCCTAACCCTAACCCTAACCCTAACCCTAACCCTAACCCTAACCCTAACCCTAACCCTAACCCTAACCCTAACCCTAACCCTAACCCTAACCCTAACCCTAACCCTAACCCTAACCCTAACCCTAACCCTAACCCTAACCCTAACCCTAACCCTAACCCTAACCCTAACCCTAACCCTAACCCTAACCCTAACCCTAACCCTAACCCTAACCCTAACCCTAACCCTAACCCTAACCCTAACCCTAACCCTAACCCTAACCCTAACCCTAACCCTAACCCTAACCCTAACCCTAACCCTAACCCTAACCCTAACCCTAACCCTAACCCTAACCCTAACCCTAACCCTAACCCTAACCCTAACCCTAACCCTAACCCTAACCCTAACCCTAACCCTAACCCTAACCCTAACCCTAACCCTAACCCTAACCCTAACCCTAACCCTAACCCTAACCCTAACCCTAACCCTAACCCTAACCCTAACCCTAACCCTAACCCTAACCCTAACCCTAACCCTAACCCTAACCCTAACCCTAACCCTAACCCTAACCCTAACCCTAACCCTAACCCTAACCCTAACCCTAACCCTAACCCTAACCCTAACCCTAACCCTAACCCTAACCCTAACCCTAACCCTAACCCTAACCCTAACCCTAACCCTAACCCTAACCCTAACCCTAACCCTAACCCTAACCCTAACCCTAACCCTAACCCTAACCCTAACCCTAACCCTAACCCTAACCCTAACCCTAACCCTAACCCTAACCCTAACCCTAACCCTAACCCTAACCCTAACCCTAACCCTAACCCTAACCCTAACCCTAACCCTAACCCTAACCCTAACCCTAACCCTAACCCTAACCCTAACCCTAACCCTAACCCTAACCCTAACCCTAACCCTAACCCTAACCCTAACCCTAACCCTAACCCTAACCCTAACCCTAACCCTAACCCTAACCCTAACCCTAACCCTAACCCTAACCCTAACCCTAACCCTAACCCTAACCCTAACCCTAACCCTAACCCTAACCCTAACCCTAACCCTAACCCTAACCCTAACCCTAACCCTAACCCTAACCCTAACCCTAACCCTAACCCTAACCCTAACCCTAACCCTAACCCTAACCCTAACCCTAACCCTAACCCTAACCCTAACCCTAACCCTAACCCTAACCCTAACCCTAACCCTAACCCTAACCCTAACCCTAACCCTAACCCTAACCCTAACCCTAACCCTAACCCTAACCCTAACCCTAACCCTAACCCTAACCCTAACCCTAACCCTAACCCTAACCCTAACCCTAACCCTAACCCTAACCCTAACCCTAACCCTAACCCTAACCCTAACCCTAACCCTAACCCTAACCCTAACCCTAACCCTAACCCTAACCCTAACCCTAACCCTAACCCTAACCCTAACCCTAACCCTAACCCTAACCCTAACCCTAACCCTAACCCTAACCCTAACCCTAACCCTAACCCTAACCCTAACCCTAACCCTAACCCTAACCCTAACCCCTAACCCTAACCCTAACCCTAACCCTAACCCTAAAAACACAACAGTAACGTAGTAGCTTTTTATTAACTGTTTACGCGTTTCTGTTTTCATGGTTTCGTCAGTACAGTATACTACTAGGCTAATAACCACGAATTGGAAACTGACAAAAAATGCAGCAGACATGAAACAATTCATTATGACGTCATAAATTTTAGTCATAAACAGTTGTTTTCAGGGCATATAAATTCTATCGCGGTATCCTTGTTTCCAATCTGCATATCCATCGAAATGGGTCCTAGGAACTCATACCGTTTGCTTGGACTAAAGAAGACGGAAGAAGAAAGTAGTTTGTAGATTTCCTTCATCCTTGTGTGCGGAACAGAACTTTAAAAGCTGAACTCGAACACCAAGTTTACTGTCTTTTTTACATATAACCGTTGCTGAATGTTTTTGTGTTGAAACAAGTAATCGAAGATTGCAGGTGTTGAATCACTCTTCACTTGGTCTTCGGATATCTTATTATTTTTACTGGGCTGAAACGACAACAGTAACGTAGTAGCTTTTTATTAACTGTATGCGCGTTTCTGCTTTTATGGCTTCGTCAGTACAGTATACTACTACGCTATAAACCACATAATGGAATACGAACAAAAAATGCAGTAGATATGAAACAATTCATTATGACGTCATAATATTTTGTCATAAACAATTGTCTTCAAGGCATTGGAATTCTATCGCGGTATCCTTATTTCCAATCTGCATATCCATCGAAATGGGTCCTAGGATCACATACCGTTTACCTGGATTAAAGTGAATGGAAAAAGAAAGTAATTTGTGGTTTTCTTTCATCCTTATGTGCAGAACAGAACTTTTAAAGCTGAACTCGAACACCAAGTTTGGCAATTTTTTATGCATATAACCGTTGCTGAATGTTTTTGTGTTGAAACAAGTAATCGAAAATTGCAGGTGTTGAATCACTCTTCACTTAGTTTTCGGATATCTTATTACTTTTACTAGGCTAAAAACACAACAGTAACGTAGTAGCTTTTTATTAACTATATACGCGTTTCTGCTTTCATGGCTTCGTCAGTACAATATACTACTGGGCTAATAACCACATAATGGAAACTGAACAAAAAATGCAGCAGATATGAAACAATTCATTATGACGTCATTAATTTTAGTCATAAACAGTTGTCTTCAGGGAATATGATTTTTATCCCGGTATTTTTATTTGCAATCTGCTTATCCATCCAAATGGCACAAAGGGTCCTAGGAACACATACCGTCTCCCTGGACTAAAATAGATGGAAGAAGAAAGTAATTTGTGGATTTCCTTCATCCTTGTGTGCGGAACAGAACTTTGAAAGCTGATATCGAACACCAAGTTTACAGTCTTTTATACATATAACCGTTGCTGAATGTTTTTGTGTTGAAACTAGTAATCGAAAACTGCAGGTGGTAAATCCTTCTTCATTTCGTTTTCGAATGTTTTGTTACTTTTACTGGGCTAAAAACACAACAGTAACGTAGTAGCTTTTTATTAACTGTAAACGCGTTTCTGCCTTCATGGTTTCGTCAGTACAGTATACTATTATGCTAATAACCACATAATGGAAACTGAACAAAAAATGCAGCAGATATGAAACAATTCATTATAACTTCATAAAATTTAGTCATAAACAGTTGTCTTCAAAGCAGTTGAAATCTATCCCGGTATCCTTATTTCCAATTTGCATATCGATCGAAATGGCACAAAGGGTCCCAAGAACACATACCGTCTCCTTGGACTAAAATAGATGGAAGAAGAAAATAATTTGTGGATTTCTTTTATTTTTGTGTGCGGAACAAATTTTTAAAAGCTGAACTCCAACAGCAAGTTTACCATTTTCTATACATATAACCGTTGCTGAATGTTTTTGTGTTAAAGCAAGCAATCGAAGATTGCAGGTGTTGAATCACTCTTCACTTGGTTTTCGGATATTTTATTATTTTTGTTGGGCTAAAAACACAACAATAACGTAGGGCTAAAAACACAACACAACAGTAACATCCTTTTTATTAACTGTTTGCGCGTTTCTGTTTTCATGGTTTCGTCAGTACAGTATACTATTGGGCTAATAACCACATAATGGAAACGGAACAAAAAATGCAGCAGACATGAAACAATTCATTATGACGTCATAAAGTTTAGTCATAAACAGTTGTCTGCAAGGCATATGATTTCTATCCCGGTGTCCTTATTTCCAGATTGCATATCCGTCAAATTGGCACAAAGGGTCCTAGGAACACACACCGTCTCCCTGGACTAAAGTAGATGGAAGAAGAAAATTTTTTGTAGATTTTCTTCGACCTGGTGTGCGGAACAGAACTTTTAAAGCTGAATTCGAACACCAAGTTTACCGTTTTTTATACATATAACCGTTGTTGAATGTTTTTGTGTTGAAGCAAGTAATCGAAAAATGCAGGTGTTGATTGATTCTTCATTTGGTTTTCGGATGTTTTAATATTTTTACTGGATTAAAAACACAACAGTAACGTAGTAGCTTTTTATTAACTGTATACGCGTTTCTGCTTTCATGGTTTCGTCAGTACAGTATACTACTATGCTAATAACCACATAATGGAAACTGAACAAAAAATGCAGCAGACATGAAACAATTCATTATGACGTCATAACTTTTAATCATAAACAGTTGTCTTCAAAGCATATGAATTCCATCCCGTTGTCTTTGTTTTCATTCTGCTTATCTATTGAAGAAGCACAAAGTGTCCTAGGAACACATACCGTCTCCCTGGATTAAAAGTGATTGAAAAAGAAAGTAATTTATGGATTTCCTTCATCCTTGTGTGCGGAACAGAACTTTGAAAGCTGAACTCTTCACTTGGTTTTCGGATATTTTATTACTTTTGCTAGGCTAAAAGCACAACAGTAACGCAGTAGCTTTTTATTTTTTGTATACGCGTTTCTGTTTTCATGGCTTCGTCAGTACAGTATACTACTAGGCTATCAAACCACATAATGGAAACTGAACAATCTTCTAAACATCAAACCACATAATGGAAACTGAACATACTTCTGCATTTTCAGCCGGTAAAAATTGAACAAAAAATGCAGCAGATATGAAACAATTTCTTATGACGTCATAAACTTTAATCATAAACAGTTGTCTTCAAAGCATTGGAATGTTTTTTTGGTATCTTTAATTCCAATCTGCATATCCATCGAGTTGGCACAAAAGGTTCTTGGAACACACACCGTCTCTTTGGACTAAAGTAGATGGAAGAAGAAAGTAGAGTGTGGGTTTCCTTCATTTTTGTGTGCGGAACAGAACTTTAAAAGCTGAACTCGAACACCAAGTTTACAGTTTTTTTTACATAAAACCGTTGCTGAATGTTTCTGTGTTGAAAACAGTAATCGAGAATTGCGGGTGTTGAATCACTCTTCACTTGGTTTTGAAATGTCTTACTACTTTTACTGAATTAAAAACACAACAGTAACGTAATAGCTTTTTATTACCTGTTTACGCGTTTCTGCTTTCATGGCCACGTCAGTACAGTATACTACTGGGCTAATAACCACATAATGGAAACTGAACAAAAAATGCAGCAGATATGAAACAATTCATTATGACGTCATAAATTTTGATCATAAACAGTTGTTTTCAGGGCATATAAATTCTACCGCGGTATCCTTGTTTCCAATCTGCATATCCATCGAAATGGGTCCTAGGAACACATACCGTTTGCTTGGACTAAAGAAAACGGAAGAAGAAAGTAATTTGTAGATTTCCTTCATCCTTGTGTGCGGAACAGAACTTTAAAAGCTGAACTCGAACACCAAGTTTACTGTCTTTTTTACGTATAACCGTTGCTGAATGTTTTTGTGTTGAAACAAGTAATCGAAGATTGCAGGTGTTGAATCATTTTTCACTTGGTTTTCGGATATTTTATTATTTTTACTGGGCTGAAAAGACAACAGTAACGTAGTAGTTTTTTATTAACTGTATACGCGTTTCTGCTTTCATGGCTTCGTCAGTACAGTATACTACTACGCTATAAACCACATAATGGAATATGAACAAAAAATGCAGCAGATATGAAACAATTCATTATGACGTCATAAATTTTAGTCATAAACAGTTGTCTTCAAGGCATTGGAATTCTATCCCGGTATCCTTATTTCCAATCTGCATATCCATCGAAATGGGTCCTAGGATCACATACCGTTTACCTGGATTAAAGTAGATGGAAAAAGAAAGTAATTTGTGGATTTGTTTCATCCTTATGTGCAGAACAGAACTTTTAAAGCTGAACTCGAACACCAAGTTTGGCAATTTTTTATGCATATAACCGTTGCTGAATGTTTTTGTGTTGAAGCAAGTAATCGAAAATTGCAGGTGTTGAATCACTTTTCACTTAGTTTTCGGAAAACTTATTACTTTTACTGGGCTAAAAACACAACAGTAACGTAGTAGTTTTTTATTAACTATATACGCGTTTCTGCTTTCATGGCTTCGTCAGTACAATATACTACTGGGCTAATAACCACATAATGGAAACTGAACAAAAAATGCAGCAGATATGAAACAATTCATTATGACGTCATGAATTTTAGTCATAAACAGTTGTTTTCAGGGCATATGACTTCTATCCCGGTGTCTTTATTTCCAATTTGCATATCCATCGAAATGGGTCTTAGGATCAGATACCGTTTCCCTGGACTAAAGTAGATGGAAAAAAAAAGTAATTTGTGGATATCCTTCATCCTTGTGTGCGGAACAGAACTTTAAAAGCTGAACTCGAACACCAAGTTTACAGTCTTTTATACAAATACCCGTTGCTGAACGTTTTTGTGTTGAAGCAAGTAATCGAAAATTGCAGGTGTTGAATCATTCTTTACTTGGTTTTCGGATATCTTATTATTTTTACTGGGCTAAAAACACAACAGTAACGTAGTAGCTTTTTATTAACTGTATACGCGTTTCTGTCTTCATGGCTTTGTCAGTACAGCATACTACTAAGTTAAAAACCACATAATGGAAACTGAACAAAAAATGCAACAGATATAAAACAATTCATTATGACGTCATAAAATTTAGTCATAAACAGTTGTCTTCAGGGCATATGAATTCTATCCTGGTGTGCTCATTTCCAATTTGCATATCCATCGAATTGGCACAAAGGGTCCTAGGAACACATACCGTTTCCCTGGACTAAAATAGATGGAAAAAAAAAATAATTTGTGGATTTCCTTCATCCTGCTGTGCGAAACAGAATTTTTAAAGCTGAACTCGAACAACAAGTTTACCGTTTTTTATACATATAACCGTTGTTGAATGTTTTTGTGTTGAAGCTAGTAATCGAAGATTGCAAGTGTTGAATCACTTTTCACTTGGTCTTCGGATGTCTTATTACTTTTACTGGGCTAAAAACACAACAGTAACGTAGTAGCTTTTTATTAACTGTATACGCGTTTCTGCTTTCATGGCTTCCTCAGTGCAATATCATACTAAGCTAATAACCACATAAAGGAAACTGAACAAAAAATGCAGCAGAATGGAAACAATTCATTATGACGTCATGAATTTTAGTCATAAACAGTTGTCTTCAGGGCATATGATATCTATCCCGGTGTCCTTATTTCCAATCTGCATATCCATCGAAATGGCACAAAAGGTCCTAAGAACACATACCGTTTCGCTGGACTAAAGTAGATGGAAGAAGAAAGTAAGTTGTGGATTTCCTTCATCTTTGTGTGCAAAATAGAACTTTAAAAGCTAACCTCGAACACGGAATTCACAGTTTTCTATACACATAACCGTTGCTGAATGTTTTTGTGTTAAAACAAATAACCGAAAATTGCAGGTGTTGAATCACTCTTCACTTGGTTTTCGGATATCTTATTATTTTTACTGGCCTAAAAACACAACAGTAACGTAGTAGCTTTTTATTAACTGTATACGCGTTTCCGCCTTCATAGCTTCGTCAGCACAGTATACTACTAAACCAATAACCACATAATGGAAACTAAACAAAAAAGCAGCAGTTATGAAACAATTCATTATGACGTCATAAATTTTAGTCATAAACAGTTGTCTTCAGGGCATATAAATTCTATCCCGGTATCCTTGTTTCCAATCTGCATATCCATCGAAATAGGTCCTAGGAACACACACCGCCTTTTTGGACTAAAGTAGACAAAAAAAAAAAGCAATTTGTGGTTTTCTTTCATGTTTGTGTGCGGAACAGAACTCTAAAAGCTGAACTCGAACACCAAGTTTGCCGTCTTCTATACATATAACCGTTGTTGAATGTTTTTGTGTTGAAGCAAGTAATCGAAGATTGCAGGTGTTGAATCATTCTTCACTTGGTTTTCGGATATCTTATTACTTTTATTCGGCTAAAAACACAACAGTAACGTAGTAGCTTTTTATTAACTGTATACGCGTTTCTGCTTTCATGGCTTCGTCAGTGCAGTATACTACTATGCTAATAACCACATAATAGAAACTGAACAAAAAATGCAGCAGATATGAAACAATTCCTTGAGACGTCATAAATTTTAGTCATAAACAGTTGTCTTCAGGGCATATGAACTCTATCCCGGTATCCCTATTTCCAATCTGCATATCCATCGAAATGGGTCCTAGGAACACATACCGCTTTCTTGGATTAAAATAGATGGAAGAAGAAAGCAATTTGTGGATTTCCTTCATCCTTGTGTGCGGAACAGAACTTTAAAAGCTGAACTCGAACACGAAGTTTACCGTCTTCTATACATATGGGCGTTGCTGAATGTTTTTGTGTTGAAGCAAGTAATCGAAGATTGCAGGTGTTGAATCACTCTTCACTTGGTCTTCGGATATTTTATTAATTTTATTGGGCTAAAAACACAACAGTAACGTAGTAGCTTTTTATTAACTGTATACGCGTTTCTGCCTTCATGGCTTCGTCAGCGCAGTTTACTACTATGCTAACAACCACATATGGGAAACTGAACAAAAAATGCAGAATTATGAAACAATTCATTATGACGTCATAAATTTTAGTCATAAACAGTTGTCTTCAGGGCATATGAACTCTATCCCGGTGTCCTTATTTCCAATCTGCATATCCATCGAAATGGGTCCTAGGAACACATACCGTCACCCTGGACTAAAGTAACTGGAAAAAGAAAGTAATTTAGGGGTTTGTTTCATCTTTGTGTGCGGAACAGAACCTTTAAAGCTAAATTCGAAGACCAAGTTTTGCAATTTTTTATGCATTTAACCGTTGCTGAATGTTTTTGTGTTGAAGCAAGTAATCGAAGATTGGAGGTGTTGACTCACTCTTCGCTTGGTTTTCGGATATCTTATTACTTTTATTCGGCTAAAAACACAACAGTAACGTAGTAGCTTTTTATTAACTGTATACGTGTTTCTGTTTTCATGGTTTCGTCAGTACAGTATACTACTATGCTAATAACCACATAATGGAAACTGAACAAAAAATGCAGCAGATATGAAACAATTCATTATGACTTCATAAATTTTAGTCATAAACAATTGTCTTCAAAGCAGTTGAATTTTATCCCGGTATCCTTATTTCCAATCTGCATATGCATCAAAATGGCACAAAAGGTTCTACGAACACATACCGTCTCCCTGGACTAAAGTAGATGGAAGAAAAAAACAATTTGTGGATTTCCTTCATGCTTGTGTGCGGAACAGAACTTTAAAAGCTGATCTCGAACACCAAATTTACCGTTTTTTATACATATAACCGTTGCTGAATGTTTTTGTGTTGAATCAAGTAATCGAAGATTGCAGGTGTTGAATCACTCTTCACTTGGTTTTCGGATATTTCATTACTTTTACTGGGCTAAAAACACAACAGTATTGTAGTAGCTTTTTATTAAGTGTTTGCGCGTTTCTGCTTTCATGGTTTCGTCAGTACAGTATACTACTATGCTATCAACCACATAATGGAAATTGAACAGAAAATGCAGCAAATATGAAACAATTCATTATGACGTCATAAATTTTAGTCATAAACAGTTGTTTTCAGGGCATATGAACTCTATCCCGGTGTCCTTACTTCCAATTTGCATTTCCATCGACCTGGCACAAAGGGTCCTAGGAACACATACCGTCTCCCTGGACTAAAGTACATGGAAGAAAAAAGTAATTTGTAGATTTCCTTCGTCCTTGTGTGCGGAACAGAACTTCGAAAGCTGAACTCCAACATCAAGTTTACAGTCTGCTATACATATAACCGTTGCTGAATGTTTTTGTGTTGAAGCAAGTAATCGAAGATTGCAGGTGTTGAATCACTCTTCACTTGGTCTTCGGATATGTTATCACTTTTACTGGGCTAAAAACACAACAGTAACGTAGTAGCTTTTTATTAACTGTATACGCGTTTCTGCCTTCATGGTTTCGTCAGTACAGTATACTACTATGCTAATAACACATAATGGAAACTGAACAAAAAATGCAGCAGACATGAAACAATTCATTATGACGTCATAACTTTTAATCATAAACAGTTGTCTTCAAAGCATATGAATTCCATCCCGTTGTCTTTGTTTTCATTTTGCCTATCTATTGAAGAAGCACAAAGTGTCCTAGGAACACATACCGTCTCCCTGGATTAAAAGTGATTGAAAAAGAAAGTAATTTATGGATTTCCTTCATCTTTGTGTGCGGAACAGAACTTTGAAAGCTGAACTCTTCACTTGGTTTTCGGATATTTTATTACTTTGCTAGGCTAAAAGCACAACAGTAACGCAGTAGCTTTTTATTTTTTGTATACGCGTTTCTGTTTTCATGGCTTCGTCAGTACAGTATACTACTAGGCTATCAAACCACATAATGGAAACTGAACAATCTTCTAAACATCAAACCACATAATGGAAACTGAACATACTTCTGCATTTTTAGCCGGTAAAAATTGAACAAAAAATGCAGCAGATATGAAACAATTTTTTATGACGTCATAAACTTTAATCATAAACAGTTGTCTTCAAGGCATTGGAATGTTTTTTTGGTATCTTTAATTCCAATCTGCATATCCATCGAGTTGGCACAAAAGGTTCTTGGAACACACACCGTCTCTTTGGACTAAAGTAGATGGAAGAAGAAAGTAGAGTGTGGGTTTCCTTCATTTTTGTGTGCGGAACAGAACTTTAAAAGCTGAACTCGAACACCAAGTTTACAGTTTGTTTTACATAAAACCGTTGCTGAATGTTTCTGTGTTGAAAACAGTAATCGAGAATTGCGGGTGTTGAATCACTCTTCACTTGGTTTTGAGATGTCTTACTACTTTTACTGAATTAAAAACACAACAGTAACGTAATAGCTTTTTATTAACTGTTTACGCGTTTCTGCTTTCATGACTTCGTCAGTATATTTTACTACTTTGCTAATAACTACCAAATGGAAACTAACCAAAAAATGCAGCAGATATGAAACAATTCTGTATGACGTCATAAATTTTAATCATAAACAGTTGTCCTCAGGGCATATGAATTCTGTTCCGGTATCCCTATTTCCAATCTGCATATCCATCGAACGTGGCACAAAAAGTCTTAAAAACACATACCGTCTCTCTGGATTAAAGTAGATCGAAGAAGAAAGTAATTTGTGGATTTCCTTCATCCTTGTGTGCGGAACAAATTTTTTAAAGCTGAACTGGAACACCAAGTTTTGCAATTTTCTATACAAATAACCGTTGCTGAAAGTTTTTGTGTTGAAGCCAATAATCGAAGATTGCAGGTGTTGAATCATTCTTCACTTGGTCTTCGGATATTTTATTACTTTTACTGGGCTAAAAACACAACAATAACGTAGTAGTTTTTTATTAACTGTATACGCGTTTCTGCCTTCATGGCTTCGTCAGTACAGTTTACTACTAGGTTATAAACCACATAATGGAAACTGAACAATTATGCAGCAGAAATGAAACAATTCATTATGACGTCATAAATTTTAATCATAAACAGTTGTATTCAGGGCATTGGAATTCTATCCCGGTGTCTTTATTTTTAAACTGCATATTTATCGAATTGTGTCCTAGGAACACATACCGTCTCCCTGGACTAAAGTAGATGGAAGAAGAAAGTAATTTGTGGATTTTCTTCCTCCTTGTGTGCGGAACAGAACTTTTAAAGCTGAACTCGAACACCAAGTTTACAAACTTCTATACATATAACCGTCGCTAAATGTTCGTGTGTTGAAGCAAGTAATCGAAGATTGCAGGTGTTGAATCACTCAGCTTCCACTCAGTTCAGTTTCCATTATGTGATTTGATGTTTAGAAGACTGTTCAGTTTCCATTGTGTGGTTTGATAGGCTAGTAGTATACTGTATTGACGAAGTCATGAAAGCAGATACGCGTATACAAAAAATAAAAAGCTACTGCGTTATTGTTGTGCTTTTAGCCTAACAAAAGTAATAAAATATCCGAAAACCAAGTGAAGAGTTCAGCTTTCAAAGTTCTGTTCCGCACACAAGGATGAAGGAAATCCATAAAATACTTTCTTTTTCCATCATTTTTAATCCAGGGAGACGGTATGTGTTCCTAGGACACTTTGTGCCTCTTCAATGGATATGCAGAATGAAAATAAAAACAACGGGATGGAATTCATATGCTTTGAAGACAACTGTTTATGATTAAAAGTTATGACGTCATAATGAATTGTTTCATGTCTGCTGCATTTTTTGTTCAGTTTCCATTATCTGGTTATTAGCATAGTAGTATACTGTACTGACGAAGCCGTGAAGGCAGAAACGCGTATACAGTTAATAAAAAGCTACTACGTTACTGTTGTGTTTTTAGCCCAGTAAAAGTGATAACATATCCGAAAACCAAGTGAAGAGTGATTCAACACCTGCAATCTTCGATTACTTGTTTCAACACAAAAACATTCAGCAACGGTTATATGTATAGGAGACTGTAAATTTGGTGTTGGAGTTTAGCTTTCGAAGTTCTGTTCCGCACACAAGGACGAAGGAAATCTACAAATTACTTTCTTCTTCCATCTACTTTAGTCCAGGGTGACGGTATGTGTTCCTAGGACCCATTTCGATGGTTATGCAGATTGGAAATAAGGATACCGGGATAGAATTCCAATGCCCTGAATACAACTGTTTATGACTAAAATTTATGACGTCATAATGATTTGTTTCATATCTGCTGCTTTTTTGCTCAGTTTCCATTATGTGGTTGTTAGCATAGTAGTATACTCTACTGACGAAACTATGAAAGCAGAAACGCGTATACAGATAATAAAAAGCTACTACGTTACTGTTGTGTTTTTAACCCAGTAAAAGTAATAAGATAACCGAAGACCAAATGAAGAGTGATTCAGCACCTGCAATTTTCGAATACTTGTTTCAACACAAAAACATTCTGCAACGGTTATATGTAAAGAAGATTGTGAATTCCGTGTTCGAGTTCAGCTTTTAAAGTTCTGTTCCGCACACCAAGTCGAAGGAAATCTACAAATTACTTTCTTCTTCCATCTACTTTAGTCCAGGGAGACGGTATGTGTTCCTAGGACACTTTGTGCCAGGTCGATGGATATGCAAATTGGAAGTAAGGACACCGGGATAGAGTTCATATGCCCTGAAGACAACTGTTTATGACTAAAATTTATGACGTCTTAATGAATTGTTTCATATCTGCTGCATTTTTTGTTCAGTTTCCATTATGTGGTTATTAGCATAGTAGTATACTGTACTGACAAAACCATGAAGGCAGAAACGCGCAAACAGTTAATAAAAAGCTACTACAATACTGTTGTGTTTTTAGCCCAGTAAAAGTAATGAAATATCCGAAAACCAAGTGAAGAGTGATTCAACACTTGCAATCTTCGATTACTTGCTTCAACACACGAACATTCAGCGACGGTTATATGTATAGAAGTTTGTAAACTTGGTGTTCGAGTTCAGCTTTAAAAGTTCTGTTCCGCACACAAAGAGGAAGGAAATCCACAAATTATTTTCTTCTTCCATCTACTTTAGTCCAGGGAGACGGTATGTGTTTTTAGGACACATTTCGATAAAAATGCAATTTAAAAATAAGGACACCAAAATAGAATTCCAATGCCCTGAATACAACTGTTTATGATTAAAATTTATGACGTCATAATGAATTGTTTCATATCTGCTGCATAATTGGTAAGTTTCCATTATGTGGTTTATAGCCTAGTAGTAAACTGTACTGACGAAGCCATGAAGGCAGAAACGCGTATACAGTTATAAAAAAACTACTACGTTATTGTTGTGTTTTTAGCCCAGTAAAAATAATAAAATATCCGAAGACCAAGTAAAGAGTGATTCAACACCTGCAATCTTCGATTATTGGCTTCAACTAAAAAACTTCCAGCAACGGTTATTTGTATAGAAAATTGCAAAACTTGGTGTTCGAGTTCAGCTTTAAAAAATTTGTTCCGCACACAAGGTTGAAGGAAATCCACAAATTACTTTCTTCCATCTATTTTAGTCCAGGGAGACGGTATGTGTTTTTAAGACTTTTTGTGCCACGTTCGATGGATATGCAGATTGAAAATAGGGATACCGGGATAGAATTCATATGCCCTAACGACAACAGTTTATGATTAAAGTTTATGACGTCATACAGAATTGTTTCATATCTGCTGCATTTTTGGTTAGTTTCCATTTGGTAGTTATTAGCATAGTAGTAAAATATATTGACGAAGTCATGAAAGCAGAAACGCGTAAACAGTTAATAAAAAGCTATTACGTTACTGTTGTGTTTTTAATTCAGTAAAAGTAGTAAGACATCTCAAAACCAAGTGAAGAGTGATTCATTACCCGCAATTCTCGATTACTGTCTTCAACACAGAAACATTCAGCAACGGTTTTATGTAAAACAAACTGTAAACTTGGTGTTGGAGTTCAGCTTTTAAAGTTCTGTTCCGCACACATAAATGAAGGAAACCCACACTCTGCTTTCTTCTTCCATCTACTTTAGTCCAAAGAGACGGCGTGTGTTCCAAGGACCCTTTGTGCCAACTCGATGGATATGCAAATTGGAATTAAGGATACCAAAAAAACATTCCAATGCCTTGAAGACAACTGTTTATGATTAAAGTTTATGACGTCATAAGGAATTGTTTCATATCTGCTGCATTTTTTGTTCAATTTTTACCGGTTAAAAGTGTAGAAGTATGTTCAGTTTCCATTATGTGGTTTGATTTTTAGAAGACTGTTCAGTTTCCATTATGTGGTTTGATAGCTTAGTAGTATACTGTACTGACGAAGCCATGAAAGCAGAAACGCGTATACAAAAAATAAAAAGCTACTGCGTTACTGTTGTGCTTTTAGCTTAGCAAAAGTAATAAAATATCCGAAAACCAAGTGAAAAGTTCAGCTTTCAAAGTTCTGTTCCGCACACAAGGATGAAGGAAATCCATAAATTACTTTCTTTTTCAATCACTTTTAATCCAGGGAGACGGTATGTGTTCCTAGGACCCTTTGTGCCAGGTCGATGGATATGCAAATTGGAAGTAAGGACACCGGGATAGAGTTCATATGCCTTGAAGACAACTGTTTATGACTAAAATTTATGACGTCATTATGAATTGTTTCATATCTGCTGCATTTTTTGTTCAGTTTCCATTATGTGGTTATTAGCATAGTAGTATACTGTACTGACGAAACCATGAAAGCAGAAACGCGCAAACAGTTATTAGAAAGCTACTACAATACTGTTGTGTTTTTAGCCCAGAAAAAGTAATGAAATATCCGAAAACCAAGTGAGGAGTGATTCAACACCTGCAATCTTCGATTATTTGATTCAACACAAAAACATTCAGCAACGGTTATATGTATAGAAAACGGTAAACTTGGTGTTCGAGTTCAGCTTTTAAAGTTCTGTTCCGCACACAAGCATGAAAGAAATCCACAAATTGCTTTCTTCTTTCATCTATTTTAGTCCAGGGAGACGGTATGTGTTCCTAGAACCTTTTGTGCCATTTCGATGCATATGCAGATTGGAAATAAGGATACCGGGATAGAATTCAACTGTTTTGAAGACAACTGTTTATGATTAAAATTTATGAAGTCATAATGAATTGTTTCATATCTGCTGCATTTTTTGTTCAGTTTTTATTATGTGGTTATTAGCATAGTAGTATACTGTACTGACGAAACCATGAAGCCAGAAACACGTATACAGTTAATAAAAAGCTACTACGTTACTGTTGTGTTTTTAGCCGAATAAAAATAATAAAATATCCGAAAACCAAGCGAAGAGTGATTCAACACCTGCAATCTTCAATTACTTGCTTCAACACAGAAACATTCAGCAACGGTTAATAGCATAAAAAATTGCAAAACTTAGTGTTCGAGTTCAGCTTTAAAAGTTCTGTTCCGCACACAAGGATGAAAGAAATCCACAAATTACTTTCTTCTTCCAGCTACTTTAGTTCAGGGTGACGGTATGTGTTCCTAAGACCCATTTCGATGGATATGCAGATTGGAAATAAGGACAATGGGATAAAATTCATATGCCCTGAAGACAACTGTTTATGACTAAATTTTATGACGTCATAATGAATTGTTTCATAATTCTGCATTTTTTGTTCAGCTTCCATTATGTGGTTGTTAGCATAGTAGTAAACTGCACTGACGAAGCCATGAAGGCAGAAACGCGTATACAGTTAATAAAAAAGCTACTACGTTACTGTTGTGTTTTTAGCCCAATAAAAATAATAAACTATCCGAAGACCAAGTGAAGAGTGATTCAACACCTGCAATTTTCGATTTTTTGTTTCAACACAAAAACATTCAGCAACGGTTATATGTATAAAAGACTGTGAATTCCGTGTTCGAGTTCAGCTTTCAAAGTTCTGTTCTGCACACAAGGATGAAGGAAATCCACAAATTACTTTCTTCTTCCATCTACTTTAATCCAGGGAGACAGTATGTGTTCCTAGGACCCTTTGTGCCATTTCGATGGATATGCAGATTGGAAATAAGGATACCGGGATAAAAGTCATATGTTCTGAAGACAACTGTTTATGACTAAAATTTATGACGTCATAATGAATTATTTCCATTCTGCTGCATTTTTTGTTCAGTTTCCATTATGTGGTTATTAGCTTAGTATGATATTGCATTGACGAAGCCATGAAAGCAGAAACGCGTTAACAGGTAATAAAAAGCTACTACGTTACTGTTGTGTTTTTAGCCCAGTAAAAGTAATAAGACATCCGAAGACCAAATGAAGAATGATTCAACACTTGCAATCTTCGATTCCTTGCTTCAACACAAAAACATTCAACAACGGTTTCATGTATAAAAGATTGTAAACTTGTTGTTCGAGTTCAGCCTTAAAAGTTCTGTTCCGCCCACCAGGATGAAGGAAATCCACAATTTATTTTCTTCTTTTATCTTATTTAGTCCAGGGAAACGGTATGTGTTCCTAGGACCCTTTGTGCCAGTTCCATAGATATGCAAATTGGAAATGAGGACACCAGGATAGAATTCATATGCCCTGAAGACAACTGTTTATGACTAAAATTTATGACGTCATAATGAATTGTTTCATATCTGCTGCATTTTTTGTTCAGTTTCCAATATGTGGTTTTTAGCTTAATAGTATACTGTATTGACGAAGCCATAAAGGCAGAAACGCGTATACAGTTAATAAAAAGCTACTACGTTACTGTTGTGTTTTTAGCCTAGAAAAAATAATAAAATATCCGAAGACCAGATAAAGAATGACTCAACACCTGCAATTTTCGATTACTTGCTTCAACACAAAAACATTCAGCAACAAGTATTTGTATAGAAGACTGTAAACTTGGTGTTCGAGTTCAGCTTTAAAAGTTCTGTTCCGCACACAAGGATGAAGGAAATCCACAAATTACTTTCTTCTTCCATCTACTTTAGTCCAGGGAAACGGTGTGTGTTTTTAAAACCCATTTCGATGGATATGCAAAATGGAAATAAAGACACCGGGATAGAAGTCATATGATTTGAAAACAACTGTTTATGACTAAAATTAATGACGTCATAATGAATTGTTTCGTATCTGCTGCATTTTTTGTTCAGTTTCCAATGTGTGGTTATTAGCGTAGTAGTATACTGTACTGACGAAACCATGAAGGCAGAAACGCGTATACAGTTAATAAAAAGCTACTACGTTACTGTTGTGTTTTTGGCCCAGTAAAAATGATAAGATATTTGAAAACCAAGTGAAGAGTGATTCAACACTTGCAATCTTCGATTAGTTGCTTCAACACAGAAACATTCAGCAACGGTTATATGCATAAAAAACTGTAAACTTGGTGTTCGAGTTCAGTTTTTAAAGTTCTGTTTTCCACACAAAAATGAAGGAAATCCACAAGTTGCTTTCTCCTTCCATTTAGTTTAGTCCAGGGAACAGTACGTGTTCCTAGGACCCTTTGTGCCATTTCGATGGATATGCAAATTGAAAATAAAACCACCGGGATAGAAATCATATGCCCTGAAGACAACTGTTTATGACTAAATTTTATGACGTCATAATGAATTGTTTCATATCTGCTGCTTTTTTTGTTCAGTTTCCATTATGTGGTTATTAGCATAGTAGTATACTGTACTGACGAAACCATGAAAGCATATACAATAAATAAAAAGCTACTACGTTACTGTTGTGTTTTTAGCCCAGTAAAAGTAATAAGATATCCGAAGACCAAATGAAGAGTGATTCAACACCTCCAATCTTCGATTACTTGCTTCAACACAAAAACATTCAGCAACGGTTTTATGTATAAAAGACGGTAAACTTGGTATTCGAGTTCAGCTTTTAAAGTTCTGTTCCGCACACAAGGTTGAAGGAAATCCATAATTTACTTTCTTTTTCCATCTACTTTAGTCCCGGAAAACGGTATGTGTTTCTAGGACCCGTTTGGATGGATATGCAGATTGAAAATAAGGATACCGGGATAGATATCATGTGCTTTGAAGACAACTGTTTATGACTAAGTTTGATGACGTCATAACGAATTGTTTCATATCTGCTGCAATTCTTGTTCAGTTTCTATAATGTGGTTATTAGCATAGTAGTGTATTGTACTGACGAGGCCATGAAAGCAGAAACGCGTATACATTTAAAAAAAAGCTACTACGTTACTGTTGTGTTTTTAGCCCAGTAAAAGTAATAAGATATCCGAAGACCAAGTGAAGAGTGATTCAACACCTGCAATTTTTGATTATTTGCTTCAACACAAAAACATTCAGCAACGGTTATATGCAAAAAAAATTGTAAACTTGGTGTTCGAATTCAACTTTTAAAGTTCTGTTCCGCACACAAGGATGAAGCAAATCCACAAATTACTTTCTTCTTCCATCTATTTTAGTCCAGGGAGACGGTATGTGTTCCTGGGACCCTCTGTGTAATTTCGATGATTATGCAAATTGAAAATAAAGACACCGGGATAGAAATCATATGCCCTGAAGACAACTGTTTATGACTAAAATTTTTGACGTCATATTGAACTGTTTGATATCTGCTGCATTTTTTGTTCAGTTTCCATTATGTGATTATTAGCTGAGTAATATACTGTACTGATGAAGCCATGAAGACAGAAACGCGTTTGCAGTTAATAAAAGCTATTACGCTGCTGTGGTGTTTTTAGCCCAGTAAAAATAATAAGATATCCGAAAACCAAGTGAAGAGTGATTCAACACCTGCAATCATCGCTTACTTGTTTCAACATAAAAGCATTCAGTAACGGTTATTTGTAAAGAAGACTGTAAACTTGGTGTTCGAGTTCAGCTTTTAAAGTTCTGTTCCGCACACAAGGATGAAGGAAATCCACAAATTACTTTCTTTTTCCATCCACTTTAGTCCATTACAACGGTATGTGTTCTTGGGACAATTTGTGCTTTTTCGATGGATATGCAGATTGGAAATAAAGACACCGAAATAAAATTCATTCGCTTTGAAGACAACTGTTTACGATTAAATTTTATGACGTCAAAATGAATTGTTGCATATCTGCTGCTTTTTTTGTTCAGTTTCCATTATGTGGTTATTAGCCTAGTAGTATACTGTACTGACGAAGCCATGAAACCAGAAACGCGTGTACAGTTAAGAAAAAGCTACTACGTTACTGTTGTGTTTGTAGCCCAGTAAAAGTAATAGGATAACGAAAACCAAGTAAAGAGTGATTCAACACCTGCAATCTCCGATTACTTGCTTCAACACAGAAACATTCAGCAACGGTTATATGTATTGAAAACGGTAAACTTGGTGTTCGAGTTCAGCTTTTAAAGTTCTGTTCCGCACACAAGGAAAGGTAATCCACAATTTACTTTTTTTTTCCATCTAGTTTAGTCCAGGAGACGGTATGTGTTCTTAGGACCCATTTCGATGGATATGCAGATTGGAAATAAGGATACCGATATAAAATTCACATGCCCTGAAGACAACTGTTTCTGACTGAAATTTATGACGTCATAATGAATTGTTTCTTGTCTGCTGCTTTTTTTGTTCAGTTTCCATTATGTGGTTATTAGCCTAGTAATATACTGTACTGACGAAACCATAAAAGCAGAAACGCGTATTCAGTTAATAAACGCTACTACGTTACTGTTGTGTTTTTAGCCCAGTAAAAGTAATAAATTATCCGAAGACGAAATGAAGAAGGATTTACCACCTGCAGTTTTCGATTAGTAGTTTCAACACAAAAACATTCAGCAACGGTTATATGTATAAAAGACTGTAAACTTGGTGTTCGATATCAGCTTTTAAAGTTTTGTTTCGTACTCAAGGATGAAGGAAATCCACAAATTACTTTCTTCTTCCATCTACTTTAGTCCAGGGAGACGGTATGTGTTCCTAGGACCCTTTGTGCAATTTGGATGGATAAGCAGATTGCAAATAACGATACCGGGATAAAATTCATACGCCCTGAAAACAACTGTTTATGACTAAATTTAATGACGTCATAATGAATTGTTTCATATCTGCTGCATTTTTTGTTCAGTTTCCAATGTGTGGTTATTAGCATAGTAGTATACTGTACTGACGAAGCCATGAAGACAGAAACGCGTATACAGTTAATACAAAGCTATTACGTTACTGTTGTGTTTTTAGCCCAGTAAAAGTAATAAGATATCCGAAAACCAAATGAAGAGTGATTCAACACCTGCAATCTTCGATTACTTGCTTCAACACACAAACATTCAGCAACGGTTATTTGTCTAGGAGACTGTAACTTTGGTGTTGGAGTTCAGTTTTTAAAGTTCTGTTCCGCACACAAGGATGAAGGAAATCCACAAATTACTTTCTTCTTCCATTTATTTCAGTCCAGGGAGACGGTATGTGTTCCTAGGACCGTTTTCGATGGATATGCAGATTGGAAATAAGGATACCGGGATAGAATTCTAATGCCTTGAAGACAACTGTTTATGATTAAAATTTATGACGTCATAATGAATTGTTTCATATCTGCTGCATTTTTTGTTCAGTTTCCAATATGTGGTTATTAGCCCAGTAGTATACTGTACTGACGTGGCCTTGAAGGCAGAAGCGCGTTTACAGTTAATAAAAAGCTACTACGTTACTGTTGTGTTTTTAGCCCTGTAAATGTGTTAAAATATTTGAAAACCAAGTGAAGAGTGATTCAACACCTGCAATCTTCGGTTACTTGTTTCAACACAAAAACATTCAGCACGGTTTTATGCACAAAAAACGGTGATCTTGGTGTTGGAGTTCAGCTTTTAAAGTTCTGTTCCGCACACAAGAATGAAGGAAATCCACAAATTGCTTTCTTTTTCCATCTATTTTAGTCCAGGGAGACGGTATGTGTTCCTAGGACCCATTTCGATGGATATGCAGATTGGAAACAAGGATACCGCGATAGAATTTATATGCTTTGAAGACAACTGTTTATGACTAAAATTTATGACGTCATAATGAATTGTTTCATATCTGCTGCATTTTTTGTTCAGTTTCGATTATGTGGTTTGATAGCATAGTAGTATACTGTACTGACGAAGCCATGAAAGCAGAAACGCGTATACAATTAATAAAAAGCTACTACGTTACTGTTGTGTTTTTAGCCCAGTAAAAGTAATAAGATATCCGAAGACCAAGTGAAGAGTGATTCAACACCTGCAATCTTCGATTGCTGGTTTCAACACAAAAACATTCAGCAACGGTTATATGTGTAGGAGACTGTAAACTTGGTGTTCCAATTCAGCTTTTAAAGTTCTGTTCCGCACAGAAGGAAAGGAAAGCCACAATTTACTTTCTTCTTCCGTCTATCTTAGTCCAGGGAGACAATATGTGTTCCTAGGATTAATTTCGATGGATATGCAGATTGGAAATAAGGATACCGATATGGAATTTATATGCCTTGAAAACAACTGTTTATTAGTAAAATTTATGACGTCATAATGAATTGTTTCATGTTTGCTGCATTTTTTGTTCAGTTTCCATTATGTGGTTATTAGCATAGTAGTATACTGTACTGACGAAGCCATGAAGGCACAAACGCGTATTCAGTTAATAAAAAACTACTACGTTACTGTTGTGTTTTTAGCCCAGTAAAAATAATAAGATATCCGAAAACCAATTGAAAAGTGCTTTAACACCTGCAATCTTCGATTACTTGCTTCAACACAAAAACATTCAGCAACGGTTATATGTATAGGAGACTGTAAGGTTGGTGTTGGAGTTCAGCTTTTAAAGTTCTGTTCCACACGCAAGGATGAAGGAAATTTCCAATTTACTTTCTTTTTCCATTTACTTTAATCCAGGGAGACGGTATGTGTTCCTAGGACCCATTTCGATGGATATGCAAAGTGAAAATAAGGACACCAGGATAGAATTCATATGCCCTGAAGACAACTGTTTATGACTAAAATTTATGACGTCATAATGAATTGTTTCAAATTTGCTGCATATTTCTTCAGTTTTCACTATGTGGTTATTATCATAGTTATTTACTTTACTGACGAAGCCATGAAGGCAAAAACGCGTATACAGTTAATAAAAAACTACTTCGTTACTGTTGTGTTTTTAGCCCAGTAAAAGTTTTGACACAACTCAAAACCAAATGAAGAGTGATTCAACACCTGCAATCTTCGATTACTTGCTTCAACACCAAAGCATTCAGCAACGGTTAAATGTATAAAAGACGGTAAACTTGGTGTTCGAGTTCAGCTTTTAAGTTTTGTTCCGCACACAAGCATGAAGAAAATATACAAATTACTTTCTTCTTTTGTCTATTTTAGTCCAGGGAGACGGTATGTGTTCCTAGAACCCATTTCGATGGATATGCAGATTGAAAAAAAGGATACCGGGATAGATATCATATGCCCTGAAGACAACTGTTTATGACGAAATATTATGACGTCATAATGACTTGTTTCTTGTCTGCTGCATTTTTTGTTCAGTTTCCATTATGTGGTTTATAGCCTAGTAGTATATTGTACTGACGAAGCCACGAAGGCAAAAACGCGTATGCAGTTAATAAGAAGCTACTACGTTATTGTTGTGTTTTCAGCTCAATAAAAGCATTAAAATAACCGAAGACCAAGTGAAGAGTGATTCAACACTTGCAATCTTCAATTACTTGCTTGAACACACAAACATTCAGCAACGGTTATATGTATAGAAAACTGTAAATTTGGCGTTCGAGTTCAGCTTTAAAAGTCTTGTTCCGCACACAAGGATGATGGAAATCCACAAATTACTTTCTTTTTCCATCTATTTTAGTCCAGGCAGACGGTAAGTGTTTCTAAGACCCATTTCGTGGGATATGCAGATTGGAAATAAAGACACCAGAATAAAACTCATATGCCCTGAAGACAACTGTTTATGACTAAATTTTATGACGTCATAATGAATTGTTTTTTATCTGCTGCATATTTGTTCAGTTTCTATTTTGTGGTTTTTAACTTAGTAGTTTACTGAACTGACGAAACCATGAAAGCAGAAACGCGTATACAGTTAATAAAAAGCTACTACGTTACTGTTGTGTTTTTAGCCCAGTAAAAATAATAAGATATCCGAAAACCAAGTGAAGAGTGATTCAACACCTGCAACCTTCGATTACTTGCTTCAACACAAAAACATTCAGCAACGGTTATATGTATAAAAAACGGTAAACTTGGTGTTGGAGTTCAGCTTTAAAAGTTCTGTTCCGCACACAAGGATGAAGAAAATCCACGAATTACTTTCTTCTTCCATCTACTTTAGTCCAGGGAGACGGTATGTGTTGCTAGGACTTTTTGAGCCATTTCGATGGATATGCAGATTGGAAATAAAGACACCGGGATAAAATTCAACTGCTTTGAAGACAATTGTTTATGACTAAAATTCATGACGTCATAATGAATTGTTTCATATCTGTTGCATTTTTTGTTCAGTTTCCATTATGAGTTTGATAGCCTAGTAGTATACTCTACTGACGAAGCCGTGAAGGCAGAAACGCGTATACAGTTAATGAAAAGCTACTACGTTACTGTTGTGTTTTTAGCCCAGTAAAAGTAATAAGAAATCCGAAGACCAAGTGAAGAATGATTCAACACCTGTAATCTTCGATTACTTGCTTCAACAGAAAAACATTCAGCAACGGTTATATGTATAAAAGACTGTAAATTTGGTGTTCGATATCAGCTTTTAAAGTTCTGTTCCTTGCACAAGGATGAAGGAAATCCACAAATTGCTTTCTTCTTCCATCTACTTTAGTCCAGGGAGACGGTATGTGTTCCTAGAACGCTTTGTGCCATTTCAATGGATATGCAAATGGGAAATATAGATACCGGGATAGAAATCATATGCCCTGAAGACAACTGTTTATGACTAAATATCATGACGTCATGATGAATTGTTTGATATCTGCTGCGTTTTTTGTTCAGTTTCCAATATGTGGTTATTAGCTTAGTAGTATACTGTACTGACGAAGCCATGAAAACAGAAACGCGTATACAGTTAATAAAAAGCTACTACGTTACTGTTGTGTTTTTAGCCCAGTAAAAGTAATAACATATCCGAAGACCAAATGAAGAGTGATTCAACACCTGCAATCTTCGGTTACTGGCCTTAACACAAAAACATTCAGCAGCGGTTATATGTATAGAAGCCTGTAAACTTGGTGTTGAAGTTCAGCTTTTAAAGTTCTGTTCCGCACACAAGAATGAAGGAAATCCACAAGTTATTTTTTTCCTCCAACTATTTTAGTCCAGGGAGACGGTATGTGTTTCTAGAACCCATTTCGATGGATATGCAGATTGGAAACAAAGATACCGGGATAGAATTCGAATGCCCTGAAGACAACTGTTTTTGACTAAAAATTATGACGTCATAATGAATTGTTTCATATCTGCTGCATTTTTTGTTCAAAATCCAATATGTGGTTATTAACATAGTAGTATACTGTACTGACAAAGCCATGAAAGCAGAAACGCTAATACAGTTAATAAAAAGCTACTACGTTAGTGTTGTGTTTTTAACCCAGTAAAAGTAAAAATTTTTCCTAAGACCAAGTGAAAAAAGATTCAACACCTGCAATTTTCAATTACTTGTTTCAACCCAGAAACATTCAGCAACGGATATATGCATAAAAAGTTTAAAACTTGGTGTTCGATGTCAGCTTTAAAAGTTCTGTTCCGCACACAAAGATAAAGGAAATCTACAATATACTTTCTTCTTCCATCTACTTTATCCAGGTAGACGGTATGTATTCTTAAGACCCTATTTGATGGATATGCAGATTGGAAATAGGGACACCGGGATAGAATTCCAATGCGCTGAAGACAACTCTTTATGACTAAAATTTATGACGTCATAATGAAATGTTTCATATTTGTTGAATTTTTTTTCAGTTTAAATTAATTGGTTATTAACATAGTAGTATACTGCACTGACGAAGCCATGAAGGCAGAAACGCGTATACATTTAGTAAAAAGCTACTACGTTGCTGTTGTGTTTTTAGCCCAGTAAAAGTAATAAGATATCCGAAAACCAAATGAAGAGTGATTCAACACCTGCAATCTTCGATTGCTGGCTTCAACACAAAAACATTCAGCAACGGTTATATGCATAAAAAATTGCCAAACTTGGTGTTCGAGTTCAGCTTTAAAAATTCTGTTCTGCACATAAGGATGAAGGAAAACCACAAATAACTTTCTTTTTCCATCTATTTTAATCCAGGTAAACGGTATGTGATCCTAGGACCCATTTCGATGGATATGCAGATTGGAAATAAGGTAACCGGGATAGAAATCCAATGCCTTGAAAACAACTGTTTATGACTAAAATTTATGACGTCATAAAGAATTGTTTCATATCTGCTGCATTTTTTGCTCACATTCCATTATGTGGTTTATAGCTTAGTAGTATACTGTACTGACGAAACCATGAAAGCAGAAACGCGTATACAGGTAATAAAAAAGTACTACGTTACTGTTGTCTTTTCAACCCAGTAAAAATAATAAGATATCCGAAAACTAAGTGAAGAATGATTCAACACCTGCAATCTTCGATTACTTGCTTCAACACAAAAACATTCAGCAACGGTTATATGTAAAAAAAACAGTAAACTTGGTGTTCGAGTTCAGCTTTAAAAGTTCTGTTTTGCACACAAGGATGAAGGAAATCTACAAATTACTTTCTTTTTCCGTCTTCTTTAGTCCAAGCAAACGGTGTGTGTTCCTAGGACCCATTTCGATGGATATGCAGATTGGAAACAAGGATACCGCGATAGAATTTATGAGCCCTGAAGACAACTGTTTATGACTAAAATTTATGACGTCATAATGAATTGTTTCATGTCTGCTGCATTTTTTGTCAGTTTCCATTATGTGGTTATTAGCCTAGTAGTATACTGTACTGACGAAACCATGAAAGCAGAAACGCGTATACAGTTAATAAAAAGCTACTACGTTACTGTTGTGTTTTTAGCCCAGTAAAAGTAATAAGATTTCCGAAGACCAAGTGAAGAATGATTCAACACCTGCAATCTTCGATTACTTGCTTCAACACAAAAACATTCAGCAACGGTTATAAACATAAAAAATTGCAAAACTTCGTGTTCGAGTTCAGCTTTAAAAGTTCTTTTCCGCACACAAAAATGAAGAAATTCCACAAATTACTTTCTTCTTCCATCTACTTTAATCCAGGAAAACGGTATGTGTTCCTAGGACCCTTTGTGTAATTTCGATGGATTTTCAGATTGGAAATAAGGATACCGGGATAGAATTCCTATGCTCTGAAGACAACTGTTTATGGCTAAAATTTATGACGTCATAATGAATTGTTTCATATCTGCTGCATATTTGTTCATTTTCCATTATGTGGTTATTAGCATAGTAGTATACTGTACTGACGAAGCCATGAAGACAGAAACGCGTATACAGTTAATACAAAACTATTACGTTACTGTTGTGTTTTTAGCCCAGTAAAAGTAATAAAATACCCAAAAGCAAATGAAGAGTGATTCAACACCTGCAATCTTCGATTACTTGCTTCAACACAAAAGCATTCAGCAACGGTTATATGTCTAAAAGACGGTAAACTTGGTGTTCGATATCAGCTTTTAAAGTTCTGTTCCGCACACAAGAATGAAGGAAATCCACAAATAGTTTTTTCTTCCCTCTATTTTAGTGCAGAGAAACGGTATGTGTTCCTAGGACCTATTTCGATAGATATGCAGATTGAAAGTAAAGATACCGGGATAGACTTCCTATGCTCTGAAGACAACTGTTTATGACTAAAATTTATGACGTCATAATGAATTGTTTCATCTCTGTTGCATTTTTTGTTCAGTTTCCATTATGTGGTTTATAGCTTAGTAGTATACTGTACTGACGAAACCATGAAGGCAGAAACGCGTATGCAGTTAATAAAAAGCTACTACGTTACTGTTGTGTTTTTAGCCCAGTAAAAGCAATAAGATATCCGAAGACCAAGTGAAGAGTGATTCAACACCTGCAATCTTCGATTATTTGTTTCAACACAAAAACATTCACCAACGGTTATATGTCTAAGAGACTGTAACTTTGGTGTTGGAGTTCAGCTTTTAAAGTTTGTTCCGCACACAAGGATGAAAAAAATCCACAAATTACTTTCTTCTTCCATCTACTTCAGTCCAGGGAGACGGTATGTGTTCCTAGGATTGATTTCGATTGATATGCAGATTGGAAATAAGGATACCGGGATAGAATTCCAATGCCTGAAGACAACTGTTTATGATTAAAATTTATGACGTCATAATGAATTGTTTCATATCTGGTGCATTTTTTGTTCAATTCCATTATGTGGTTATTAGCCCAGTAGTATACTGTACTGACGTGGCCATGAAAACAAAAACGCGTATACAGTTAATAAAAAGCTACTACGTTACTGTTGTGTTTTTAGCCCAGTAAATGTGTTAAAATATCCGAAGACCAAGTGAAGAGTGATTCAACACCTGCAATCTTCGATTACTTGCTTCAACACAAAAACATTCAGCAACGGTTTTATGCACAAAAAACGGTAAACTTGGTGTTGGAGTTCAGCTTTTAAAGTTCTGTTCCGCACACAAGGATGAAGGAAATCCACAAATTGTTTTCTTCTTCCATCTATTTTAGTCCAGGGAGACGGTATGTGTTCCTAGGACCCATTTCGATGGATATGCAGATTGGAAACAAGGATACCCCGATAGAATTTATATGCCCTGAAAACAACTGTTTATGACTAAAATTTATGACGTCATAATGAATTGTTTCATGTCTGCTGCATTTTTTGTTCAGTTTCCATTATGTGGTTATTAGCCTAGTAGTATACTGTATTGACGAAACCATGAAAGCACAAACGCGTATACAGTTATTAAAAAGCTACTACGTTACTGTTGTGTTTTTAGCCCAGTAAAAGTAATAAGATATGCGAAGACCAAGTGAAAAGTGATTCAACACCTGCAATCTTCGATTACTTGATTCAACACAAAAACGTTCAGCAACGGTTATCTGTATAAAAAACAATAAACTTGGTGTTCGAGTTCAGCTTTAAAAGTTCTGTTCCGCACACAAGGATAAAGGAAATCCACCAATTATCTTTTTGTTCCATCTACTTTAGTCCAAAGAGACGGTATGTGTTGCTAGGACTTTTTTGGCCATTTCGATGGATATGCAAACTGAAAATAAGGACACCGGGATAGAATTCAACTGCTTTGAAGACAACTGTTTATGACTAAAGTTTATGACGGCATAATGAATTGTTTCATATTTGCTGCATTTTTTGTTCAGTTTCCATTATGTGGTTTATAGCATAGTAGTATACTGTACTGACGAAGCCATGAAGGCACAAACGCGTATACAGTTAATAAAAAGCTACTACGTTACTGTTGTATCTTTAACCCAGTAAAAATAAGAAGATATCCGAAGACCAAGTGAAGAGTGATTCAACACCTGCACTTTTCGATTGCTGGTTTCAACACAAAAACATTCAGCAACGGTTATAAGAATAGAAGACTGTAAACTTGGTGTTCCAGTTCAGCTTTTAAAGTTCTGTTCCGACCACAAGGTTGAAAGAAAGCCACAAATTACTTTCTTTTTCCTTCTATTTTTGTCCAGGGAGACGGTATGTGTTCCTAGGACCCATTTCGTTGGATACGCAGATTAAAAATAAGGATACCGATATGGATTTCATATGCCTTGAAAACAACTGTTTATTACTAAAATTTATGACGTCATAATGAATTGTTTCATGTTTGCTGCAATTTTTGTTCAGTTTCCATTATGTGGTTTATAGCTTAGTAATATAATGTACTGACGAAGCCATGAAGGCATAAACGCGTATTCAGTTAATAAAAAGCTACTACGTTACTGTTGTGTTTTTAGCCCAATAAAAATAAAAAAATATTCGAAAACCAAATGAAAACTGATTTAACACTTGCAATCTTCGATTATTTGCTTCAACACAAAAACGTTCAGCAACGGTTATATGTATAAGAGACTGTAAGGTTGGTGTTGGAGTTCAGCTTTTAAAGTTCTGTTCCGCACACAAGGATGAAGGAAATCCCCAATTTACTTTTTTTTTCCATCTACTTTAATCCAGGGAGACGGTATGTGTTTCTAAGACCCATTTCGATGGATATGCAGAGTGAAAATAAGGACACCGGGATAGAATTCATATGCCCTGAAAACAACTGTTTATGACTAAAATTTATGACGTCATAATGAATTGTTTCATATCTGCTGCATATTTCTTCAGTTTTCACCCTGTGGTTATTATCATAGTTATTTACTTTACTGACAAAGCCATGAAGGCAGAAACGCGTATACAGTTAATAAAAAACTACTACGTTACTGTTGTGTTTTTAACCCAGTAAAAATTTTGACACAACTCAAAACCAAATGAAGAGTGATTCAACACCTGCAATCTTCGATTACTTGCTTCAACACCAAAGCATTCAGCAACGGTTAAATGTATAAAAGACAGATTGGAAACAAGGATACCGGGATAGAATTCATATGCCCTGAAAACAACTGTTTATGACTAAAATTTATGACGTCATAATGAATTGTTTCATATCTGCTGCATTTTTTGTTCAATTTCCAATATGTGGTTATTAACATAGTAGTATATTGTACTGACAAAGCCATGAAGGCAGAAACGCGTATACAGTTAGTAAAAAGCTACTACGTTAGTGTTGTGTTTTGAACCCAGTAAAAAAATAAAAATTTTTCCTAAGACCAAGTGAAAAATGATTCAACACCTGCAATTTTCAATTACATGTTTCAACCCAGAAACATTCAGCAACGGATACATGCATAAAAAGTTCCAAAACTTGGTGTTCGATGTCAGCTTTAAAAGTTCTGTTCCGCACACAAGGATGAAGGAAATCTACAAATTACTTTCTTCTTCCATCTACTTTAGTCCAGGGAGACGGTATGTATTCTTAAGACCCTATTTGATGGATATGCAGATTGGAAATAAGGACACCGGAATAGAATTCCAATGCGCTGAAGACAACTGTTTATGATTAAAATTTATGACGTCATAACGATTTGTTTCATAACTGCTGCATTTTTTGTTCAGTTTCCATTATGTGGTTATTAGCATAGTAGTATACTGTACTGAGGAAGCCATGAAGGCAGAAACGCGTATACAGTTAATAAAAAGCTACTACGTTACTGTTGTGTTTTTATCCCAGTAAAAGTAATAAGATATCCGAAAACCAAGTGAAGAGTGATTCAACACCTGCAATCTTCGATTGCTGGCTTGAACACAAAAACATTCAGCAACGGTTAAATGTATAAAAAACAATAAACTTGGTGTTCGAGTTCAGCATTCAAAGTTCTGTTCCGCACACAAGGATGAAGGAAATCCACAAATTACTTTCTTCTTCCATCTACTTTAGTTCAGGCAGACGGTATGTGTTTCTAGGTCTTTTTGTGCCATTTCGATGGATATGCAGATTGAAAAAAAGGACACCGGGATAGAATTCATATGCCCTGAAGACAACTGTTTATGACTAAAATTTATGACGTCATAATGAAATGTTTCAATCCTGCTGCATATTTGTTCAGTTTCGATTATTTGGTTTTTTGTTTATTAATATACTGTGCTGACGAAGCCATGAAGGCAGAAACGCGTACACAGTTAATAAAAAGCTACTACGTTACTGTTGTGTTTTTAGCCCAGTAAAAGTAATAAAACATTCGAAGACCAAGTGAAGAGTGATTCAACACCTACAACCTTCGAGTACTTGCTTCAACCTAGAAACATTCAGCAACGGTTATATGCAAGAAAGACGGTAAACTTGGTATTCAAGTTCAGCTTTTAAAATTTTGTTCCGCACACAAGGATGAAGGAAATCCACAAATTGCTTACTTTTTCCATCTACTTTAGTCCAGGGAAACGGTATGTGTTTTTAGGACCCATTTCGATGGATATGCAGATTGGAAATAAAGATACCGATATAAAATTCACATGCCCTGAAGACAACTGTTTATGACTAAAATTTATGACGTCATAATGAATTGCTTCTTGTCTGTTGCGATTTTTGTTCAGTTTCCATTATGTGGTTATTAGCCTAGTAGTATACTCTACTGACGAAGCCATAAGTGCAAAAACGCGTATACAGTTAATAAAAAGCTACTACGTTACTGTTGTGTTTTTAGCCCAGTAAAAGTATTAAGATATCCGAAGACCAAGTGAAGAAGGATTTAACACCTGCAGTCTTCGATTACTAGTTTCAACACAAAAACATTCAGCAACGGTTATATGTATAGAAGACTGTAAACTTGGTGTTCGAGTTCAGCTTTTAAAGTTCTGTTATGCACACAAGGATGAAGGAAATCCACAAATTACTTTCTTCTTCCATCTACTTTAGTCCAGCGAAACGGTATGTGTTCCTAGGACCCTCTGTGCCATTTGGATGGATATGCAGATTGGAAATAAGGATACCGGGATAAAATTCATATGCTTTGAAGACAACTGTTTATGACTAAAATTCATGACGTCATAATGAATTGTTTCATATTTGCTGCATTTTTTGTTCAGTTTCCATTATGTGGTTATTAGCATAATAGTATATTGTACTGACGAAGCCATGAAAGGAGAAACGCGTATATAGTTATTAAAAAGCTACTACGTTACTGTTGTGTTTTTAGCCCAGTAAAAATAATAAGATATCCGAAGACCAAGTGAAGAGTGATTCAACACCTGCAATTTTCGATTATTTGCTTCAACACAAAAACATTCAGCAACGGTTATATGCGTAAAAAATTGCCAAATTTGGTGTTCGAGTTCAGCTTTTAAAGTTCTGTTCCGCACATAAAAATGAAAGAAAACCACAAATTACTTTTTTTTTCCATCTACTTTAATCCAGGTAAACGCTATGTGATCCTAGGACCCATTTCGATGGATATGCAGTTTGGAAATAAGGATACCGGGATAGAATTCCAATGCCCTGAAGACAACTGTTTATGACTAAAATTTATGACGTCATAATGAAATGTTTCATATCTGCTGCATTTTTTGTTCAGTTTCCATTATGTGGTTTATAGCCTAGTAGTATACTATACTGACGAAGCCATGAAAACAGAAACGCGTACACAGTTAATAAAAAGCTACTACGTTACTGTTGTTCTTTCAGCCCAGTAAAAATAATAAGATATCCGAAAACCAAGTGAAGAATGATTCAACACTTGCAATCTTCGATTACTTGTTTCAACACAAAAACATTCAGCAACGGTTGTGTGTATAGAAAACTGTAAATTTGGTGTTCGAGTTCAGCTTTAAAAGTTTTGTTTTGCACACAAAGAAAAAGCAAATCCACAAGTTACTTTCTTCTTCCATCTACTTTAGTCCAGGGAGACGGTTTGTGTTCCTAGGATTTTTTGTGCCATTTCGATGGATATGCAGATTGTAAATAAGGATACCGGGATAGAAATCATATGCCTCGAAAACAACTGTTTATGACTAAAATTTATGACGTCATAATGAATTGTTTGATATCTGCTGCATTTTTTGTTCAGTTTCCATTATGTGGTTATTAGCATAGCAATATACTGCACTGACGAAATTATTATAACAGAAACGCGTATACAGTTAATAAAAAGCTACTACGTTACTGTTGTGTTTTTAACCCAGTAAAAATAATAAGATATCCGAAAACCAAGTGAAGAGTGATTCAACACCTGCAATCTTCGATTACTTGCTTCAACACAGAAACATTCAACAACGGTTAACGGTAAACTTGGTAATCAAGTTCAGCTTTTAAAATTTTGTTCCGCACACAAGGATGAAGGAAATCCACAAATTGCTTTCTTCTTCCATCTATTTTAGTCCAGGGAGACGGTATGTGTTTCTAGGACTTTTTGTGCCATTTCGATGGATATGCACGATGGAAAAAAGGATACCGGGATAGAATTCATATGCCCTGAAGACCACTGTTTATGACTAAAATTTATGACGTCATAATGAATTGTTTCTTATCTGCTGCATTTTTTGTTCAGTTTCCATTATGGGGTTTTTAGCATAGTAGTGTATTGTGCTGACGAAGCCATGAAGGCAGAAACGCGTATACAGTTAATAAAAAGCTACTACGTTACTGTTGTGTTTTTAGCCCAGTAAAAGTAATAAGATATCTGAAGACCAAGTGAAAAGTGATTCAACACTTGCAATCTTCGATTATTTGCTTCAACACAAAAACATTCAGCAACGGTTTATATGTATAGAAGACTGTAAAATTGGTGTTCGAGTTCAGCTTTTAAAGTTCTGTTCCGCACACAAGGATGAAGGAAATCAACAAATTACTTTCTTCTTTCGTCTAATTTGGTCAAGGGAGACGGTATGTGTTCCTAGGACCCATTTCGATGGATATGCAGATTGGAAATAAGGACACCGGAATAAAGTTCATATGCCTTGAAGACAACTGTTTATGACTAAAATTTATGACGTCATAATGAATTGTTTCATATATGTTGCATATATGCTCAGTTTTCATTATGTGGTGATTAGCATAGTAGTATACTGTACTGACGAAGCCATGAAAGCAAAAACGCGTATACATTTAATAAAAAGCTACTACGTTACTGTTGTGTTTTTAGCCCAGTAAAAATAATAAGATATCCGAAAACCAAGTGAAGAGTGATTCAACACCTGCAGTCTTCGATTACTTGTTTCAACACAAAAACATTCAGCAATGGTTACATGTCTAAAAGACTGTAACATTGGTGTTGGTGTTCAGCTTTTAAAGTTCTGTTCCGCACACAAGGATGAAAAAAATCCACAAATTATTTTGTTCTTCTGTTTTTTTCAGTCCAGGAAGACGGTATGTGTTCCTAGGACCGATTTCGATGGATATGCAGATTGGAAATAAGGATACCGGGATAGAATTCTAATGCCCTGAAAACAACTGTTTATGACTAAAATTTATGACGTCATAATGAATTGTTTCATATCTGCTGCATTTTTTGTTGAGTTTCCATTATGTGGTTATTAGCCCAGTAGTATACTGTACTGACGTGGCCATGAGGGCAGAAACGCGTATACAATTAATAAAAGGCTATTACGTTACTGTTGTGTTTTTAACTCAGTAAATGTATTAAAATATCCGAAAACCAAGTGAAGAGTGATTCAACACTTGCAATCTTCGATTACTTGCTTCAACACAAAAACATTCAGCAACGGTTTTATGTACAAACAACGGTAAATTTGGTGTTGGAGTTCAGCTTTAAAAGTTCTGTTCCGCATACAAGGATGAAGGAAATCCACAAATTACTTTCTTTTTCCATCTACTTTAGTCTAGGGAGACGGTATGTGTTCCTAGGACCCATTTCGATGGATATGCAGATTGGAAATAAGGATACCGGGATAAAATTCATATGCCCTGAAAACAACTGTTTATGACTAAAAATTATGACGTCATAATGAACTGTTTCATGTCTGCTGCATTTTTTGTTCAGTTTCCATTATGTGGTTATTAGCCTAGTAGTTTACTGTACTGACGAAGCCATTAAAGGAGAAACGCGTATACATTTAATAAAAAGCTACTACGTTACTGTTGTGTTTTTAGCCCAGTAAAAATAATAAGATATCCGAAAACCAAGTGAAGAGTGATTCAACACCTGCAATCTTCGATTACTTGCTTCAACACAAAAACATTCAGCAACGGTTATATGTATAAAAAACGGTAAACTTGGTGTTCGAGTTCAGCTTTTAAAGTTCTGTTCCGCACACAAGGATGAAGGAAATCCACAAATTACTTTCTTTTTCCATCTATCTCATTCCAGGGAAACGGTATGTGTTGCTAGGACTTTTTTGGTCATTTCGATGGATATGCAGATTGGAAATAAGGACACCGGGATAGAATTCAACTGCTTTGAAGACAACTGTTTATGACTAAAATTTATGACGGCATAATGATTTGTTTCATATCTGCTGCATTTTTTGTTCAGTTTCCATTATGTGGTTATTAGCATAGTAGTATACTGTACTGACGAAGCCATGAAAGCAGAAACGCGTATACAGTTAATAAAAAGCTACTGCGTTACTGTTGTGTTTTTAGCCCAGTAAAAGCAATAAGATATCCGAAGACCAAGTGAAGAGTGATTCAACACCTGCAATCTTCGATTGCTGGTTTCAACACAAAAACATTCAGCAACGGTTATATGTATAGGAGACGGTAAACTTGGTGTTCGAGTTCAGCTTTAAAAGTTCTGTTCCGCACAAAAGGATGAAGGAAATCCACAAATTATTTTTTTCTTCCATCTATTTTAGTCCAGAAAGACGGTATGTGTTCCTAGGACCCATTTCGATGGATATGCAGATTGGAAATAAAGATACCGATATGGAATTCATATGCCCTGAAAACAATTGTTTATTACTAAAATTTATGACGTCATATTGAACTGTTTCATGTTTGCTGCATTTTTTGTTCAGTTTCCATTATGTGGTTATTAGTTTAGTAGTATACTGTACTGACGAAGCCATGAAGGCACAAACGCGTATTCAAGTAATAAAAAGCTACTACGTTACTGTTGTGTTTTTAGCTTAGTAAAAGTAATAAGATATCCGAAGACCAAATGAATAGTGATTTAACACCTGCTTTCTTCGATTACTTGCTTCAACACAAAAACATTCAGCAACAGTTTTATGTATAAGAGACTGTAAGGTTGGTGTTGGAGTTCAGCTTTTAAAGTTCTGTTCCGCACACAAGGATGAAGAAACCCCCCAAATTACTTTCTTCTTCCGTCTGCTTTAGTCCAGGGAGACGGTATGTGTTCCTAGGACCCATTTCGATGGTTATGCAGATTGAAAGTAAGGACACCGGGATAGAACTCATATGCCCTGAAGACAACTGTTTATGACTAAATTTTATGACGTCATAATGAATTGTTTCATATCTGCTGCATATTTGTTCAGTTTTCATTATGTGGTTATTATCATAGTAATATATTGTACTGACGAAGCCATGAAGGCAGAAACGCGTATACAGTTAATAAAAAACTACTTCGTCATTGTTGTGTTTTTACCCCAATAAAAATAATGACACAACTCAAAACCAAATGAAGAGTGAGTCAACACCTGCAATCTTCGATTACTTGCTTCAACACCAAAGCATTCAGCAACGGTTGTATGCATAAAAAACTGTAAACTTGGTGTTCGAGTTCAGCTTTTAAAGTTTGTTCCGCACACAAGGATGAAGGAAATCCACAAATTACTTTCTTTTTCCGTCTACTTTAGTCCAGGGAGACGGTATGTGTTCCTAGAACCCATTTCGATGGATATGCAGATTGGAAATAAAGATACCGGGATAAATATCATATGCCCTGAAAACAATATGCTTAAAAATTATGACGTCATAATGACTTGTTTCATGTCTGCTGCATTTTTTGTTGAGTTTCCATTATGTGGTTTATAGCCTAGTAGTATATTGCACCGACGAAGCCATGAAGGCAAAAACGCGTATACAGTTAATAAAAAGCTACTACGTTGCTGTTGTGTTTTTAGCCCAGTAAAAGTAAAAACTTATCCGAAAACCAAGTGAAGAGTGATACAACACCAGCAATCTTGGACTACTTGTTTCAATACAAAAAGATTCAGCAACGGTTATATGTACAGAAAACGGTAAATTTGGTGTTTGATATCAGCTTCTGAAGTTCTGTTCCGCACACAAGGATGAAGGAAATCCACAAACTACTTTCTTCTTCCGTCTACTTTAGTTCAGGCAGACGGTATGTGTTCCTAGGATTAATTTCGATGGATATGCAAATTGGAAATAAGGACACCAGAAGAAAACTCATATACCCTGAAAACAACTGTTTTTGACTAAATTTTATGACGTCATAATGAATTGTTTTTTATCTGCTGCATTTTTTGTTCAGTTTCCATTGTGTGGTTATTAGCTTAGTAGTATCCTGTACTGACGAAGCCATGAAAGCAGAAACGCGTATTCAGTTAGTAAAAAGCTACTCCGTTACTGTTGTGTTTTTAGCCCAGTAAAAGTAATAAGATATCCGAAGACCAAGTGAAAAGCGATTCAACTCCTGCAATTTTCGATTACTTGCTTCAACACAAAAACATTCAGCAACGGTTATATGTATAAAAAACGGTAAACTTGGTGTTCGAGTTCAGCTTTAAAAGTTCCGTTCCGCACACAAAGATGAAAGAAATCCACAAATTACTTTCTTCTTCCATCTATTTTAGTCCAGGGAGACGGTTTGTGTTGCTAGGACTTTTTGGGCCAGTTCGATAGATATGCAGAATGGAAATAAGGACATTGGGATAGAATTCAACTGCTTTGAAAACAACTGTTTATGACTAAAATTTATGACGTCATAATGAGTTGTTTTATATCTGCTGGATTTTTTGTTCAGTTTCCATTATGTGGTTTGATAGCCTAGTAGTATACTGTACTGACGAAACCATGAAAGCAAAAACGCGTATAAAGTTAATAAAAAGCTACTACGTTACTGTTGTGTATTTAGCCCAGTAAAAGTAATAAGATATCCGAAGACCAAGTGAAGAATGATTCAACACCTTCAATCTTCGATTACTTGCTTCAACACAAAAAGATTCAGCAACGGTTATATGTATAGAAGACTGTAAACTTGGTGTTCGATATCAGCTTTTAAAATTCTGTTCCGCACACAAGGATGAAGGAAATCCACAAATTGTTTTCTTCTTCCGTCTATTTTAATCCAGGGAGCTGGTATGTGTTCCTAGGATGCTTTGTGCCATTTCGATGGATATGCAAAGTGGAAATAAGGATACCGGGATAGAATTCATACGCCTTGAAGACAACTGTTTATGACTAAAATTTTTGACGTCATGATGAATTGTTTGATATCTGCTGCATTTTTTGTTCAGTTTCCATTATGTGGTTATTAGCATAGTAGTATACTGTACTGACAAAGCCATGAAAGCAGAAACGCGTATACAGTTAATAAAAAGCTACTACGTTACTGTTGTGTTTTTAGCCCAGAACAAGTAATAAGATATCCGAAAACCAAGTGAAGAGTGATTCAACACCTGCAATTTTCGATTACTGGCTTTAACACAAAAACATTCAGCAACGGTTATATGTATAGAAGCCTGTAAACTTGGTGTTGGAGTTCAGCTTTTAAAGTTCTGTTCCGCACACAAGGATGAAGGAAATCCACAAGTTATTTTTTTTTTCCATCTACTTTAGTCCAGGCAGACGGTATGTGTTCCTAGGACCCATTTCGATGGATATGCAGATTGGAAATGAGGATACCGGGATAACTTTCATATGCCCTGAAAACAACTGTTTATGACTAAAATTTATGACGTCATAATGAATTGTTTCATATCTGCTGCATTTTTTGTTCAATTTCCAATATGTGGTCATTAACATAGTAGTATACTGTACTGACAAAGCCATGAAAGCAGAAACGCGTATACAGTTAATAAAAAGCTACTACGTTAGTGTTGTGTTTTTAACCCAGTAAAAGTAAAAATTTTTCCGAAGACCAAGTGAAGAGTGATTCAACACCTTTAATCTTCGATTACTTGTTTCAACCCAAAAACATTCAACAACGGATATATGCATAAAAAATTCCAAAACTTGGTGTTCGATGTCAGCTTTAAAAGTTCTGTTCCGCACACAAAGATGAAGGAAATCCACAAATTACTTTCTTCTTCCATCTAATTTAGTCCAAGGAAACGGTATGTATTCTTAAGACCTTATTTGATGGATATGCAGATTAGAAATAAGGAGACCGGGATAAATTTCCAATGCGCTGAAGACAACTGTTTATGACTAAAATTTATGACGTCATAATGAATTGTTTCATGTCTGCTGCATTTTTTGTTCAGTTTCCATTATTTGGTTATTTGCTTATTAGTATACTGTGCTGACGAAGCCATGAAGGCAGAAACGCGTACACAGTTAATAAAAAGCTACTACGTTACTGTTGTGTTTTTAGCCCAGTAAAAGTAATAAAACATTCGAAGACGAAGTGAAGAGTGATTCAACACCTGCAATCTTCGATTACTTGCTTCAACACAGAAACATTCAGCAACGTTTATATGTATGGAAGACGGTAAACTTGGTGTTCGAGTTCAGCTTTTAAAGTTCTGTTCCGCACACAAAAAAAAGAAATCCACAAATTACTTTCTTTTTTCATCTACTTTAATCCAGGGAGACGGTATGTGTTCTTAGAACCCATTTCGATGGATATGCAGATTGGAAAAAAGGATACCAGGATAAAAAACACATGCCCTGAAAACAACTGTTTCTGACTAAAGTTTATGACGTCATAATGAATTGTTTCTTGTCTGCTGCATTTTTTGTTCATATTCCAATATGTGGTTATTAGCCTAGTAGTTTATTGTACTGACCAAGCCATAAGAGCAGAAACGCGTATACAGTTAATAAAAAGTGACTACGTTACTGTTGTGTTTTTAGCCCAGTAAAAACAATAAGATATCCGAAGACCAAGTGAAGAAAGATTTAACACCTGCAGTTTTCGATTACTAATTTCAACACAAAAACATTCAGCAACGGTTATATGTATAGAAGACTGTAAACTTGGTGTTGGAGTTCAGCTTTTAAAGTTCTGTTCCGCACACAAGGATGAAGGAAATCCACAAATTACTTTCTTCTTCCATCTACTTTAGTCCAGGGACACGGTATGTGTTCCTAGGACCCTCTGTGCCATTTGGATGGATATGCAGATTGGAAATAAGGATACCGGAATAAAAGTCGTATGCTTTGAAGACAACTGTTTATGACTAAAATTCATGACGTCATAATGAGATGTTTCATATCTGCTGCATTTTTTGTTCAGTTTCCATTATGTGGTTATTAGCATAGTAGTATACTGTATTGACGAAACCATGAAAACAGAAACGCGTATATAGTTAATAAAAAGCTACTACGTTACTGTTGTGTTTTTAGCCCAGTAAAAGTAATAAGATATCCGAAGACCAAGTGAAGAGTGATTCAACACCTGCAATTTTCGATTACTTGTTTCAACACAAAAACATTCAGCAACGGTTATATGCATAAAAAACTGCAAAATTGGTGTTCGAGTTCAGTTTTAAAAATTTTGCTCCCCACACAAGGATGAAGGAAATCCACAAATTATTTTCTTCTTCCATCTACTTTAGTCCAGGCAGACGATATGTGTTCCTAGGACCCTTTGTGCCTTTTCGATGGATATGCAGATTGGAAATAAGGATACCGGGTTTGAATTCTCATGCTCTGAAGACAACTGTTTATGACTAAAATTTATGACGTCATAATGAATTGTTTCATATTTGCTGCATTTTTTGTTCAGTTTCCTTTATGTGGTTATTAGCATAATAGTATACTCTACTGACGAAGCCATGAAAGCAGAAACGCGTATATAGTTAATAAAAAGCTACTACATTACTGTTGTGTTTTTAGCCCAGTAAAAGTAATAAGATAACCGAAAACCAAGTGAAGAGTGATTCAATACCTGCAATCTTTGAATAATTGCTTCACCACAAAAACATTGAGCAACGGTTATATGTATAGAAGACTGTAAACTTGGTGTTCGAGTTCAGCTTTTAAAGTTCCGTTCCGCACACAAGGATGAAGGAAATCCACAAATTACTTTTTTCTTCCATCTACTTTAGTCCACGGAGACGGTATGTGTTCCCAGGACCCATTTCGATGGATATGCAAATTGGAAATAAGGACACCGAGATAAAGTTCATACGCCCTGAAAACAACTGTTTATGACTAAAATCTATGACGTCATAAAGAATTGTTTCATATCTGCTGCATTTTTTGCTCAGCTTCTTATAGGTGGTTATTAGCATAATAGTATACTGTACTGACGAAGCCATGAAGGCAGAAACGCGTATACAGTTAATAAAAAGCTACTGCGTTACTGGTGTGTTTTTAGCCCAGTAAAAACAAAAAAATATCCGAAGACCAAGTGAAGAGTGATTCAACACCTGCAATTTTCGATTACTTGTTTCAACACAAAAACATTCAACAACGGTTATATGTATAGAAGCCTGTAAACTTGGTGTTCGAGTTCAGCGTTTAAAGTTCCGTTCCGCACACAAGGATGAAGGAAATCCACAAAATATTTTCTTCTTCCGTCATTTTCGTCGAGGCAGACGGTATGTGTTCCTAGGACCCAATTCGATGAATATGCAAATTGGAAATAAAGACACCGGGATAGAGTTCATAAGCCCTGAAGACAACTGTTTATGACTAAATATTTCGACGTCATAACGAATTGTTTCATATCTGTTGCATTTTTTGTTCAGTTTTTTATAAATGGTTATTAGCATAGTAGTATACTGTTTTGACGAAGCCATGAAGGCAAAAACGCGTATACAGTTAATAAAAAGCTACTACGTTACTGGTGTGTTTTTAGCCCAATAAAAGCAATATAATATCCGAAAACCAAGTGAAAAGTGATTCAACACCTGCAATCTTCGATTACTTGCTTGATCACAAAAACATTCAGCAACGGTTATATGTATAGAAGACTGTAAACTTGGTGTTCGAGTTCAGCTTTTAAAGTTCTGTTCCGCACACAAGGATGAAGAAAATCCACAAATTACTTTCTTCTTCCATCTACTTTAGTCCAGGGAAACGGTATGTGTTCCTAGGACCCATTTCGATGGATATGCAGATTGGAAAAAATAGACACCTGGATAGAATTCATATGCCCTGAAGACAACTGTTTATGACTAAAAATTATGACGTCATAATGAACTGTTTCATATCTGCCGCATTTTTTGTTCAGTTTCCATTATGTAATTATTAGCTCAGTAGTATATTGTACTGACGTGGCCATGAAGGCAGAAACGCGTATACAGTTAATAAAAAGCTACTACGTTACTGTTGTGTTTTTAACTCAGTAAATGTATTAAAATATCCGAACACCAAGTGAAGAGTGATTCAACACCTGCAATCTTCGATTACTTGTTTCAACACAAAAACATTCAGCAACGGTTTTATGTACAAAAAACGGTAAACTTGGTGTGGGAGTTCAGCTTTTAAAGTTCTGTTCTGCACACAAAGATGAAGGAAATCCACAAATTGCTTTTTTCTTCCATCTACTTTAATCCAGAGAGACGGGATACGTTCCTAAGACCCATTTCGATGGATATGCAGATTGGAAACAATGATACCGCGAAACAATTTATATGCCTCGAAAACAATTGTTTATGACTAAAAATTATGACGTCATAATGAATTGTTTCATGTCTGCTGCATTTTTTGTTCAGTTTTCATTATGTGGTTCTTAGCCTAGTAATATACTGTACTGACGAAGCCATGAAAGCAGAAACGCGTATACAGTTAATAAAAAGGTACTGCGTTACTGTTGTGTCTTTAGCCCAGTAAAAGTAATAAGATATCCGAAGACCAAGTGAAGAGTGATTCAACACCTGCAATCTTCGATTACTTGCTTTAACACAAAAACATTTAGCAACTGTTATATGTATAGAAGACGGTAAACTTGGTGTTGGAGTTCAGCTTTAAAAGTTCTGTTCCGCACACAAGGATGAAAGAAATCCACAAATTACTTTCTTCTTCTATGTACTTTAGTCCAGGAAAACGGTATGTGTTGCTAGGACTTTTTTGGCCATTTCGATGGATATGCTGATTGGAAATAAGGACACCGGAATAGAATTCAACTGTTTTGAAAACAACTGTTTATGCTCAAAATTTATGACGGCATAATGAATTGTTTCATATTTGCTGCGTTTTTTGTTCAGTTTCCATTATGTGGTTTTTAGCTTAGTAGTATACTGCACTGACAAAGCCATGAAGGCAGAAACGCGTATACAGTTAATAAAAAGCTACTACGTTACTGTTGTGTTTTTAGCCCAGTAAAAGTAATAAGATATCCGAAGACCAAGTGAAGAGTGATTCAACACCTGCAATCTTCGATTGCTGGTTTCAACACAAAAACGATCAGCAACGGTTATATGTATAAAAGACGGTAAACTTGGTGTTCGAGTTCAGCTTTTAAAGTTCTGTTCCGCACACAAGAATGAAGGAAATCCACAAATTGCTTTCTTCTTCCATCTATTTTATTCCAGGCAGACGGTATGTGTTCCTAGGACCCTTTGTGTTATTTCGATATATATGCAGATTGAAAAAAAGGACACCGGGATAAAATTCATATGCCCTGAAGACAACTGTTTATGACTAAAATTTATGACGTCATAATGAAATGTTTCATGTCTGCTGCATTTTTTGTTCAGTTTCCGTTATGTGGTTATTAGCTTAGTAGTATACTGTACTGACGAAACCATGAAGGCAGAAACGCGTACACAGTTAATAAAAAGCTACTACGTTACTGTTGTGTTTTTAGCCCAGTAAAAGTAATAAAACATTCGAAGACCAAGCGAAGAGTGATTCAACACCTGCAATTTTTGATTACTTGTTTCAACACAGAAACATTTAGCAACGGTTATATGTATGAAAGATTGTAAACTTGGTGTTCGAGTTATGCTTTTAGAGTTCTGTTCCGCACACAAGGATGAAGGAAATCCACAAATTACTTTCTTCTTCCATCTGTTTTAGTCCAGGGAGACGGTATGTGTTCTCAGGACCCATTTCGATGGATATGCAGATTGGAAGTAAGGATACCGATATAAAATTCACATGCCCTGAAGACAACTGTTTATGATTAAAATGTATGACGTCATAATGAATTGTTTCATGTTTGCTGCATTTTTTGTTCAGTTTCCATTATGTGGTTATTAGTCTAGTAGTATACTGTACTGACGAAGCCATAAAAGCAGAAACGCGTATTCAGTTAATAAAAAGCTACTACGTTACTGTTGTGTTTTTGACCCAGTAAAAGTAATAAGATATCCGAAGACCAAGTGAAGAGTGATTTAACACCTGCAGTCTTCGATTACTTGTTTCATTACAAAAATATTCAACAACGGTTATATGTATAGAAGACTGTAAACTTGGTGTTCGAGTTCAGCTTTTAAAATTCTGTTCCGCACACAAGGATGAAGGAAATCCACAAATTATCTTCTTCTTCCATCTACTTTAGTCCAGGGAGACGGCATGTGATCCTAGGACCCATTTCGACGGATATGCAGATTGGAAATAAGGATACCGGGATAGAATTCATATGCTTTGAAGACAACTGTTTATGCTTAAAATTTATGACGTCATAAAAAAGTGTTTCGTATCTGCTGCATTTTTTATTCAGTTTCCTTTATGTGGTTAATAGCTAAGTAGTTTACTGCACTGACGAAGCCATGAAAGCAGAAACGCGTGTACAGCTAATAAAAAGCTACTACGTTACTGTTGTGTTTTTAGCCCAGTAAAAATAATAAGATATCCGAAAACCAAGTGAAGAGTGATTCAATACCTGCAATCTTCGATTACTTGTTTCAACATAAAAACATTCAGGAACGGTTATATGTATAGAAGACTGTAAACTTCGTGTTGGAGTTCAGTTTTTAAAGTTCTGTTCCGCACACAAAAATGAAGGAAATCCACAAATTACTTTCTTTTTCCATCTATTTTAGTCCAGGGAGACGGTATGTGTTTTTAAAACATTTTGTGCCATTTCGATGGATATGCAGATTAGAAATAAGCATACCGGAGTAGAAGTCATATGCTTTGAAAACTATTGTTTATAACTAAAAGTTATGACGTCATAATGAATTGTTTCATGTCTGCTGCATTTTTTGTTTAGTTTCCATTATGTGGTTATTAGCATAGTAGTATACTGTATTGACGAAACCATCAAGACAGAAACGCGTATACAATCAATAAAAAGCTACTACGTTACTGTTGTGTATTTAGCCCAGTAAAAATAATAAGATATCCGAAGACCAAGTGAAGAGTGATTCAACACCTGCAAACTTTGATTACTTGCTTCAACACAAAAACATTGAGCAACGGTTATATGCATAAAAAAGTGCAAAACTTGGTGTTCGAGTTCAGCTTTAAAAGTTCTGTTCCGCACACAAGGATGAAGAAACTCCACAAAGTACTTTCTTCTTCCATCTATTTTAGTCCAAGGAGACAGTATGTGTTCCTAGGACCTTTTGTGCCATTTCCATGGATATGCAGATTGGAAATAAGGATACCGGGATAGAAGTCACATGCTTTGAAAACAACTGTTTATGACTAAAAATTATGACGTCATAATGAATTGTTTCATATCTGCTGCATTGTTTGTTCAGTTTCCATTATGTGGTTATTAGCCTAGTAGTAAACTGCACTGACGAAGCCATGAAAGCAGAAACGCGTATACAGTTAATAAAAAGCTACTACGTTACTGTTGTGTTTTTAGCCCAGTAAAAGTAATAAGAAATCCGAAGACCAAGTGAAGAGTGATTCAACACCTGCAACTTTCGATTACTTGTTTTAACACAAAAACATTCAGCAACCGTTTTATGTATAAAAAACGGTAAACTTGGTGTTCGAGTTTGGCATATAAAGTTCTGTTCCGCACACAAGGATGAAGGAAATCCACAAATTACTTTCTTCTTCCATCTACTTTAGTCCAAAAAAACGGTATGTGTTTCTAAGTTTTTATGTGCCATTTCGATGGATATGCAGATTAAAAATAAGGACACCGGGATAGAATTCATTCGCCCTGTAAACAATTGTTTATGACTAAATTTTATGACGTCATAATGAATTGTTTCATATCTGCTGCATTTTTTGTTCAGTTTCCATTATGTGGTTATTAGCATAATAGTATACTTTACTGACGAAGCCATGAAAGCAGAAACGCGTATACAGTTAATAAAAAGCTACTACGTTACTGTTGTGTTTTTAGCCCAGTAAAAGTAATAAGATATCCGAAAACCAAGTGAAGAGTGGCTCAACACCTGCAATCTTTGATTACTTGCTTCAACACAAAATCATTCAGCAACGGTTATATGTATAAAAGACTGTAAACTTGGTGTTCGAGTTCAGCTTTTAAAGTTCTGTTCCGCACACAAAGATGAAGGAAATCCACAAAATACTTTCTTCTTCCATCTACTTTAGTCCAGGGAAACGGTATGTGTTCCTAGGACCCATTTCGATGGATATGCAGATTGGAAATGAGGATACCGGGATAACTTTCATATGCCCTGAAAACAACTGTTTATGACTAAAATTTATGACGTCATAATGAATTGTTTCATATCTGCTGCATTTTTTGTTCAATTTCCAATATGTGGTCATTAACATAGTAGTATACTGTACTGACAAAGCCATGAAAGCAGAAACGCGTATACAGTTAATAAAAAGCTACTACGTTAGTGTTGTGTTTTTAACCCAGTAAAAGTAAAAATTTTTCCGAAGACCAAGTGAAGAGTGATTCAACACCTTTAATCTTCGATTACTTGTTTCAACCCAAAAACATTCAACAACGGATATATGCATAAAAAATTCCAAAACTTGGTGTTCGATGTCAGCTTTAAAAGTTCTGTTCCGCACACAAAGATGAAGGAAATCCACAAATTACTTTCTTCTTCCATCTAATTTAGTCCAAGGAAACGGTATGTATTCTTAAGACCTTATTTGATGGATATGCAGATTAGAAATAAGGAGACCGGGATAAATTTCCAATGCGCTGAAGACAACTGTTTATGACTAAAATTTATGACGTCATAATGAATTGTTTCATGTCTGCTGCATTTTTTGTTCAGTTTCCATTATTTGGTTATTTGCTTATTAGTATACTGTGCTGACGAAGCCATGAAGGCAGAAACGCGTACACAGTTAATAAAAAGCTACTACGTTACTGTTGTGTTTTTAGCCCAGTAAAAGTAATAAAACATTCGAAGACGAAGTGAAGAGTGATTCAACACCTGCAATCTTCGATTACTTGCTTCAACACAGAAACATTCAGCAACGTTTATATGTATGGAAGACGGTAAACTTGGTGTTCGAGTTCAGCTTTTAAAGTTCTGTTCCGCACACAAAAAAAAGAAATCCACAAATTACTTTCTTTTTTCATCTACTTTAATCCAGGGAGACGGTATGTGTTCTTAGAACCCATTTCGATGGATATGCAGATTGGAAAAAAGGATACCAGGATAAAAAACACATGCCCTGAAAACAACTGTTTCTGACTAAAGTTTATGACGTCATAATGAATTGTTTCTTGTCTGCTGCATTTTTTGTTCATATTCCAATATGTGGTTATTAGCCTAGTAGTTTATTGTACTGACCAAGCCATAAGAGCAGAAACGCGTATACAGTTAATAAAAAGTGACTACGTTACTGTTGTGTTTTTAGCCCAGTAAAAACAATAAGATATCCGAAGACCAAGTGAAGAAAGATTTAACACCTGCAGTTTTCGATTACTAATTTCAACACAAAAACATTCAGCAACGGTTATATGTATAGAAGACTGTAAACTTGGTGTTGGAGTTCAGCTTTTAAAGTTCTGTTCCGCACACAAGGATGAAGGAAATCCACAAATTACTTTCTTCTTCCATCTACTTTAGTCCAGGGACACGGTATGTGTTCCTAGGACCCTCTGTGCCATTTGGATGGATATGCAGATTGGAAATAAGGATACCGGAATAAAAGTCGTATGCTTTGAAGACAACTGTTTATGACTAAAATTCATGACGTCATAATGAGATGTTTCATATCTGCTGCATTTTTTGTTCAGTTTCCATTATGTGGTTATTAGCATAGTAGTATACTGTATTGACGAAACCATGAAAACAGAAACGCGTATATAGTTAATAAAAAGCTACTACGTTACTGTTGTGTTTTTAGCCCAGTAAAAGTAATAAGATATCCGAAGACCAAGTGAAGAGTGATTCAACACCTGCAATTTTCGATTACTTGTTTCAACACAAAAACATTCAGCAACGGTTATATGCATAAAAAACTGCAAAATTGGTGTTCGAGTTCAGTTTTAAAATTTTGCTCCCCACACAAGGATGAAGGAAATCCACAAATTATTTTCTTCTTCCATCTACTTTAGTCCAGGCAGACGATATGTGTTCCTAGGACCCTTTGTGCCTTTTCGATGGATATGCAGATTGGAAATAAGGATACCGGGTTTGAATTCTCATGCTCTGAAAACAACTGTTTATGACTAAAATTTATGACGTCATAATGAATTGTTTCATATTTGCTGCATTTTTTGTTCAGTTTCCTTTATGTGGTTATTAGCATAATAGTATACTCTACTGACGAAGCCATGAAAGCAGAAACGCGTGTACAGCTAATAAAAAGCTACTACGTTACTGTTGTGTTTTTAGCCCAGTAAAAATAATAAGATATCCGAAAACCAAGTGAAGAGTGATTCAATACCTGCAATCTTCGATTACTTGTTTCAACATAAAAACATTCAGGAACGGTTATATGTATAGAAGACTGTAAACTTCGTGTTGGAGTTCAGTTTTTAAAGTTCTGTTCCGCACACAAAAATGAAGGAAATCCACAAATTACTTTCTTTTTCCATCTATTTTAGTCCAGGGAGACGGTATGTGTTTTTAAAACATTTTGTGCCATTTCGATGGATATGCAGATTAGAAATAAGCATACCGGAGTAGAAGTCATATGCTTTGAAAACTATTGTTTATAACTAAAAGTTATGACGTCATAATGAATTGTTTCATGTCTGCTGCATTTTTTGTTTAGTTTCCATTATGTGGTTATTAGCATAGTAGTATACTGTATTGACGAAACCATCAAGACAGAAACGCGTATACAATCAATAAAAAGCTACTACGTTACTGTTGTGTATTTAGCCCAGTAAAAATAATAAGATATCCGAAGACCAAGTGAAGAGTGATTCAACACCTGCAAACTTTGATTACTTGCTTCAACACAAAAACATTGAGCAACGGTTATATGCATAAAAAAGTGCAAAACTTGGTGTTCGAGTTCAGCTTTAAAAGTTCTGTTCCGCACACAAGGATGAAGAAACTCCACAAAGTACTTTCTTTTTCCATCTATTTTAGTCCAAGGAGACAGTATGTGTTCCTAGGACCTTTTGTGCCATTTCCATGGATATGCAGATTGGAAATAAGGATACCGGGATAGAAGTCACATGCTTTGAAAACAACTGTTTATGACTAAAAATTATGACGTCATAATGAATTGTTTCATATCTGCTGCATTGTTTGTTCAGTTTCCATTATGTGGTTATTAGCCTAGTAGTAAACTGCACTGACGAAGCCATGAAAGCAGAAACGCGTATACAGTTAATAAAAAGCTACTACGTTACTGTTGTGTTTTTAGCCCAGTAAAAGTAATAAGAAATCCGAAGACCAAGTGAAGAGTGATTCAACACCTGCAACTTTCGATTACTTGTTTTAACACAAAAACATTCAGCAACCGTTTTATGTATAAAAAACGGTAAACTTGGTGTTCGAGTTTGGCATATAAAGTTCTGTTCCGCACACAAGGATGAAGGAAATCCACAAATTACTTTCTTCTTCCATCTACTTTAGTCCAAAAAAACGGTATGTGTTTCTAAGTTTTTATGTGCCATTTCGATGGATATGCAGATTAAAAATAAGGACACCGGGATAGAATTCATTCGCCCTGTAAACAATTGTTTATGACTAAATTTTATGACGTCATAATGAATTGTTTCATATCTGCTGCATTTTTTGTTCAGTTTCCATTATGTGGTTATTAGCATAATAGTATACTTTACTGACGAAGCCATGAAAGCAGAAACGCGTATACAGTTAATAAAAAGCTACTACGTTACTGTTGTGTTTTTAGCCCAGTAAAAGTAATAAGATATCCGAAAACCAAGTGAAGAGTGGCTCAACACCTGCAATCTTTGATTACTTGCTTCAACACAAAATCATTCAGCAACGGTTATATGTATAAAAGACTGTAAACTTGGTGTTCGAGTTCAGCTTTTAAAGTTCTGTTCCGCACACAAAGATGAAGGAAATCCACAAAATACTTTCTTCTTCCATCTACTTTAGTCCAGGGAAACGGTATGTGTTCCTAGGACCCATTTCGATGGATATGCAGATTGGAAATGAGGATACCGGGATAACTTTCATATGCCCTGAAAACAACTGTTTATGACTAAAATTTATGACGTCATAATGAATTGTTTCATATCTGCTGCATTTTTTGTTCAATTTCCAATATGTGGTCATTAACATAGTAGTATACTGTACTGACAAAGCCATGAAAGCAGAAACGCGTATACAGTTAATAAAAAGCTACTACGTTAGTGTTGTGTTTTTAACCCAGTAAAAGTAAAAATTTTTCCGAAGACCAAGTGAAGAGTGATTCAACACCTTTAATCTTCGATTACTTGTTTCAACCCAAAAACATTCAACAACGGATATATGCATAAAAAATTCCAAAACTTGGTGTTCGATGTCAGCTTTAAAAGTTCTGTTCCGCACACAAAGATGAAGGAAATCCACAAATTACTTTCTTCTTCCATCTAATTTAGTCCAAGGAAACGGTATGTATTCTTAAGACCTTATTTGATGGATATGCAGATTAGAAATAAGGAGACCGGGATAAATTTCCAATGCGCTGAAGACAACTGTTTATGACTAAAATTTATGACGTCATAATGAATTGTTTCATGTCTGCTGCATTTTTTGTTCAGTTTCCATTATTTGGTTATTTGCTTATTAGTATACTGTGCTGACGAAGCCATGAAGGCAGAAACGCGTACACAGTTAATAAAAAGCTACTACGTTACTGTTGTGTTTTTAGCCCAGTAAAAGTAATAAAACATTCGAAGACGAAGTGAAGAGTGATTCAACACCTGCAATCTTCGATTACTTGCTTCAACACAGAAACATTCAGCAACGTTTATATGTATGGAAGACGGTAAACTTGGTGTTCGAGTTCAGCTTTTAAAGTTCTGTTCCGCACACAAAAAAAAGAAATCCACAAATTACTTTCTTTTTTCATCTACTTTAATCCAGGGAGACGGTATGTGTTCTTAGAACCCATTTCGATGGATATGCAGATTGGAAAAAAGGATACCAGGATAAAAAACACATGCCCTGAAAACAACTGTTTCTGACTAAAGTTTATGACGTCATAATGAATTGTTTCTTGTCTGCTGCATTTTTTGTTCATATTCCAATATGTGGTTATTAGCCTAGTAGTTTATTGTACTGACCAAGCCATAAGAGCAGAAACGCGTATACAGTTAATAAAAAGTGACTACGTTACTGTTGTGTTTTTAGCCCAGTAAAAACAATAAGATATCCGAAGACCAAGTGAAGAAAGATTTAACACCTGCAGTTTTCGATTACTAATTTCAACACAAAAACATTCAGCAACGGTTATATGTATAGAAGACTGTAAACTTGGTGTTGGAGTTCAGCTTTTAAAGTTCTGTTCCGCACACAAGGATGAAGGAAATCCACAAATTACTTTCTTCTTCCATCCACTTTAGTCCAGGGACACGGTATGTGTTCCTAGGACCCTCTGTGCCATTTGGATGGATATGCAGATTGGAAATAAGGATACCGGAATAAAAGTCGTATGCTTTGAAGACAACTGTTTATGACTAAAATTCATGACGTCATAATGAGATGTTTCATATCTGCTGCATTTTTTGTTCAGTTTCCATTATGTGGTTATTAGCATAGTAGTATACTGTATTGACGAAACCATGAAAACAGAAACGCGTATATAGTTAATAAAAAGCTACTACGTTACTGTTGTGTTTTTAGCCCAGTAAAAGTAATAAGATATCCGAAGACCAAGTGAAGAGTGATTCAACACCTGCAATTTTCGATTACTTGTTTCAACACAAAAACATTCAGCAACGGTTATATGCATAAAAAACTGCAAAATTGGTGTTCGAGTTCAGTTTTAAAAATTTTGCTCCCCACACAAGGATGAAGGAAATCCACAAATTATTTTCTTCTTCCATCTACTTTAGTCCAGGCAGACGATATGTGTTCCTAGGACCCTTTGTGCCTTTTCGATGGATATGCAGATTGGAAATAAGGATACCGGGTTTGAATTCTCATGCTCTGAAGACAACTGTTTATGACTAAAATTTATGACGTCATAATGAATTGTTTCATATTTGCTGCATTTTTTGTTCAGTTTCCTTTATGTGGTTATTAGCATAATAGTATACTCTACTGACGAAGCCATGAAAGCAGAAACGCGTATATAGTTAATAAAAAGCTACTACATTACTGTTGTGTTTTTAGCCCAGTAAAAGTAATAAGATAACCGAAAACCAAGTGAAGAGTGATTCAATACCTGCAATCTTTGAATAATTGCTTCACCACAAAAACATTGAGCAACGGTTATATGTATAGAAGACTGTAAACTTGGTGTTCGAGTTCAGCTTTTAAAGTTCCGTTCCGCACACAAGGATGAAGGAAATCCACAAATTACTTTTTTCTTCCATCTACTTTAGTCCACGGAGACGGTATGTGTTCCCAGGACCCATTTCGATGGATATGCAAATTGGAAATAAGGACACCGAGATAAAGTTCATACGCCCTGAAAACAACTGTTTATGACTAAAATCTATGACGTCATAAAGAATTGTTTCATATCTGCTGCATTTTTTGCTCAGCTTCTTATAGGTGGTTATTAGCATAATAGTATACTGTACTGACGAAGCCATGAAGGCAGAAACGCGTATACAGTTAATAAAAAGCTACTGCGTTACTGGTGTGTTTTTAGCCCAGTAAAAACAAAAAAATATCCGAAGACCAAGTGAAGAGTGATTCAACACCTGCAATTTTCGATTACTTGTTTCAACACAAAAACATTCAACAACGGTTATATGTATAGAAGCCTGTAAACTTGGTGTTCGAGTTCAGCGTTTAAAGTTCCGTTCCGCACACAAGGATGAAGGAAATCCACAAAATATTTTCTTCTTCCGTCATTTTCGTCGAGGCAGACGGTATGTGTTCCTAGGACCCAATTCGATGAATATGCAAATTGGAAATAAAGACACCGGGATAGAGTTCATAAGCCCTGAAGACAACTGTTTATGACTAAATATTTCGACGTCATAACGAATTGTTTCATATCTGTTGCATTTTTTGTTCAGTTTTTTATAAATGGTTATTAGCATAGTAGTATACTGTTTTGACGAAGCCATGAAGGCAAAAACGCGTATACAGTTAATAAAAAGCTACTACGTTACTGGTGTGTTTTTAGCCCAATAAAAGCAATATAATATCCGAAAACCAAGTGAAAAGTGATTCAACACCTGCAATCTTCGATTACTTGCTTGATCACAAAAACATTCAGCAACGGTTATATGTATAGAAGACTGTAAACTTGGTGTTCGAGTTCAGCTTTTAAAGTTCTGTTCCGCACACAAGGATGAAGAAAATCCACAAATTACTTTCTTCTTCCATCTACTTTAGTCCAGGGAAACGGTATGTGTTCCTAGGACCCATTTCGATGGATATGCAGATTGGAAAAAATAGACACCTGGATAGAATTCATATGCCCTGAAGACAACTGTTTATGACTAAAAATTATGACGTCATAATGAACTGTTTCATATCTGCCGCATTTTTTGTTCAGTTTCCATTATGTAATTATTAGCTCAGTAGTATATTGTACTGACGTGGCCATGAAGGCAGAAACGCGTATACAGTTAATAAAAAGCTACTACGTTACTGTTGTGTTTTTAACTCAGTAAATGTATTAAAATATCCGAACACCAAGTGAAGAGTGATTCAACACCTGCAATCTTCGATTACTTGTTTCAACACAAAAACATTCAGCAACGGTTTTATGTACAAAAAACGGTAAACTTGGTGTGGGAGTTCAGCTTTTAAAGTTCTGTTCTGCACACAAAGATGAAGGAAATCCACAAATTGCTTTTTTCTTCCATCTACTTTAATCCAGAGAGACGGGATACGTTCCTAAGACCCATTTCGATGGATATGCAGATTGGAAACAATGATACCGCGAAACAATTTATATGCCTCGAAAACAATTGTTTATGACTAAAAATTATGACGTCATAATGAATTGTTTCATGTCTGCTGCATTTTTTGTTCAGTTTTCATTATGTGGTTCTTAGCCTAGTAATATACTGTACTGACGAAGCCATGAAAGCAGAAACGCGTATACAGTTAATAAAAAGGTACTGCGTTACTGTTGTGTCTTTAGCCCAGTAAAAGTAATAAGATATCCGAAGACCAAGTGAAGAGTGATTCAACACCTGCAATCTTCGATTACTTGCTTTAACACAAAAACATTTAGCAACTGTTATATGTATAGAAGACGGTAAACTTGGTGTTGGAGTTCAGCTTTAAAAGTTCTGTTCCGCACACAAGGATGAAAGAAATCCACAAATTACTTTCTTCTTCTATGTACTTTAGTCCAGGAAAACGGTATGTGTTGCTAGGACTTTTTTGGCCATTTCGATGGATATGCTGATTGGAAATAAGGACACCGGAATAGAATTCAACTGTTTTGAAAACAACTGTTTATGCTCAAAATTTATGACGGCATAATGAATTGTTTCATATTTGCTGCGTTTTTTGTTCAGTTTCCATTATGTGGTTTTTAGCTTAGTAGTATACTGCACTGACAAAGCCATGAAGGCAGAAACGCGTATACAGTTAATAAAAAGCTACTACGTTACTGTTGTGTTTTTAGCCCAGTAAAAGTAATAAGATATCCGAAGACCAAGTGAAGAGTGATTCAACACCTGCAATCTTCGATTGCTGGTTTCAACACAAAAACGATCAGCAACGGTTATATGTATAAAAGACGGTAAACTTGGTGTTCGAGTTCAGCTTTTAAAGTTCTGTTCCGCACACAAGAATGAAGGAAATCCACAAATTGCTTTCTTCTTCCATCTATTTTATTCCAGGCAGACGGTATGTGTTCCTAGGACCCTTTGTGTTATTTCGATATATATGCAGATTGAAAAAAAGGACACCGGGATAAAATTCATATGCCCTGAAGACAACTGTTTATGACTAAAATTTATGACGTCATAATGAAATGTTTCATGTCTGCTGCATTTTTTGTTCAGTTTCCGTTATGTGGTTTTTAGCTTAGTAGTATACTGCACTGACAAAGCCATGAAGGCAGAAACGCGTATACAGTTAATAAAAAGCTACTACGTTACTGTTGTGTTTTTAGCCCAGTAAAAGTAATAAAACATTCGAAGACCAAGCGAAGAGTGATTCAACACCTGCAATTTTTGATTACTTGTTTCAACACAGAAACATTTAGCAACGGTTATATGTATGAAAGATTGTAAACTTGGTGTTCGAGTTATGCTTTTAGAGTTCTGTTCCGCACACAAGGATGAAGGAAATCCACAAATTACTTTCTTCTTCCATCTGTTTTAGTCCAGGGAGACGGTATGTGTTCTCAGGACCCATTTCGATGGATATGCAGATTGGAAGTAAGGATACCGATATAAAATTCACATGCCCTGAAGACAACTGTTTATGATTAAAATGTATGACGTCATAATGAATTGTTTCATGTTTGCTGCATTTTTTGTTCAGTTTCCATTATGTGGTTATTAGTCTAGTAGTATACTGTACTGACGAAGCCATAAAAGCAGAAACGCGTATTCAGTTAATAAAAAGCTACTACGTTACTGTTGTGTTTTTGACCCAGTAAAAGTAATAAGATATCCGAAGACCAAGTGAAGAGTGATTTAACACCTGCAGTCTTCGATTACTTGTTTCATTACAAAAACATTCAGCAACGGTTATATGTATAGAAGACTGTAAACTTGGTGTTCGAGTTCAGCTTTTAAAATTCTGTTCCGCACACAAGGATGAAGGAAATCCACAAATTATCTTCTTCTTCCATCTACTTTAGTCCAGGGAGACGGCATGTGATCCTAGGACCCATTTCGACGGATATGCAGATTGGAAATAAGGATACCGGGATAGAATTCATATGCTTTGAAGACAACTGTTTATGCTTAAAATTTATGACGTCATAAAAAAGTGTTTCGTATCTGCTGCATTTTTTATTCAGTTTCCTTTATGTGGTTAATAGCTAAGTAGTTTACTGCACTGACGAAGCCATGAAAGCAGAAACGCGTGTACAGCTAATAAAAAGCTACTACGTTACTGTTGTGTTTTTAGCCCAGTAAAAATAATAAGATATCCGAAAACCAAGTGAAGAGTGATTCAATACCTGCAATCTTCGATTACTTGTTTCAACATAAAAACATTCAGGAACGGTTATATGTATAGAAGACTGTAAACTTCGTGTTGGAGTTCAGTTTTTAAAGTTCTGTTCCGCACACAAAAATGAAGGAAATCCACAAATTACTTTCTTTTTCCATCTATTTTAGTCCAGGGAGACGGTATGTGTTTTTAAAACATTTTGTGCCATTTCGATGGATATGCAGATTAGAAATAAGCATACCGGAGTAGAAGTCATATGCTTTGAAAACTATTGTTTATAACTAAAAGTTATGACGTCATAATGAATTGTTTCATGTCTGCTGCATTTTTTGTTTAGTTTCCATTATGTGGTTATTAGCATAGTAGTATACTGTATTGACGAAACCATCAAGACAGAAACGCGTATACAATCAATAAAAAGCTACTACGTTACTGTTGTGTATTTAGCCCAGTAAAAATAATAAGATATCCGAAGACCAAGTGAAGAGTGATTCAACACCTGCAAACTTTGATTACTTGCTTCAACACAAAAACATTGAGCAACGGTTATATGCATAAAAAAGTGCAAAACTTGGTGTTCGAGTTCAGCTTTAAAAGTTCTGTTCCGCACACAAGGATGAAGAAACTCCACAAAGTACTTTCTTTTTCCATCTATTTTAGTCCAAGGAGACAGTATGTGTTCCTAGGACCTTTTGTGCCATTTCCATGGATATGCAGATTGGAAATAAGGATACCGGGATAGAAGTCACATGCTTTGAAAACAACTGTTTATGACTAAAAATTATGACGTCATAATGAATTGTTTCATATCTGCTGCATTGTTTGTTCAGTTTCCATTATGTGGTTATTAGCCTAGTAGTAAACTGCACTGACGAAGCCATGAAAGCAGAAACGCGTATACAGTTAATAAAAAGCTACTACGTTACTGTTGTGTTTTTAGCCCAGTAAAAGTAATAAGAAATCCGAAGACCAAGTGAAGAGTGATTCAACACCTGCAACTTTCGATTACTTGTTTTAACACAAAAACATTCAGCAACCGTTTTATGTATAAAAAACGGTAAACTTGGTGTTCGAGTTTGGCATATAAAGTTCTGTTCCGCACACAAGGATGAAGGAAATCCACAAATTACTTTCTTCTTCCATCTACTTTAGTCCAAAAAAACGGTATGTGTTTCTAAGTTTTTATGTGCCATTTCGATGGATATGCAGATTAAAAATAAGGACACCGGGATAGAATTCATTCGCCCTGTAAACAATTGTTTATGACTAAATTTTATGACGTCATAATGAATTGTTTCATATCTGCTGCATTTTTTGTTCAGTTTCCATTATGTGGTTATTAGCATAATAGTATACTTTACTGACGAAGCCATGAAAGCAGAAACGCGTATACAGTTAATAAAAAGCTACTACGTTACTGTTGTGTTTTTAGCCCAGTAAAAGTAATAAGATATCCGAAAACCAAGTGAAGAGTGGCTCAACACCTGCAATCTTTGATTACTTGCTTCAACACAAAATCATTCAGCAACGGTTATATGTATAAAAGACTGTAAACTTGGTGTTCGAGTTCAGCTTTTAAAGTTCTGTTCCGCACACAAAGATGAAGGAAATCCACAAAATACTTTCTTCTTCCAACTACTTTAGTCCAGGGAAACGGTATGTGTTCCTAGGACCCATTTCGATGGATATGCAGATTGGAAATAAGGACACCGGGATAGAAGTCATATGCCCTGAAGACCACTGTTTATGACTAAAATTTATGACGTCATATTGAACTGTTTCATATCTGCTGCATTTTGTGTTCAAATTCCATTATGTGGTTATTAGCATAGTAGTACACTGTACTGACGAAGCCATGAAGGCAGAAACGCGTATACAGTTAATAAAAAGCTACTACGTTACTGTTGTGTTTTTAGCCCAGTAAAAGCAATAAAATATCCGAAGACCAAGTGAAGAGTGATTCAACACCTGCAATTTTCGATTACTTGCTTGAACACAAAAACATTCAGCAACGGTTATATGCATAAAAAACTGCAAAATTGGTGTTCGAGTTCAGCTTCAAAAGATCTGTTCCGCACACAAGGATGAAGGAAATCCACAAATTACTTTCTTCTTCCATCTAATTTAGTCCAGGGAAACAGAATGTGTTCTTAGGACCTTTTGTGTAAGTTCGATGGATATGCAGATTGGAAATAAGGATACCGGGATAGAATTCCAATGCCCTGAAGACAACTGTTTATGACTAAAATTTATGACGTCCTAATGAATTGTTTCATATCTGCTGCATAATTGTTCAGTTTCCATTATGTGGTTATTAACATAGTAGTATACTGTACTGACGAAGCCATGAACACAGAAACGCGTATACAGTTAATAAAAAGCTACTACGTTACTGTTGTGTTTTTAGCCCAGTAAATGTAAGAAGATATCCGAAAACCAAATGAAGAGTGATTCAACACCTGCAATCCTCGATTACTTGTTTCAACACAGAAACATTCAGCAACGGTTATATGTCTAAGAGACTGTAACATTGGTGTTGGAGTTCAGCTTCAAAAGTTCTGTTCCGCACACAAGGATGAAGGAAATCCACAAATTACTTTCTTCTTCCATCTACTTCAGTCCAGGGACACGGTATGTGTTCCTAGGACCAATTTCGATGGATATGCAGATTGGAAATAAGGATACCGGGATAGAATTCTAATGCCCTGAAGACAACTGTTTATGAATAAAAATTATGACGTCATAATGAATTGTTTCATATCTGCTGCATTTTTTGTTCAGTTTCCATTATGTGGTTATTAGCCCAGTGGTATACTGTACTGACGTGGCCATGAAAACAGAAACGCGTATACAGTTAATAAAAAGCTACTACGTTACTGTTGTGTTTTTAACTCAGTAAATGTATTAAAATATCCGAAAACCAAGTGAAGAGTGATTCAACACCTGCAATCTTCGATTACTTGCTTCAACACAAAAACATTCAGCAACGGTTTTATGTACAAAAAACGGTAAACTTGGTGTGGGAGTTCAGCTTTTAAAGTTCTGTTCCGCACACAAAGATGAAGGAAATCCACAAATTACTTTTTTCCTCCATCTACTTTAGTCCAGGGAAACGGTATGTGTTCCTAGGACCCATTTCGATGGATATGCAGATTGGAAATAAGGACACCGGGATAGAAGTCATATGCCTTGAAGCCAACTGTTTATGACTAAAATTTGTGACGTCATAATGAATTGTTTCATAACTGCTGCATTTTTTGTTCAGTTTCCATTATGTGGTTATTAGCATAGTAGTATACTGTACTGACGAAGCCATGAAGGCAGAAACGCGTATACAGTTAATAAAAAGCTGCTACGTTACTGTTGTGTTTAAAACCCAGTAAATGTAATAAGATATCCGAAGACCAAGTGAAGAGTGATTCAACACCTGCAATCTTCGATTATATGCTTCAACCCAAAAACATTCAGCAACGGTTATATGCATAAAAAATTGCAAAACTTGGTGTTCGAGTTCAGCTTTAAAACTTTGTTCCGCACACAAGGATGAAGGAAATCCACAAATTACTTTCTTCTTCCATCTACTTTAGTCCAGGAAGACAGTATGTGTTCCTAAGACCCTTTGTGCCTATTCCATGGATTAGCAGATTGGAAATAAGGATACCGGGATTGAATTCACATGCCCTGAAGACAACTGTTTATGACTAAAATTTATGACGTCATAATGAATTAATTCATATCTGCTGCATTTTTTTGTTCAATTTCCATTATGTGGTTATCAGCATAGTAGTATACTGCACTGACGAAGCCATGAAAGCAGAAACGCGTATACAGGTAATAAAAAACTACTACGTTATTCTTGTGTTTTTAGCCCAGTAAAAATAATAAGATATCCGAAAACCAAGTGAAGAGTGATTCAACACCTGCAATCTTCGATTACTTGCTTCAACACAAAAACATTCAGCAACGGGTATGTGCATAAAAAATTGCAAAATTGGTGTTCGAAATCAGCTTTAAAAGTTCTGTTCCGCACACAAAGATTAAGGAAAACTACAAATCATTTTCTTCTTCCATCTACTTTAGTCCAGGGACACGGTATGTGTTCCTAGGATTCATTTCGATGGATATGCAGACTGGAAATAAGGATGCCGGGATGGAATTCCAATGCCCTGAAGACAACTGTTTATGACTAAAATTTATGACGTCATAATGAACTGTTTCATATCTGCTGCATTTTTTGTTCAGTTTCCATTATATGGTTATTAGCATAGTAGTATACTGTATTGATGAAGCCATGAATGCAGAAACGCGTATACAGTTAATAAAAAGCTACTACGTTACTGTTGTGTTTTTAGCCCAGTAAAAGTAAAAAAAAATCCGAAAACCAAGTGAAGAGTGATTCAACACCTGCAATCTTCGATTACTTGTTTCAACATAAAAACATTCAGCAACCGTTTTATGTATAAAAAACGGTAAACTTGGTGTTCGAATTTAGCATATAAAGTTCTGTTCCGCACACAAGGATGAAAGAAATCCACAAATTACTTTCTTTTTCCATCTACTTTAGTCCAAAAAAACGGTATGTGTTCCTAAGTTTTTTTGTGCCTATTCGATGGATATGCAGATTAAAAATCAGGACACCGGGATAGAATTCATTCACCCTGTAAACAATTGTTTATGACTAAATTTTATGACGTCATAATAAGGTGTTTCATATTTGCTGCATGTTTTGTTCAGTTTCCATTATGTGGTTATTAGCATAGTAGTATACTTTACTGACGAAGCCATGAAGGCAGAAACGCGTATACAGTTAATAAAAAGCTACTACGTTACTGTTGTGTTTTTAGCCCAGTAAAAATAATAAGATATCCGAAGACCAAGTGAAGAGTGGCTCAACACCTGCAATCTTTGATTACTTGCTTCAACACAAAAACATTCAGCAACGGTTATATGTATAAAAGACTGCAAACTTGGTGTTCGAGTTCAGCTTTTAAAGTTCTGTTCCACACACAAGGATGAAGGAAATCCACAAACTACTTTTTTCTTCCATCTACTTTAGTCCAGGGACACGGTATGTGATCCTAGGACCCATTTCGATGGATATGCAGATTGGAAATAAGGACACCGGGATAGAAATCATATGCCCTGAAAACAACTGTTTATGATTGAAATTTATGACGTCATACCGAATTGTTTCATATCTGCTGCCTTTTTTGTTCAGTTTCCATTATGTGGTTATTAGCATAGTAGTATACTGTACTGACGAAGCCATGAAGGCAGAAACGCGTATACAGTTAATAAAAAGCTACTACGTTACTGTTGTGTTTTTTGCCCAGTAAAAGTAATAAGATATCCGAAGACCAAGTGAAAAGTGATTCAACACCTGCAATTTTCGTTTAGTGGCGTCAACATAAAAACATTCAGCAACGGTTATATGTATAGAAGACGGTAAACTTGGTGTTCGAATTCAGCTTTCAAAGTTCTGTTTCGCACACAACGATGAAAGAACTCCACAAATTACTTTCTTCTTCAATCTGCTTTAGTCCAGGGACACGGTATGTGTTTTTAAGACCCTTTGTGCCATTTCGATGGATATGCAAATTGAAAAAAAAAGACACCGGGATAGAAGTCATGTGCCCTGAAGACAACTGTTTATGACTAAAATTTGTGACGTCATATTGAATTGTTTCATAACTTCTGCATTTTTTGTTCAGTTTCCATTATGTGGTTATTAACATAGTAGTACACTGTACTGACGAAGCCATAAAAGCAGAAACGCGTATTCAGTTAATAAAAAGCTACTACGTTACTGTTGTGTTTTTAGCCCAGTAAATGTAATAAGATATCCGAAGACCAAGTGAAGAATGATTCAACACTTGCAATCTTCGATTACTTGCTTCAACACAAAAACATTCATCAACGCTTATATGTATGGAAGACGGTAAACTTGGTGTTCGAGTTTGCTTTTAAAGTTCTGTTCCGCACACAAGGAGAAAAGAAATCCACAAATTATTTTTTTCTTCCACTTACTTTAATCCAGAGAGACAATATGTGTTCCTAGGACCCTTTGCGCTATTTGGATGGATATGCAGATTGAAAATAAAGATACCAGGATAGAATGCATATGCCCTGAAGACAACTGTTTATGACTAAAATTTATGACGTCATAAGGAATTGCTTCATATCTGCTGCATTTTTTGTTCAGTTTTTTTTATGTGGTTATTAGCATAGTAGTATACTGTACTGACGAAGCCATGAAGGCAGAAACGCGTATACAGTTAATGAAAAGCTACTACGTTACTGTTGTGTTTTTAGCCCAGTAAAAGTGACAAGATATCCGAAGACCAAGTGAAAAGTGATTCAACACCTGCAATCTTCGATTACTTGCTTCAACACAGAAACATTCAGCAACGGTTATAAGCATAAAAATTTGCAAAACTTGGTGTTCGCGTTCAACTTTAAAAGTTCTGTTCCGCACACAAGGATGAAAGTAATCCACAACTTACTTTTTTTTTCCACCTACTTTAGTCCAGGGAGACGGTATGTGTTCCTGGGACCTTTGGTGCCGTTTCGATGGATATGCAGATTGGAAATAAGGATACCGGGATAGAATTCATATGCCCTGAAGAAAACTGTTGTGACTAAGTTTATGACGTCATAACGAATTGTTTCATATCTGCTGCAATTTTTGTTCAGTTTCCATTATGTGGTTATTACCATAGTAGTATACTGTACTGACGAAGCCATGAAGCCAAAAACGCGTATACAGTTAATAAAAAGCTACTACGTTACTTTTGTGTTTTTAGCCCAGTAAAAGTAATAAGATATCCGAAGACCAAATGAAGAGTGATTCAACACCTGCAATCTTCGATTACTGGTTTTAACACAAAAACATTCAGCAACGGTTATATGTATAGAAGACTGTAAACTCGGTGTTCGAGTTCAGCTATTAAAGTTCTGTTCCGCACACAAAGATGAAAGAAATTCACAAGTTGTTTTTTTTTTTCCATCTATTTTAGTCCAGGCAGACGGTATGTGTTCCTAGGACCCATTTCGATGCATATGCAGATTGGAAAAAAAGACACCGGGAAACAATTCATGTGCTCTGGAGACATTGTTTATGACTAAAATTTATGACGTCATAACGAATTGTTTCATATCTGCTGCATTTTTTGTTGAGTTTCTATTATGTGGTTTATAGCCTAGTAGTATATTGTACTGACGAAGCCACGAAGGCAGAAACGCGTATACAGTTAATAAAAAGCTACTACGTTACTGTTGTGTTTTTAGCCCAGTAAAAATAATAAGATAACCGAAGACCAAGTGAAGAATGATTCAACACCAACATTTTTCGATTACTTGCTTCAACACACAAACATTCAGCAACGGTTATATCTATAGAAGACTGTAATTTTTGGCGTTCGAATTCAGCTTTTAAAGTTCTGTTCCGCACACAAGGATGATGGAAATCCACAAATCACTTTTTTCTTCCATCTACTTTAGTCCAGGCAGACGGTAAGTGTTCCTAGGACCCATTTCGATGGATATGCAGATTGGAAATAAAGACACCAGAATAAAACTCATATACCCTGAAAACAACTGTTTATGACTAAAATTTATGACGTCATAGTAAAATTGTTTTTTATCTGCTGCATTTTTTGTTCAGTTTCCATTGTGTGGTTATTAGCTGAGTAGTATACTGTACTGACGCAGCCATGAAGGCAGAAACGCGTTTACAGTTAATAAAAAGCTTTTACGTTACTGTTGTGTTTTTAGCCCAGTAAAAGTAATAAAATATCCGAAAACCAAGTGAAGAGTGATTCAACATCTGCAATCTTCGATTATTTGCTTCAACACAAAAACATTCAGCAACGGTTATATGTAGAAAAAACTGTAAATTTGGTGTTCGAGTTCAGCTTCAAAAGTTCTGTTCCGCACACAAGGATGAAAGAAATCCACAAATTACTTTCTTCTTCCATCTACTTTAGTCCAGGGAGACGGTATGCAATGCTAGGACTCTTTGGGCCACTTCGATGGATATGCAGATTGGAAATAAGGACATTGGGATAGATATCAATTACTTTGAAGACAACTGTTTATGACTAAAATTTATGACGTCATAATGAATTGTTTCATATCTGCTGCATTTTTTGTTCAGTTTCCATTATGTGGTTATTAGCCTAGTAGTATACTGTATTGACGAAACCATGAAGGCAGAAACGCGTATACAGTTAATAAAAAGCTACTACGTTACTGTTGTGTTTTTAGCCCAGTAAAAATAATAAGATATCCGAAAACCAAGTGAAGAGTGATTCAACACCTGCAATCTTCGAATATTTGCTTCAACACAAAAACATTCAGCAACGGTTATATGTATAAAAGACTGTAACTTTGGTGTTTGATATCAGCTTTTAAAGTTTTGTTTCGCACACAAGGATGAAGGAAATCCACAAATTGTTTTCTTCTTCCATCTACTTTAGTCCAGGGAGACGGTATGTGTTCCTAGGACGCTTTGTGCCATTTCGATGGAAATGCAAATTGGAAATAAGGATAACGGGATAGAATTCATATGCCCTGAAGACAATTGTTTATGACTAAATTTTATGACGTCTTGATGAATTGTTTGATATCTGCTGCATTTTTTGTTCAGTTTCCAATGTGTGGTTATTAGCATAGTAATATACTGTACTGACGAAGCCATGAAGGCAGAAACGCGTAAACAGTTAATAAAAAGCTACTACGTTACTGTTGTGTTTTTAGCCCAGTAAAAGTAATAAGATATCCGAAGACCAAGTGAAGAGTGATTCAACACCTGCAATCTTCGATTACTGGCCTCAAGACAAAAACATTCAGCAACGGTTAAATGTATAGAAGCCTGAAAACTTGGTGTTAAAGTTCAGCTTTAAAAGTTCTGTTCCGCACACAAGGATGAAGGAAATCCACAAGTTGTTTTTTTCTTCCATCTATTTTAGTCCAGGCAGACGGTATGTGTTCCTAGGACCCATTTCGATGGATATGCAGATTGGAAATAAGGATACCGGGATAGAATTCATATGCTCTGAAAACAACTGTTTAAGACTAAAATTTATGACGTCATAATGAACTGTTTCATATCTGCTGCATTTTTTGTTCAATTTCCAATATGTGGATTATAACATAGTAGTATACTGTACTGACGAAACCATGAAGGCAGAAACGCGTATACAGTTAAAATAAAGCTGCTTACTACGTTAGTGTTGTGTTTTTAACCCAGTAAAAAGAAAAACTTTTTCAAAGACCAAATGAAAAGTGATTCAACACCTGCAATCTTCGATTACTTGTTTCAACCCAGAAACATTCAGCAACGGATATATGCATTAAAAATTCCAAAACTTGGTGTTCGATGTCAGTTTTAAAAGTTCTGTTCCGCACACAAAGATGAAGGAAATCTACAAATTACTTTCTTCTTCCATCTACTTTAGTCCAGGGAGACGGTATGTATTCTTAGGACCTTATTTGATGGATATGCAGATTGGAAACAAAGGATACCGGGATAGATTTCCAATGCGCTGAAGACAACTGTTTATGACTAAAATTTATGACGTCATTATGATATGTTTCATATTTGCTGCATTTTTTGTTCAGTTTCCATTTATTTGGTTATTAGCCTAGTAGTATACTGCACTGACGAAACCATGAAAGCAGAAACGCGTATACAGTTAATAAAAAGCTACTACGTTACTGTTGTGTTTTTATCCCAGTAAAAGTAATAAGATATCTGAAGACCAAGTGAAGAGTGATTCAACACCTACAATTTTCGATTGCTGAATTCAACACAAAAACATTCAGCAACGGTTATATGTATAAAAGACGGTAAACTTGGTGTTCGAGTTCAGCTTTAAAAGTTCTGTTCCGCACACAAGGATGAAGGAAACCCACAAATTACTTTCTTCTTCCATCTACTTTAGTCCAGGGAGACGGTATGTGTTCCTAGGACCCTTTGTGCCATTTCGATGGATATGCAGATTGAAAAAAAAAAGACACCGGGATAGAGTTCATATGCTTTGAAGACAACTGTTTATGACTAAAATTTATGACGTCATAATGATCTGTTTCATGTCTTCTGCATTTTTTGTTCAGTTTCCATTATTTGGTTATTTGCTTATTAGTAAACTGTGCTGACGAAGCCATGAAGGCAGAAACGCGTACACATTTAATAAAAAGCTACTACGTTATTGTTGTGTTTTTAGCCAAGTAAAAGTAATAAAACATTCGAAAACCAAGTAAAGAGTGATTCAACACCTGCAATCTTCGATTACTTGCTTCAACACAGAAACATTCAGCAACGGTTATATGTATGGAAGACGGTAAACTTGGTGTTCGAGTTCAGCGTTGAAAGTTCCGTTCAGCACACAAAAAAAGGAAATCCACAAATTACTTTCTTCTTCCATCTATTTTAGTCCAGGGAGACGGTATGTGTTCTTAAAACCCATTTCGATGGATATGCAGATTGGAGAAAAGGATACCGGGATAGAATTCACATGCCCTGAAGACAACTGTTTTTGACTAAAACTTATGACGTCATAATGGATTGTTTCTTGTCTCCTGCATTTTTTGTTCAGTTTCCATTGTGTGGTTATTAGCCTAGTAGTATACTGTACTGACGAAGCCATAAAAGCAGAAACCCGTGGACAGTTAAAAGAAAGCTATTACGTTACTGCTGTGTTTTTAGCCCAGTAAAAATAATAAGATATCCGAAAACCAAGTGAAGAGTGATTCAACACCTGCAGTTTTCGATTACTAGTTTCAACACAAAAACATTTAGCAACGGTTATTTGTATAAAACACTGTAAACTTGGTGCTGGAGTTCAGCTTTTAAAGTTCTGTTGCGACACAAGGATGAAGGAAATCCACAAATTACTTTCTTTTTCCATCTACTTTAGTCCAGGGAGACGGTATGTGATCCTAGGACCTGTTTCGATGGATATGCATATTGGAAATAAGGATACCGAGATAGAATTCATATGCCCTGAAGACAACTGTTTATGACTAAAATTTATGACGTCATAATGAATTGTTTCATATCTGCTGCATTTTTTGTTCATATTCCATTATGTGGTTTATAGCCTTGTAGCATACTATTTTGACGAAACCATGAAGGCAGAAACGCGTATACAGTTAATAAAAAGCTACTACGTTAGTGTTGTCTTCTCAGCCCAGTAAAAGTAATAAGATATCCGAAGACCAAGTGAAGAGTATATCAACACCTGCAATCTTCGATTATTTCCTTCAACACAAAAACATTCAGCAACGGTTATATGTATAAAAAACTGTAAACTTGGTGTTCGAGTTCAGCTTTTAAAGTTCTGTTCCGCACACAAAGATGAAGGAAATCCACAAATTACTTTTTTCTTCCATCTACTTTAGTCCAAGGAAACGGTATGTGTTTCTAGGTTTTTTTGTGCCATTTGGATGGATATGCAGATTGTAAATAAGGATACCGAGATAGAAATCATATGCTTCGAAGACAACTGTTTATGACTAAAATTTATGACCTCATAATGAATTTTTTCATATCTGCTGCATTTTTTGTTCAGTTTCCATTATGTGGTTTTTAGCATAGCAATATACTGCACTGACAAAATTAATGAAGCAGAAACGCGTATAAAGTTAATGCAAAGCTATTACGTTACTGTTGTGTCTTTAGCCCAGTAAAAGTAATAAAACATTCGAAAACCAAGTGAAGAGTGATTCAACACCTGCAATCTTCGATTACTTGCTTCAACACAGAGACATTCAGCCACGGTTATATGCGTAGAAAAATGCAAAACTTGCTGTTCCAGTTCAGTTTTAAAAGTTTTGCTCCCCACACAAGGATGAAGGAAATCCACAAATTACTTTCTTCTTTCATCTACTTTAGTCCAGGGAGACGGTTTGTGTTTCTCAAACTTTTTGTGTTTTTTCGATGGATATGCAGGGTGGAAATCAGGATACCGGGATAGAATTCATATGCCCTGAAGACAAACGTTTATGACTAAAATTTATGACGTCATAATGAGTTGTTTCATATCTGCTGCATTTCTTGTTCAGTTTCCATTATGGGGTTTTTAGCATAGTAGTGTATTGTACTGACGAAGCCATGAAGGCAGAAACGCGTCTTTAGTTAATAAAAAGCTACTACGTTACTGTTGTGTTTTTAGCCAAGTAAAAGTACTAAGATATCCGAAGACCAAGTGAAAAGTGATTTAACACCTGCAGTCTTCGATTATTTGCTTCAACACAAAAACATTCAGCAACGGTTTATATGTATAGGAGACTGTAAAGTTTGTGTTGGAGTTCAGGTTTTAAAGTTCTGTTCCGCACACGAGGATCAAGGAAATCCACAAATTACTTTCTTCTTTCATCTACTTTGGTCCAGGAAGACGGTATGTGTTATTAGGACCCATTTCGATATATATGCAGATTGGAAGTAAGGACACCGGGATAGAAATCATATGCCTTAAAGACAACTGTTTATGACTAAATTTTATGACGTCATAATGAATTGTTTCATATATGCTGCATATATGTTCAGTTTTCAATATTTGGTTATTAGCATAGTAGTATACTGTACTGACGAAGCCATGAAGACAGAAACGCCTATACAGTTAATAAAAAGCTACTACGTTACTGTTGTGTTTTTAGCCCAGTAAAAACAAAAAAATATCCGAAGACCAAATGAAGAATGATTCAACACCTGCAATCTTCGATTATTTGCTTCAACACAAAAACATTCAACAACGGTTATATGTATAGAAGACTGTAAACTTGGTGTTCGAGTTCAGCGTTTCAAGTTCCGTTCCGCACACAAGGATGAAGGAAATCCAGAAATTACTTTCTTTTTCCATTTACTTTAGTACACGCAGACGGTATGTGTTCCTAGGACCCATTTCGATGGATATGCAACTTGGAAATAAAGACACCGGGATAGAGTTCATAAGCCCTGAAGACAACTGTTTGTGACTAAATATTATGACGTCATAATGAATTGTTTCATATCTGCTGCATTTTTTGTTCAATTTCCAATATGTGGTTATTAGCTTAGTAGTATACTGTACTGACGAAGCCATGAAAACAGAAACGCGTATACAGTTAATAAAAAGCTACTACGTTACTGTTGTGTTTTTAGCCCAGTAAAAATAATAACATATCCGAAGACCAAATGAAGAGTGATTCAACACCTGCAATCTTCGATTACTGGCCTTACCACAAAAGCATTCAGCAGCGGTTATATGTATAGAAGCCTGTAAACTTGGTGTTGGAGTTCAGTTTTAAAGTTCTGTTCCGCACACAAGAATGAAGGAAATCCACAAGTTATTTTTTTCCTCCAAGTATTTTAGTCCAGGGAGACGGTATGTGTTCCTAGAACCCATTTCGATGGATATGCAGATTGGAAACAAAGATACCGGGATAGAATTCGAATGCCCTGAAGACAACTGTTTTTGACTAAAAATTATGACGTCATAATGAATTGTTTCATATCTGCTGCATTTTTTGTTCAATTTCCAATATGTGGTTATTAACATAGTAGTATACTGTACTGACAAAGCTAATACAGTTAATAAAAAGCTACTACGTTAGTGTTGTGTTTTTAACCCAGTAAAAGTAAAAATTTTTCCTAAGACCAAGTGAAAAAAGATTCAACACCTGCAATTTTCAATTACTTGTTTCAACCCAGAAACATTCAGCAACGGATATATGCATAAAAAGTTCCAAAACTTGGTGTTCGATGTCAGCTTTAAAAGTTCTGTTCCGCACACAAAGATAAAGGAAATCTACAAGATACTTTCTTCTTCCATCTACTTTAGTTCAGGTAAACGGTATGTATTCTTAAGACCCTATTTGATGGATATGCAGATTGGAAATAGGGACACCGGGATAGAATTCCAATGCGCTGAAGACAACTGTTTATGACTAAAATTTATGACGTCATAATGAAATGTTTCATATTTGTTGAATTTTTTTTCAGTTTATATTAATTGGTTATTAACATAGTAGTATACTGCACTGAAGAAGCCATGAAGGCAGAAACGCGTATACAGTTAGTAAAAAGCTACTACGTTGCTGTTGTGTTTTTAGCCCAGTAAAAGTAATAAGACATCCGAAAACCAAATGAAGAGTGATTCAACACCTGCAATCTTCGATTGCTGGCTTCAACACAAAAACATTCAGCAACGATTATATGCATAAAAAATTGCCAAACTTGGTGTTCGAGTTCAGCTTTAAAAATTCTGTTCTGCACTTAAGGATGAAGGAAAACCACAAATAACTTTCTTTTTCCATCTATTTTAATCCAGGTAAACGGTATGTGATCCTAGGACCCATTTCGATGGATATGCAGATTGGAAATAAGGTAACCGGGATAGAAATCCAATGCCTTGAAAACAACTGTTTATGACTAAAATTTATGACATCATAAAGAATTGTTTCATATCTGCTGCATTTTTTGCTCACATTCCATTATGTGGTTTATAGCTTAATAGTATACTGTACTGACGAAGCCATGAAGGCAGAAACGCGTATACAGGTAATAAAAAGCTACTACGTTACTGTTGTCTTTTCAACCCAGTAAAAATAATAAGATATCCGAAAACTAAGTGAAGAATGATTCAACACCTGCAATCTTCGATTACTTGCTTCAACACAAAAACATTCAGCAACGGTTATAAACATAAAAAATTGCAAAACTTGGTGTTCGAGTTCAGCTTTAAAAGTTCTTTTCCGCACACAAAGATGAAGAAATTCCACAAATTACTTTCTTCTTCTATCTACTTTAGTCCAGGAAAACGGTATGTGTTCCTAGGACCTTTTGTGTAATTTCGATGGATTATCAGATTGGAAATAAGGATACCGGGGTAGAATTCCTATGCTCTGAAGACAACTGTTTATGACTAAAATTTATGACGTCATAATGAATTGTTTCATATTTGCTGCATATTTGTTCATTTTCCATTATGTGGTTATTAGCATAGTAGTATACTGTACTGACGAAGCCATGAAGACAGAAACGCGTATACAGGTAATACAAAGCTATTACGTTACTGTTGTGTTTTTAGCCCAGTAAAAGTAATAAAATACCGAAAAGCAAATGAAGAGTGATTCAACACCTGCAATCTTCGATTACTTGCTTCAACACAAAAGCATTCAGCAACGGTTATATGTCTAAAAGACGGTAAACTTGGTGTTCGATATCAGCTTTTAAAGTTCTGTTCCGCACACAAGAATGAAGGAAATCCACAAATAATTTTTTCTTCCCTCTATTTTAGTGCAGAAAGACGGTATGTGTTTCTAGGACCTATTTCGATAGAGATGCAGATTGAAAGTAAAGATACCGGGATAGACTTCCTATGCTCTGAAGACAACTGTTTATGACTAAAATTTATGACGTCATAACGAATTGTTTCATCTCTGTTGCATTTTTTGTTCAGTTTCCATTATGTGGTTTATAGCATAGTAGTATACTGTACTGACGAAACCATGAAGGCAGAAACGCGTATGCAGTTAATAAAAAGCTACTACGTTATTGTTGTGTTTTTAGCCCAGTAAAAGCAATAAGATTACCGAAGACCAAGTGAAGAATGATTCAACACCTGCAATCTTCGATTATTTGTTTCAACACAAAAACATTCACCAACGGGTATATGTCTAGGAAACTGTAACTTTGGTGTTGGAGTTCAGCTTTTAAAGTTTGTTCCGCACACAAAGATGAAAGAAACCCACAAATTACTTTTTTCTTCCATCTACTTCAGTCCAGGGAGACGGTATGTGTTCCTAGGATTGATTTCGATTGATATGCAAATTGGAAATAAGGATACCGGGATAGAATTCCAATGCCCTGAAGACAAATGTTTTTGATTAAAATTTATGACGTCATAATGAATTGTTTCATATCTGGTGCATTTTTTGTTCAATTCCATTATGTGGTTATTAGCCCAGTAGTATACTGTATTGACGTGGCCATGAAAACAAAAACGCGTATACAGTTAATAAAAAGCTACTACGTTACTGTTGTGTTTTTAGCCCAGTAAATGTGTTAAAATATCCGAAGACCAAGTGAAGAGTGATTCAACACCTGCAATCTTCGATTACTTGCTTCAACACAAAAACATTCAGCAACGGTTTTATGCACAAAAAACGGTAAACTTGGTGTTGGAGTTCAGCTTTTAAAGTTCTGTTCCGCACACAAGGATGAAGGAAATCCACAAATTGCTTTCTTCTTCCATCTATTTTAGTCCAGGGAGACGGTATGTGTTCCTAGGACCCATTTCGATGGATATGCAGATTGGAAACAAGGATACCCCGATAGAATTTATATGCCCTGAAAACAACTGTTTATGACTAAAATTTATGACGTCATAATGAATTGTTTCATGTCTGCTGCATTTTTTGTTCAGTTTCCATTATGTGGTTATTAGCCTAGTAGTATACTGTACTGACGAAACCATGCAAGCAGAAACGCGTATACAGTTAATAAAAAGCTACTACGTTACTGTTGTGTTTTTAGCCCAGTAAAAGTAATAAGATATCCGAAGACCAAGTGAAAAGTGATTCAACACCTGCAATCTTCGATTACTTGATTCAACACAAAAACGTTCAGCAACGGTTATATGTATAAAAGACGGTAAACTTGGTGTTCGAGTTCAGCTTTAAAATTTCTGTTCCGCACACAAGGATAAAGAAAATCCACCAATTATCTTCTTGTTCCATCTACTTTAGTCCAATAAGACGGTATGTGTTGCTAGGACTTTTTTGGCCATTTCGATGGATATGCAAACTGAAAATAAGGACACCGGGATAGAATTCAACTGCTTTGAAGACAACTGTTTATGACTAAAGTTTATGACGGCATAATGAATTGTTTCTTATCTGTTGCGCTTTTTGTTCAGTTTCCATTATGTGGTTTGATAGCATAGTAGTATACTGTACTGACGAAGCCATGAAGGCACAAACGCGTATACAGTTAATAAAAAGCTACTACGTTACTGTTGTATCTTTAACCCAGTAAAAATAATAAGATATCCGAAGACCAAGTGAAGAGTGATTCAACACCTGCACTTTTCGATTGCTGGTTTCAACACAAAAACATTCAGCAACGGTTATATGCATAGGAGACTGTAAACTTGGTGTTCCAGTTCAGCTTTTAAAGTTCTGTTCCGACCACAAGGATGAAGGAAAGCCACAAATTACTTTCTTTTTCCGTCTATTTTTGTTTAGGGAGACGGTATGTGTTCCTAGGACCCATTTCGTTGGATACGCAGATTGGAAATAAGGATACCGATATGGATTTCATATGCCTTGAAAACAACTGTTTATGACTAAAATTTATGACGTCATAATGAATTGTTTCATGTTTGATGCATTTTTTGTTCAGTTTCCATTATGTGGTTATTAGCTTAGTAATATAATGTACTGACGAAGCCATGAAGGCACAAACGCGTATTCAGTTAATAAAAAGCTACTACGTTACTGTTGTGTTTTTAGCCCAATAAAAGTAAAAAAATATTCGAAAACCAAATGAAAAGTGATTTAACACCTGCAATCTTCGATTATTTGCTTCAACACAAAAACGTTCAGCAACGGTTATATGTATAAAAGACTGTAAGGTTGGTGTTGGAGTTCAGCTTTTAAAGTTCTGTTCCGCACACAAGGATGAAGGAAATCCCCAATTTACTTTCTTTTTCCATCTACTTTAATCCAGGGAAACGGTATGTGTTCCTAAGACCCATTTCGATGGATATGCAGAGTGAAAATAAGGACACCGGGATAGAATTCATATGCCCTGAAGACAACTGTTTATGACTAAAATTTATGACGTCATAATGAATTGTTTCATATCTGCTGCATATTTCTTCAGTTTTCACCCTGTGGTTATTATCATAGTTATTTACTTTACTGACGAAGCCATGAAGGCAGAAACGCGTATACAGTTAATAAAAAACTACTACGTTACTGTTGTGTTTTTAACCCAAAAAAATTTTGACACAACTCAAGACCAAATGAAGAGTGATTCAACACCTGCAATCTTCGATTACTTGCTTCAACACCAAAGCATTCAACCACGGTTAAATGTATAAAAGACGGTAAACTTGGTGCTCGAGTTCAGCTTTTAAGTTTTGTTCCGCACACAAGGATGAAGGAAATATACAAATTACTTTCTTCTTCCGTCTATTTTAGTCCAGGGAGACGGTATGTGTTTTAAAAACCCATTTCGATGGATATGCAGATTGAAAATAAGGATACCGGGATAGATATCATATGCCCTGAAGACAACTGTTTATGACGAATAATTATGACGTCATATTGACTTGTTTCATGTCTGCTGCATTTTTTGTTCAGTTTCCATTATGTGGTTTATAGCCTAGTAGTATATTGTACTGACGAAGCCACGAAGGCAAAAACGCGTATACAGTTAATAAAAAGCTACTACGTTACTGTTGTGTTTTCAATTCAGTAAAAGCAATAAGATAACCGAAGACCAAATGAAGAGTGATTCAACATTTGCAATCTTCGATTACTTGCTTCAACACACAAACATTCAGCAACGGTTATATGTATAAAAAACTGTAAATTTGGCGTTCGAGTTCAGCTTTAAAAGTCTTGTTCCGCACACAAGGATGATGGAAATCCACAAATTACTTTCTTCTTCCATCTATTTTAGTCCAGGCAGACGGTAAGTGTTCCTAAGACCCATTTCGATGGATATGCAGATTGGAAATAAAGACACCAAAATAAAACTCATATGCCCTGAAGACAACAAAGTATGAATAAAATTTATGACGTCATAATGAATTGTTTTTTATCTGCTGCATATTTGTTCAGTTTCCATTGTGTGGTTTTTAACTTAGTAGTTTACTGAACTGACGAAACCATGAAAGCAGAAACGCGTATACAGTTAATAAAAAGCTACTGCGTTACTGTTGTGTTTTTAGTTCAGTGAAAGTAATAAGATATCCGAAAACCAAGTGAAGAATGATTCAACACCTGCAATCTTCGATTACTTGTTTCAACAGAAAAACATTCAGCAACGGTTATATGTATAAAAAACGGTAAACTTGGTGTTGGAGTTCAGCTTTAAAAGTTCTGTTCCGCACACAAGGATGAAGGAAATCCACAAATTACTTTCTTCTTCCATCTACTTTAGTCCAGGGAGACGGTATGTGTTGCTAGGACTTTTTGGGCCATTTCGATGGATATGCTGATTGGAAACAAAGACACCGGGATAAAATTCAACTGCTTTAAAGACAATTGTTTATGACTAAAATTTATGACGGCATAATGAATTGTTTCATATCTGCTGCATTTTTTGTTCAGTTTCCATTATGTGGTTTGATAGCCTAGTAGTATACTGTACTGACGAAGCCGTGAAGGCAGAAACGCGTATACAGTTAATAAAAAGCTACTACGTTATTGTTGTGTTTTTAGCCCAGTAAAAATAATAAAATATCCGAAAACCAAGTGAAGAATGATTCAACACCTGTAATCTTCGATTACTTGTTTCAACACAAAAACATTCAGCAACGGTTATATGTATAGAAGACTGTAAATTTGGTGTTCGATATCAGCTTTTAAAGTTCTGTTCCTTGCACAAGGATGAAGGAAATCCACAAATTGCTTTCTTCTTCCATCTGCTTTAGTCCAGGGAGACGGTATGTGTTAGTAGGACGCTTTGTGCCATTTCAATGCATATGCAAAATGGAAATAAAGATACCGGGATAGAATTCATATGCCCTGAAGACAACTGTTTATGACTAAATATCATGACGTCATGATGAATTGTTTGATATCTGCTGCGTTTTTTGTTCAGTTTCCAATATGTGGTTATTAGCATAGTAGTATACTGTACTGACGAAGCCATGAAAACAGAAACGCGTATACAGTTAATAAAAAGCTACTACGTTACTGTTGTATCTTTAGCCCAGTAAAAATAATAAGATATCCGAAGACCAAATGAAAAGTGATTCAACACTTGCAATCTTCGATTACTGGCCCTAACACAAAAACATTCAGCAACGGTTATATGTATAGAAGCCTGTAAACTTGGTGTTAGAGTTCAGCTTTTAAAGTTCTGTTCCGCACACAAGGATGAAGGAAATCCACAAGTTATTTTTTTCCTCCAACTATTTTAGTCCAGATAGACGGTATGTGTTCCTAGAACTCATTTCGATGGATATGCAGATTGGAAACAAGGATACCGGGATAGAATTCATATGCCCTGAAAACAACTGTTTATGACTAAAATTTATGACGTCATAATGAATTGTTTCATATCTGCTGCATTTTTTGTTCAATTTCCAATATGTGGTTATTAACATAGTAGTATACTGTACTGACAAAGCCACGAAGGCAGAAACGCGTATACAGTTAGTAAAAAGCTACTACGTTAGTGTTGTGTTTTTAACCCAAAAAAAGTAAAAATTTTTCCTAAGACCAAGTGAAAAATGATTCAACACCTGCAATTTTCAATTACATGTTTCAACGCAGAAACATTCAGCAACGGATACATGCATAAAAAGTTCCAAAACTTGGTGTTCGATGTCAGCTTTAAAAGTTCTGTTCCGCACACAAGGATGAAGGAAATTTACAAATTACTTTCTTTTTCCATCTACTTTAGTCCAAAGAGACGGTATGTATTCTTAAGACCCTATTTGATGGATATGCAGATTGGAAATAAGGACACCGGAATAGAATTCCAATGCGCTGAAGACAACTGTTTATGACTAAAATTTATGACGTCACAATGATTTGTTTCATATCTGCTGCATTTTTTGTTCAGTTTCCATTATGTGGTTATTAGCATAGTAGTATACTGTACTGACGAGGCCATGAAGGCAGAAACGCGTATACAGTTAAGAAAAAGCTACTACGTTACTGTTGTGTTTTTAGCCCAGTAAAAGTAATAAGATATCCGAAAACCAAGTGAAGAGTGATTCAACACCTGCAATCTTCGATTGCTGGTTTGAACACAAAAACATTCAGCAACGGTTAAATGTATAAAAAACAATAAACTTGGTGTTCGAGTTCAGCATTCAAAGTTCTGTTCCGCACACAAGGATGAAGGAAATCCACAAATTACTTTCTTCTTCCATCTACTTTAGTTCAGGCAGACGGTATGTGTTCCTAGGATTTTTTGTGCCATTTCAATGGAAATGCAGATTGAAAAAAAGGACACCGGGATAGAGTTCATATGCCCTGAAGACAACTGTTTATGACTAAAATTTATGACCTCATAATGAAATGTTTCAATCCTGCTGCATATTTGTTCAGTTTCGATTATTTGGTTATTTGTTTATTAATATACTGTGCTGACGAAGCCATGAAGGCAGAAACGCGTACACAGTTAATAAAAAGCTACTACGTTACTGTTGTGTTTTTAGCCCAGTAAAAGTAATAAAACATTCGAAGACCAAGTGAAGAGTGATTCAACACCTGCAATCTTCGATTACTTGCTTCAACCTAGAAACATTCAGCAACGGTTATATGCAAGAAAGACGGTAAACTTGGTATTCAAGTTCAGTTTTTAAAATTTTGTTCCGCACACAAGGATGAAGGAAATCCACAAATTGCTTTCTTCTTCCATCTACTTTAGTCCAGGGAAACGGTATGTGTTTTTAGGACCCATTTCGATGGACATGCAGATTGGAAATAAAGATACCGATATAAAATTCACATGCCCTGAAGACAACTGTTTATGACTAAAGGTTTTGACGTCATAATGAATTGCTTCTTGTCTGCTGCGATTTTTGTTCAGTTTCCCATTATGTGGTTATTAGCCTAGTAGTATACTCTACTGACGAAGCCATAAGTGCAGAAACGCGTATACAGTTAATAAAAAGCTACTACGTTACTGTTGTGTTTTTAGCCCAGTAAAAGTATTAAGATATCCGAAGACCAAGTGAAGAAGGATTTAACACCTGCAGTCTTCGATTACTAGTTTCAACACAAAAACATTCAGCAACGGTTATATGTATAGAAGACTGTAAACTTGGTGTTCGAGTTCAGCTTTTAAAATTCTGTTCCGCACACAAGGATGAAGGAAATCCACAAATTACTTTCTTCTTCCATTTACTTTAGTCCAGCGAAACGGTATGTGTTCCTAGGACCCTCTGTGCCATTTGGATGGATATGCAGATTGGAATTAAGGATACCGGGATAAAATTCATATGCCCTGAAAACAACTGTTTATGACTAAAATTTATGACGTCATAATGAATTGTTTCATATCTGCTGCATTTTTTGTTCAGTTTCCATTATGTGGTTATTAGCATAATAGTATATTGTACTGACGAAGCCATGAAGGCAGAAACGCGTATATAGTTATTAAAAAGCTACTACGTTACTGTTGTGTTTTTAGCCCAGTAAAAATAATAAGATATCCGAAGACCAAGTGAAGAGTGATTCAACACCTGCAATTTTCGGTTATTTGCTTCAACACAAAAACATTCAGCAACGGTTATATGCGTAAAAAATTGCCAAACTTGGTGTTCGAGTTCAGCTTTAAAAGTTCTGTTCCGCACATAAAAATGAAAGAAAACCACAAATTACTTTTTTTTTCCATCTACTTTAATCCAGGTAAACGGTATGTGATCCTAGGACCCATTTCGATGGATATGCAGATTGGAAATAAGGATACCGGGATAGAATTCCAATGCCCTGAAGACAACTGTTTATGACTAAAATTTATGACGTCATAATGAATTGTTTCATATCTGCTGCATTTTTTGTTCATATTCCATTATGTGGTTTATAGCCTAGTAATATACTATACTGACGAAGCCATGAAGACAGAAACGCGTATACAATTAATAAAAAGCTACTACGTTACTGTTGTTTTTTCAGCCCAGTAAAAATAATAAGATATCCGAAAACCAAGTGAAGAATGATTCAACACTTGCAATCTTCGATTACTTGTTTCAACACAAAAACATTCAGCAACGGTTGTGTGTATAGAAAACTGTAAACTTGGTGTTCGAGTTCAGCTTTAAAAGTTTTGTTTTGCACACAAAGAAAAAGCAAATCCACAAGTTACTTTTATCTTCCATCTACTTTAGTCCAGGGAGACGGTATGTGTTCCTAGGACTTTTTGTGCCATTTCGATGGATATGCAGATTGTAAATAAGGATACCGGGATAGAAATCATATGCCTCGAAAACAACTGTTTATGACTAAAATTTATGACGTCATACTGAATTGTTTGATATCTGCTGCATTTTTTGTTCAGTTTCCCCTATGTGGTTATTAGTATAGCAATATACTGCACTGACGAAATTGTTATAACAGAAACGCGTATACATTTAATAAAAAGCTACCGGTACTACGTTACTGTTGTGTTTTTAACCCAGTAAAAATAATAAGATATCCGAAAACCAATTGAAGAGTGATTCAACACCTGCAATCTTCGATTACTTGCTTCAACACAGAAACATTCAGCAACGGTTAACGGCAAACTTGGTATTCAAGTTCAGCTTTTAAAAATTTGTTCCGCACACAAGGATGAAGGAAATCCACGAATTGCTTTCTTCTTCCATCTATTTTAGTCCAGGGAGACGGTATGTGTTTCTAGGACTTTTTGTGCCATTTCGATGGATATGCACGATGGAAAAAAGGATACCGGGATAGAATTCATATGCCCTGAAGACCACTGTTTATGACTAAAATTTATGACGTCATAATGAATTGTTTCATATCTGCTGCATTTTTTGTTCAATTTCCATTATGTGGTTATTAGCATAGTAGTATACTGTACTGACGAAGCCATGAAAGCAGAAACGCGTATACAGTTAATAAAAAGCTACTACGTTACTGTTGTGTTTTTAGCCCAGTAAAAGCAATAAGATATCCGAAGACCAAGTGAAGACTGCTTCAACACCTGCAATTTTCGATTGCTGGTTTCAACACAAAAACATTCAGCAACGGTTATATGTATAGGAGACGGTAAACTTGGTGTTCGAGTTCAGCTTTCAAAGTTCTGTTCCGCACAAAAGGAAAGGAAATCCACAAATTATTTTTTTTTTCCATCTATTTTAGTCCAGGAAGACGGTATGTGTTTTTAGGACCCATTTCGATGGATATGCAGATTGGAAATAAAGATACCGATATGGAATTCATATGCCCTGAAAACAACTGTTTATTACTAAACTTTATGACGTCTTATTGAACTGTTTCATGTTTGCTGCATTTTTTGTTCAGTTTCCATTATGTGGTTATTAGTTTAGTAGTATACTGTACTGACGAAGCCATGAAGGCACAAACGCGTATTCAGGTAATAAAAAGCTACTACGTTACTGTTGTGTTTTTAGCTTAGTAAAAGTAATAAGATATCCGAAGACCAAATGAATAGTGATTTAACACCTGCATTCTTCGATTACTTGCTTCAACACAAAAACATTCAGCAACGGTTATATGTTCAAGAGACTGTAAGGTTGGTGTTGGAGTTCAGTTTTTAAAGTTCTGTTCCGCACACAAGGATGAAGAAACCCCCCCAATTACTTTCTTCTTCCGTCTATTTTAGTCCAGGGAGACGGTATGTGTTCCTAGGACCCATTTCGATGGTTATGCAGATTGAAAGTAAGGACACCGGGATAGAATTCATATGCCTTGAAGACAACTGTTTATGACTAAAATCTATGACGTCATAATGAATTGTTTCATATCTGCTGCATATTTGTTCAGTTTTCATTATGTGGTTATTAGCATAGTAATATACTGTACTGACGAAGCCATGAAGGCAGAAACGCGTAAACAGTTAATAAAAAATTACTTCGTCATTGTTGTGTTTTTAGCCCAGTAAAAATAATGACACAACTCAAAACCAAATGAAGAGTGAGTCAACACCTGCAATCTTCGATTACTTGCTTCAACACCAAAGCATTCAGCAACGGTTGTATGTATAAAAAACTGTAAACTTGGTGTTCGAGTTCAGCTTTTAAAGTTTGTTCCGCACACAAGGATGAAGGAAATCCACAAATTACTTTCTTCTTCCGTCTACTTTAGTCCAGGGAGACGGTATGTGTTCCTAGAACCCATTTCGATGGATATGCAGATTGGAAATAAAGATACCGGGATAGATATCATATGCCCTGAAAACAATATGACTAAAGATTATGACGTCATAATGACTTGTTTCATGTCTGCTGCATTTTTTGTTGAGTTTCCATTATGTGGTTTATAGCTTAGTAGTATATTGCACCGACGAAGCCATGAAGGCAAAAACGCGTATACAGTTAATAAAAAGCTACTACGTTGCTGTTGTGTTTTTAGCCCAGTAAAAGTAAAAACTTATCCGAAGACCAAGTGAAGAGTGATTCAACACCAGCAATCTTGGATTACTTGTTTCAATACAAAAAGATTCAGCAACGGTTATATGTACAGAAAACGGTAAATTTGGTGTTTGATATCAGCTTCTGAAGTTCTGTTCCGCACACAAGGATGAAGGAAATCCACAAACTACTTTCTTTTTCCGTCTTCTTTAGTCCAGGCAAACGGTATGTGTTCCTAGGATTAATTTCGTTGGATATGCAAATTGGAAATAAGGATACCAGAATAAAACTCATATACCCTGAAAACAACTGTTTATGACTAAATTTTATGACGTCATAATGAATTGTTTTTTATCTGCTGCATTTTTTGTTCAGTTTCCATTATGTGGTTTTTAGCTTAGTAGTATCCTGTACTGACGAAGCCATGAAAGCAGAAACGCGTATTCAGTTAATAAAAAGCTACTCCGTTAGTGTTGTGTTTTTAGCCCAGTAAAAATAATAAGATATCCGAAGACCAAGTGAAAAGTGATTCAACACCTGCAATTTTCGATTACTTGCTTCAACACAAAAACATTCAGCAACGGTTATATGTATAAAAAACGGTAAACTTGTTGTTCGAGTTCAGCTTTAAAAGTTCCGTTCCGCACACAAAGATGAAAGAAATCCACGAATTGCTTTCTTCTTCCATCTATTTTAGTCCAGGGAGACGGTTTGTGTTGCTAGGACTTTTTGGGCCAGTTCGATAGATATGCAGAATGGAAATAAGGACATTGGGATAGAATTCAACTGTTTTGAAAACAACTGTTTATGACTAAAATTTATGACGTCATAATGAGTTGTTTTATATCTGCTGGATTTTTTGTTCAGTTTCCATTATGTGGTTTGATAGCCTAGTAGTATACTGCACTGACGAAACCATGAAAGCAAAAACGCGTATAAAGTTAATAAAAAGCTACTACGTTACTGTTGTGTATTTAGCCCAGTAAAAGTAATAAGATATCCGAAGACCAAGTGAAGAATGATTCAACACCTTCAATCTTCGATTACTTGCTTCAACACAAAAAGATTCAGCAACGGTTATATGTATAAAAGACTGTAAACTTGGTGTTCGATATCAGCTTTTAAAGTTCTGTTCCGCACACAAGGATGAAGGAATACCACAAATTGTTTTCTTCTTCCGTCTATGTTAGTCCAGGGAGACGGTATGTGTTCTTAGGACGCTTTGTGCCATTTCGATGGATATGCAAAGTGGAAATAAGGATACCGGGATAGAATTCATACGCCTTGAAGACAACTGTTTATGACTAAAATTTTTGACGTCATGATGAATTGTTTGATATCTGCTGCATTTTTTGTTCAGTTTCCAATATGTGGTTATTAGCATAGTAGTATACTGTACTGACAAAGCCATGAAAGCAGAAACGCGTATACAGTTAATAAAAAGCTACTACGTTACTGTTGTGTTTTTAGCCCAGTACAAGTAATAAGATATCCGAAGACCAAGTGAAGAGTGATTCAACACCTGCAATTTTCGATTACTGGCTTTAACACAAAAACATTCAGCAACGGTTATATGTATAGAAGCCTGTAAACTTGGTGTTGGAATTCAGTTTTTAAAGTTCTGTTCCGCACACAAGGATGAAGGAAATCCACAAGTTATTTTTTTTTTCTTCTACTTTAGTCCAGGCAGACGGTATGTGTTCTTAGGACCCATTTCGATGGATATGCAGATTGGAAATAAAGATACCGGGATAAAATTCATATGCCCTGAAAACAACTGTTTATGACTAAAATTTATGACGTCATATTGAATTGTTTCATATCTGCTGCATTTTTTGTTCAATTTCCAATATGTGGTCATTAACATAGTAGTATACTGTACTGACAAAACCATGAAAGCAGAAACGCGTATACAGTTAATAAAAAGCTACTACGTTAGTGTTGTGTTTTTAACCCAGTAAAAGTAAAAATTTTTCCGAAGACCAAGTGAAGAGTGATTCAACACCTTTAATCTTCGATTACTTGTTTCAACCCAGAAACATTCAACAACGGATATATGCATAAAAAATTTCAAAACTTGGTGTTCGTTGTCAGCTTTAAAAGTTCTGTTCCGCACACAAAGATGAAGGAAATCCACAAATTACTTTCTTCTTCCATCTAGTTTAGTCCAGGGAGACGGTATGTATTCTTAAGACCTTATTTGATGGATATGCAGATTGGAAATAAGGATACCGGGATAAATTTCCAATGCGCTGAAGACAACTGTTTATGACTAAAATTTATGACGTCATAATGAATTGTTTCATGTCTGCTGCATTTTTTGTTCAGTTTCCATTATTTGGTTATTTGCTTATTAGTATACTGTGCTGACGAAGCCATGAAGGCAGAAACGCGTACACAGTTAATAAAAAGCTACTACGTTACTGTTGTGTTTTTAGCCCAGTAAAAGTAATAAAACATTCGAAGACGAAGTGAAGAATGATTCAACACCTGCAGTCTTCGATTACTTGCTTCAACACAGAAACATTCAGCAACGGTTATATGTATGGAAGACGGTAAACTTGGTGTTCGAGTTCAGCTTTTAAAGTTCTGTTCCGCACACAAAAAAAGGAAATCCACAAATTACTTTCTTTTTCCATCTACTTTAATCCAGGGAGACGGTATGTGTTCTTAGAACTTATTTCGATGGATATGCAGATTGGAAAAAAAGATACCAGGATAAAAAACACATGCCCTGAAAACAACTGTTTCTGACTAAAGTTTATGACGTCATAATGAATTGTTTCTTGTCTGTTGCATTTTTTGTTCATATTCCATTATGTGGTTATTAGCCTAGTAGTATATTGTACTGACCAAGCCATAAGAGCAGAAACGCGTATTCAGTTAATAAAAAGTTACTACGTTACTGTTGTGTTTTTAGCCCAGTAAAAACAATAAGATACCCGAAGACCAAGTGAAGAAAGATTTAACACCTGCAGTTTTCGATTACTAATTTCAACACAAAAACATTCAGCAACGGTTATATGTATAAAAGACTGTAAACTTGGTGTTCGAGTTCAGCTTTTAAAGTTCTGTTCCGCACACAAGGATGAAGGAAATCCACAAATTACTTTCTTCTTCCATCTATTTTAGTCCAGGGACACGGTATGTGTTCCTAGGACCCTCTGTGCCATTTGGATGGATATGCAAATTGGAAATAAGGATACCGGGATAAAAGTCATATGTTCTGAAAACAACTGATTATGACTAAAATTAATGACGTCATAATGAATTGTTTCATATCTGCTGCATTTTTTGTTCAGTTTCCATTATGTGGTTATTAGCATAGTAGTATACTGTATTGACGAAACCATGAAAACAGAAACGCGTATATAGTTAATAAAAAGCTACTACGTTACTGTTGTGTTTTTAGCCCAGTAAAAGTAATAAAATATCCGAAGACCAAGTGAAGAGTGATTCAACACCTGCAATTTTCGATTACTTGTTTCAACACAAAAACATTCAGCAACGGTTATATGCATAAAAAATTGCAAAACTTGGTGTTCGAGTTCAGTTTCAAAGTTTTGCTCTTCACACAAGGATGAAGGAAATCCACAAATTATTTTCTTCTTCCATCTACTTTAGTCCAGGCAGACCATATGTGTTCCTAGGACCTTTTGTGCCTTTTCGATGGATATGCAGATTGGAAATAAGGATACCGGGATTGAATTCTCATGCTCTGAAGACAACTGTTTATGACTAAAATTTATGACGTCATAATGAATTGTTTCATATTTGCTGCATTTTTTGTTCAGTTTCCATTATGTGGTTATTAGCATAATAGTATACTCTACTGACGAAGCCATGAAGGCAGAAACGCGTATATAGTTAATAAAAAGCTACTACATTACTGTTGTGTTTTTAGCCCAGTAAAAGTAATAGGATATCCGAAAACCAAGTGAAGAGTGATTCAATACCTGCAATTTTCGAATAATTGCTTCACCACAAAAACATTGAGCAACGGTTATATGTATAGAAGACTGTAAACTTGGTGTTCGAGTTCAGCTTTTAAGGTTCCGTTCCGCACACAAGGATGAAGGAAATCCACAAATTACTTTCTTCTTCCATCTACTTTAGTCCACGGAGACGGTATGTGTTCCCAGGACCCATTTCGATGGATATGCAAATTGGAAATAAGGACACCGAGATAAAGTTCATACGCCCTGAAAACAACTGTTTATGACTAAAATTTATGACGTCATAATGAATTGTTTCATATCTGCTGCATTTTTTGCTCAGTTTCTTATAGGTGGTTATTAGCATAATAGTATACTGTACTGACGAAGCCATGAAGGCAGAAACGCGTATACAATTAATAAAAAGCTACTGCGTTACTGGTGTGTTTTTAGCCCAGTAAAAACAAAAAAATATCCGAAGACCAAGTGAAGAGTGATTCAACACCTGCAATTTTCGATTACTTGTTTCAACACAAAAAAATTCAACAACGGTTATATGTATAGAAGACTGTAAACTTGGTGTTCGAGTTCAGCGTTTAAAGTTCCGTTTCGCACACAAGGATGAAGGAAATCCACAAAGTATTTTCTTTTTCCATCATCTTTAGTCGAGGCAGACGGTATGTGTTCCTAGGACCCAATTCGATGAATTTGCAAATTGGAAATAAAGACACCGGGATAGAGTTCATAAGCCCTGAAGACAACTGTTTATGACTAATAATTTCGACGTCATAACGACATGTTTCATATCTGTTGCATTTTTTGTTCAGTTTTTTATAAGTGGTTATTAGCATAGTAGTATACTGTTTTGACGAAACCATGAAGCCAAAAACGCGTATACAGTTAATAAAAAGCTACTACGTTACTTTTGTGTTTTTAGCCCAGTAAAAGTAATAAGATATCCGAAGACCAAGTGAAGAGTGATTCAACACCTGCAATCTTCGACTAATTGCTTCAACACTAAAACATTCAGCAACGGTTATATGTATAGAAGACTGTAAACTTGGTGTTCGAGTTCAGCTTTTAAAGTTCCGTTCCGCACACAAGGATGAAGGAAATCCACAAATTACTTTCTTCTTCCATCTACTTTAATCCAGGCAGACGGTATGTGTTCCTAGGACCCTTTGTGTAATTTCGATGGATATGCAGATTGGAAATAAGGATACCGGGATAGAATTCCAATGCCTTGAAGACAACTGTTTATGACTAAAATTTATGACGTCGTAATGAATTGTTTCATATCTGCTGCATAATTGTTCAGTTTCCATTATGTGGTTATTAGCATAGTAGTATACTGTACTGACGAAGCCATGAACACAGAAACGCGTATGCAAATAATAAAAAGCTAGTACGTTACTGTTGTGTTTTTAGTTCAGTAAATGTAAGAAGATATCTGAAAACCAAGTGAAAAATAATTCCACACCTGCATTCTTCGATTACTTGTTTCAACATAAAAACATTCAGCAACGGTTATATGTTTAAGAGATTGTAACATTGGTGTTGGAGTTCAGCTTCAAAAGTTCTGTTCCGCACACAAGGATGAAGGAAATCCACAAATTATTTTCTTCTTCCATCTACTTCAGTCCAGGGACACGGTATGTGTTCCTAGGACCAATTTCGATGGATATGCAGATTGGAAATAAGGATACCGGGATAGAATTCTAATGCCCTGAAAAGAACTGTTTATGAATAAAAATTATGACGTCATAATGAATTGTTTCATATCTGCTGCATTTTTTGTTCAGTTTCTATTATGTATTTATTAGCCCAGTAGTATATTGTACTGACGTGGCCATGAAGGCAGAAACGCGTATACAGTTAATAAAAAGCTACTACGTTATTGTTGTGTTTTTAATTCAGTAAATGTATTAAAATATCCGAACACCAAGTGAAGAGTGATTCAACACCTGCAATCTTCGATTACTTGTTTCAACACAAAAACATTGAGCAACGGTTTTATGTACAAAAAACGGTAAACTTGGTGTGGGAGTTCAGCTTTTAAAGTTCTGTTCTGCACACAAGGATGAAGGAAATCCACAAATTGCTTTTTTCTTCCATCTACTTTAATCCAGAGAGACGGGATACGTTCCTAGGACTTATTTCGATGGATATGCAGATTGGAAACAATGATACCGCGAAACAATTTATATGCCTCGAAAACAACTGTTATGACTAAAAATTATGACGTCATAATGAATTGTTTCATGTCTGCTGCATTTTTTGTTCAGTTTCCATTATGTGGTTCTTAGCTTAGTAATATACTGTACTGACGAAGCCATGAAAGCAAAAACGCGTATACAGTTAATAAAAAGGTACTGCGTTACTGTTGTGATTTTAGCCCAGTAAAAGTAATAAGATATCCGAAGACCAAGTGAAGAGTGATTCAACACCTGCAATTTTCGATTACTTGCTTTAACACAAAAACATTTAGCAACTGTTATATGTATAGAAGACGGTAAACTTGGTGTTCGAGTTCAGCTTTAAAAGTTTTGTTCCGCACACAAGGATGAAAGAAATCCACAAATTACTTTCTTCTTCCATGTACTTTAGTCCAGGAAAACGGTATGTGTTGCTAGGACTTTTTTGGCCATTTCGATGGATATGCTGATTAGAAATAAGGACACCGGAATAGAATTCAACTGCTTTGAAAACAACTGTTTATGACTAAAATTTATGACGGCATAAGGAATTGTTTCATATTTGCTGCGTTTTTTGTTCAGTTTCCATTATGTGGTTTTTAGCTTAGTAGTATACTGCACTGACAAAGCCATGAAAGCAGAAACGCGTATACAGTTAATAAAAAGCTACTACGTTACTGTTGTGTTTTTAGCCCAGTAAAAGTAATAAGATATCCGAAGACCAAGTGAAGAGTGATTCAACACTTGCAATCTTCGATTGCTGGTTTCAACACAAAAACGATCAGCAACGGTTATATGTATAAAATACGGTAAACTTGGTGTTCGAGTTCAGCTTTTAAAGTTCTGTTCCGCGCACAAGAATGAAGGAAGTCCACAAATTGCTTTCTTCTTCCATCTATTTTAGTCCAGGCAGACGGTATGTGTTCCTAGGACCCTTTGTGTTATTTCGATATATATGCAGATTGAAAAAAAGGACACCGGGATAAAATTCATATGCCCTGAAGACAACTGTTTATGACTAAAATTTATGACGTCATAATGAAATGTTTCATGTCTGCTGCATTTTTTGTTCAGTTTCCGTTATGTGGTTATTAGCTTAGTAGTATACTGTACTGACGAAACCATGAAAGCAGAAACGCGTACACAGTTAATAAAAAGCTACTACGTTACTGTTGTGTTTTTAGCCCAGTAAAAGTAATAAAACATTCGAAGACCAAGCGAAGAGTGATTCAACACCTGCAATTTTTGATTACTTGCTTCAACACAGAAACATTTAGCAACGGTTATATGTATGAAAGATTGTAAACTTGGTGTTCGAGTTATGCTTTTAGAGTTTTGTTCCGCACACAAGGAAAAGAAATCCACAAATCACTTTCTTCTTCCATCTGTTTTAGTCCAGGGAGACGGTATGTGTTCTCAGGACCCCTTTCGATGGATATGCAGATTGGAAATAAGGATACCGATATAAAATTCACATGCCCTGAAGACAACTGTTTATGATTAAACTTTATGACGTCATAATGAATTGTTTCATGTTTGCTGCATTTTTTGTTCAGTTTCCATTATGTGGTTATTAGCCTAGTAGTATACTGTACTGACGAAACCATAAAAGCAGAAACGCGTATTCAGTTAATAAAAAGCTACTACGTTACTGTTGTGTTTTTAACCCAGTAAAAGTAATAAGATATCCGAAGACTAAGTGAAGAGTGATTTAACACCTGCAGTCATCGATTACTTGTTTCATTACAAAAACATTCAGCAACGGTTATATGTATAGAAGACTGTAAACTTGGTGTTCGAGTTCAGCTTTTAAAATTCTGTTCCGCACACAAGGATGAAAGAAATCCACAAATTATCTTCTTCTTCCATCTACTTTAATCCAGGGAGACGGCATGTGATCCTAAGACCCATTTCGACGGATATGCAGATTGGAAATAAGGATACCGGGATAGAATTCATATGCCCTGAAGACAACTGTTTATGCTTAAAATTTATGACGTCATAAAAAAGTGTTTCGTATCTGCTGCAATTTTTGTTCAGTTTCCTTTATGTGGTTAATAGCTAAGTAGTTTACTGCACTGACGAAGCCATGAAGGCAGAAACGCGTGTACAGCTAATAAAAAGCTACTACGTTACTGTTGTGTTTTTAGCCCAGTAAAAATAATAAGATATCCGAAGACCAAGTGAAGAGTGATTCAACACCTGCAATCTTCGATTACTTGTTTCAACATAAAAACATTCAGGAACGGTTATATGTATAGAAGACTGTAAACTTCGTGTTGGAGTTCAGTTTTTAAAGTTCTGTTCCGCACACAAAGATGAAGGAAATCCACAAATTACTTTTTTCCTCCATCTACTTTAGTCCAGGGAAACGGTATGTGTTCCTAAGACCCATTTCGATGGATATGCAGATTGGAAATAAGGACACCGGGATAGAAGTCATATGCTTTGAAGCCAATTGTTTATGACTAAAATTTGTGACGTCATAATGAATTGTTTCATAACTGCTGCATTTTTTGTTCAGTTTCCATTATGTGGTTATTAGCATAGTAGTATACTGTACTGACGAAGCCATGAAGGCAAAAACGCGTAAACAGTTAATAAAAAGCTGCTACGTTACTGTTGTGTTTGTAACCCAGTAAATGTAATAAGATATCCGAAGACCAAATGAAGAGTGATTCAACACCTGCAATCTTCGATTACTTGTTTTAACACAAAAACATTCAGCAACGGTTATATGTATAGAAGACTGTAAACTCGGTGTTCGAGTTCAGTTTTTAAAGTTCTGTTCCGCACACAAAGATGAAGGAAATTCACAAGTTATTTTTTTTTTCCATCTACTTTAGTCCAGGCAGACGGTATGTGTTCCTAGGACCCATTTCGATGGATATGCAGATTGGAAAAAAAGACACCGGGAGAGAATTCATATGCCTTGGAGACATTGTTTATGACTAAAACTTATGACGTCATAATGAATTGTTTCATATCTGCTACAATTTTTGTTGAGTTTCTATTATGTGGTTTATAGCCTAGTAGTATATTGTACTGACGAAGCCACGAAGGCAGAAACGCGTATACAGTTAATAAAAAGCTACTACGTTACTGTTGTGTTTTTAGCCCAGTAAAAATAATAAGATAACCGAAGACCAAGTGAAGAATGATTCAACACCAACATTCTTCGATTACTTGCTTCAACACACAAACATTCAGCAACGGTTATATCTATAGAAGACTGTAATTTTTGGCGTTCGAGTTCAGCTTTTAAAGTTCTGTTCCGCACACAAGGATGATGGAAATCCACAAATTACTTTCTTTTTCCATCTACTTTAGTCCAGGCAGACGGTAAGTGTTCCTAGGACCCATTTCGATGGATATGCAGATTGGAAATAAAGACACCAGAATAAAACTCATATACCCTGAAAACAACTGTTTATGACTAAAATTTATGACGTCATAATGAATTGTTTTTTATCTGCTGCATTTTTTGTTCAGTTTCCATTGTGTGGTTATTAGCTGAGTAGTATACTGTACTGACGCAGCCATGAAGGCAGAAACGCGTTTACAGTTAATAAAAAGCTACTACGTTACTGTTGTGTTTTTAGCCCAGTAAAAGTAATAAGTTATCCGAAAACCAAGTGAAGAGTGATTCAACACCTGCAATCTTCGATTACTGGCCCTAACACAAAAACATTCAGCAACGGTTATATGCATAGAAGCCTGTAAACTTGGTGTTGGAGTTCAGCTTTTAAAGTTCTGTTCCGCACACAAGGATGAAGGAAATCCACAAGTTATTTTTTTCCTCCAACTATTTTAGTCCAGGGAGACGGTATGTGTTCCTAGAACTCATTTCGATGGATATGCAGATTGGAAACAAGGATACCGGGATAGAATTCATATGCCCTGAAAACAACTGTTTATGACTAAAATTTATGACGTCATAATGAATTGTTTCATATCTGCTGCATTTTTTGTTCAATTTCCAATATGTGGTTATTAACATAGTAGTATACTGTACTGACAAAGCCATGAAGGCAGAAACGCGTATACAGTTAGTAAAAAGCTACTACGTTAGTGTTGTGTTTTTAACCCAGTAAAAGTAAAAATTTTTCCTAAGACCAAGTGAAAAGTGATTCAACACCTGCAATTTTCAATTACATGTTTCAACCCAGAAACATTCAGCAACGGATACATGCATAAAAAGTTCCAAAACTTGGTGTTCGATGTCAGCTTTAAAAGTTCTGTTCCGCACACAAGGATGAAGGAAATCTACAAATTACTTTCTTTTTCCATCTACTTTAGTCCAGGGAGACGGTATGTATTCTTAAGACCCTATTTGATGGATATGCAGATTGGAAATAAGGACACCGGAATAGAATTCCAATGCGCTGAAAACAACTGTTTATGACTAAAATTTATGACGTCATAATGATTTGTTTCATATCTGCTGCATTTTTTGTTCATATTCCATTGAGTGGTTTATAGCTTAGTAGTATACTATACTGACGAAGCCATGAAGACAGAAACGCGTATACAGTTAATAAAAAGCTACTACGTTACTGTTGTGTTTTTAGCCCAGTAAAAATAATAAGATATCCGAAAACCAAGTGAAGAGTGATTCAACACCTGCAATCTTCGATTACTTGCTTCAACACAAAAACATTCAGCAACGGTTAAATGTATAAAAAACAATAAACTTGGTGTTCGAGTTCAGCATTCAAAGTTCTGTTCCGCACACAAGGATGAAGGAAATCCACAAATTACTTTTTTCTTCCATCTACTTTAGTTCAGGCAGACGGTATGTGTTTCTAGGAATTTTTGTGCCATTTCAATGGATATGCAGATTGAAAAAAAGGACACCGGGATAGAGTTCATATGCCCTGAAGACAATTGTTTATGACTAAAATTTATGACCTCATAATGAAATGTTTCAATCCTGCTGCATATTTGTTCAGTTTCGATTATTTGGTTATTTGTTTATTAATATACTGTGCTGACGAAGCCATGAAGGCAGAAACGCGTACACAGTTAATAAAAAGCTACTACGTTACTGTTGTGTTTTTAGCCCAGTAAAAGTAATAAAACATTCGAAGACCAAGTGAAGAGTGATTCAACACCTGCAATCTTCGATTACTTGCTTCAACCTAGAAACATTCAGCAACGGTTATATGCAAGAAAAACGGTAAACTTGGTATTCAAGTTCAGCTTTTAAAATTTTGTTCCGCACACAAGGATGAAGGAAATCCACAAATTGCTTTCTTCTTCCATCTAGTTTAGTCCAGGGAAACGGTATGTGTTTTTAGGACCCATTTCGATGGATATGCAGATTGGAAATAAAGATACCGATATAAAATTCACATGCCCTGAAGACAACTGTTTATGACTAAAATTTATGACGTCATAATGAATTGCTTCTTGTCTGCTGCGATTTTTGTTCAGTTTCCATTATGTGGTTATTAGCCTAGTAGTATACTCTACTGACGAAGCCAAAAGTGCAAAAACGCGTATACAGTTAATAAAAAGCTACTACGTTACTGTTGTGTTTTTAGCCCAGTAAAAGTATTAAGATATCCGAAGACCAAGTGAAGAAGGATTTAACACCTGCAGTCTTCGATTACTAGTTTCAACACAAAAACATTCAGCAACGGTTACATGTATAGAAAACTGTAAACTTGGTGTTCGAGTTCAGCTTTTAAAACTCTGTTCCGCACACAAGGATGAAGGAAATCCACAAATTACTTTCTTTTTCCATCTACTTTAGTCCAGCGAAACGGTATGTGTTCCTAGGACCCTCTGTGCCATTTGGATGGATATGCAGATTGGAAATAAGGATACCGGGATAAAATTCATATGCTTTGAAGACAACTGTTTATGACTAAAATTCATGACGTCATAATGAATTGTTTCATATCTGCTGCATTTTTTGTTCAGTTTCCATTATGTGGTTATTAGCATAGTAGTATATTGTACTGACGAAGCCATGAAAGCAGAAACGCGTATATAGTTATTAAAAAGCTACTACGTTAGTGTTGTGTTTTTAGCCCAGTAAAAGTAATAAGATATCCGAAGACCAAGTGAAGAGTGATTCAACACCTGCAATTTTCGATTATTTGCTTCAACACAAAAACATTCAGCAACGGTTATATGCGTAAAAAATTGCCAAACTTGGTGTTCGAGTTCAGCTTTAAAAGTTCTGTTCCGCACATAAAAATGAAAGAAAACCACAAATTACTTTTTTTTTCCATCTACTTTAATGGATATGCAGATTGGAAATAAGGATACCGGGATAGAATTCCAATGCCCTGAAGACAACTGTTTATGACTAAAATTTATGACGTCATAATGAAATGTTTCATATCTGCTGCATTTTTTGTTCATATTCCATTGAGTGGTTTATAGCCTAGTAGTATACTATACTGACGAAGCCATGAAGACAGAAACGCGTATACAGTTAATAAAAAGCTACTACGTTACTGTTGTTCTTTCAGCCCAGTAAAAATAATAAGATATCCGAAAACCAAGTGAAGAATGATTCAACACTTGCAATCTTCGATTACTTGTTTCAACACAAAAACATTCAGCAACGGTTGTGTGTATAGAAAACTGTAAACTTGGTGTTCGAGTTCAGCTTTAAAAGTTTTGTTTTGCACACAAAGAAAAAGCAAATCCACAAGTTACTTTCTTCTTTCATCTACTTTAGTCCAGGGAAACGGTATGTGTTCTTAGGATTTTTTGTGGCATTTCGATGGATATGCAGATTGTAAATAAGGAGACCGGGATAGAAATCATATGCCTCGAAAACAACTGTTTATGACTAAAATTTATGACGTCATAATGAATTGTTTGATATCTGCTGCATTTTTTGTTCAGTTTCCATTATGTGGTTATTAGCATAGCAATATACTGCACTGACGAAATTATTATAAGAGAAACGCGTATACAGTTAATAAAAACCTACTACGTTACTGTTGTGTTTTTAACCCAGTAAAAATAATAAGATATCCGAAGACCAAGTGAAGAGTGATTCAACACCTGCAATCTTCGATTACTTGCTTCAACACAGAAACATTCAGCAACGGTTAACGGTAAACTTGGTATTCAAGTTCAGCTTTTAAAATTTTGTTCCGCACACAAGGATGAAAGAAATCCACGAATTGCTTTCTTCTTCCATCTATTTTAGTCCAGGGAGACGGTATGTGTTTCCAGGACTTTTTGTGCCATTTCGATGGATATGCACGATGGAAAAAAGGATACCGGGATAGAATTCATATGCTTTGAAGACCACTGTTTATGACTAAAATTTATGACGTCATAATGAATTGTTTCATATCTGCTGCATTTTTTGTTCAGTTTCCATTATGGGGTTTTTAGCATAGTAGTGTATTGTGCTGACGAAGCCATGAAGGCAGAAACGCGTATACAGTTAATAAAAAGCTACTACGTTACTGTTGTGTTTTTAGCCCAGTAAAAGTAATAAGATATCTGAAGACCAAGTGAAAAGTGTTTTAACACCTGCAACCTTCGATTACTTGCTTCAACACAAAAACATTCAGCAACGGTTTATATGTATAAAAGACTGTAAAATTGGTGTTCGAGTTCAGCTTTAAAAGTTCTGTTCCGCACACAAGGATGAAGGAAATCAACAAATTACTTTCTTTTTTCGTCTAATTTGGTCAAGGGAGACGGTATGTGTTCCTAGGACCCATTTCGATGGATATGCAGATTGGAAATAAGGACACCGGGATAAAGTTCATATGCCTTGAAGACAACTGTTTATGACTAAAATTTATGACGTCATAATGAAATGTTTCATATATGTTGCATATATGCTCAGTTTTCATTATGTGGTTATTAGCATAGTAGTATACTGTACTGACGAAGCCATGAAAGCAGAAACGCGTATACAGTTAATAAAAAGCTACTACGTTACTGTTGTGTTTTTAGCCCAGTAAAAGTAATAAGATATCCGAAAACCAAGTGAAGAGTGATTCAACACCTGCAGTCTTCGATTACTTGTTTCAACACAAAAACATTCAGCAATGGTTACATGTCTAAAAGACTGTAACATTGGTGTTGGAGTTCAGCTTTTAAAGTTCTGTTCCGCACACAAGGATGAAGGAAATCCACAAATTATTTTGTTTTTCTGTTTTTTTCAGTCCAGGAAGACGGCATGTGTTCCTAAGACCGATTTCGATGGATATGCAGATTGGAAATAAGCATACCGGGATAGAATTCTAATGCCCTGAAAACAACTGTTTATGACTAAAATTTATGACGTCATAATGAATTGTTTCATATCTGCTGCATTTTTTGTTGAGTTTCCATTATGTGGTTATTAGCCCAGTAGTATACTGTACTGACGTGGCCATGAGGGCAGAAACGCGTATTTAATTAATAAAAGGCTATTACGTTACTGTTGTGTTTTTAACTCAGTAAATGTATTAAGATATCCGAAAACCAAGTGAAGAGTGATTCAACACCTGCAATCTTCGATTACTTGTTTCAACACAAAAACATTCAGCAACGGTTTTATGTACAAAAAACGGTAAATTTGGTGTTGGAGTTCAGCTTTAAAAGTTCTGTTCCGCATACAAGGATGAAGGAAATCCACAAATTACTTTCTTCTTCCATCTACTTTAGTCCAGGGAGACGGTATGTGTTCCTAGGACCCATTTCGATGGATATGCAGATTGGAAACAAAGATATCGGGATAAAATTCATATGCCCTGAAGACAACTGTTTATGACTAAAAATTATGACGTCATAATGAACTGTTTCATGTTTGCTGCATTTTTTGTTCATATTCCTTTATGTGGTTATTAGCCTAGTAGTTTACTGTACTGACGAAGCCATTAAAGGAGAAACGCGTATGCAGTTAATAAAAAGCTACTACGTTACTGTTGTGTTTTTAGCCCAGTAAAAATAATAAGATATCCGAAAACCAAGTGAAGAGTGATTCAACACTTGCAATCTTTGATTACTTGCTTCAACACAAAAACATTCAGCAACGGTTATATGTATAAAAAACGGTAAACTTGGTGTTCGAGTTCAACTTTTAAAGTTCTGTTCCGCACACAAGGATGAAGGAAATCCACAAATTACATTCTTCTTCCATCTATCTCATTCCAGGGAGACGGTATGTGTTGCTAGGACTTTTTTGGTCATTTCGATGGATATGCAGATTGGAAATAAGGACACCGGGATAGAATTCAACTTCTTTGAAGACAACTGTTTATGACTAAAATTTATGACGGCATAATGATTTGTTTCATATCTGCTGCATTTTTTGTTCAGTTTCCATTATGTGGTTATTAGCATAGTAGTATACTGTACTGACGAAGCCATGAAAGCAGAAACGCGTATACAGTTAATAAAAAGCTACTACGTTACTGTTGTGTTTTTAGCCCAGTAAAAGCAATAAGATATCCGAAGACCAAGTGAAGACTGATTCAACACCTGCAATCTTCGATTGCTGGTTTCAACACAAAAACATTCAGCAACGGTTATATGTATAGGAGACGGTAAACTTGGTGTTCGAGTTCAGCTTTAAAAGTTCTGTTCCGCATACAAGGATGAAGGAAATTTACAAATTATTTTTTTCTTCCATCTATTTTAGTCCAGGAAGACGGTATGTGTTCCTAGGACCCATTTCGATGGATATGCAGATTGGAAATAAAGATACCGATATGGAATTCATATGCCCTGAAAACAACTGTTTATTACTAAAATTTATGACGTCATATTGAACTGTTTCATGTTTGCTGCATTTTTTGTTCAGTTTCCATTATGTGGTTATTAGTTTAGTAGTATACTGTACTGACGAAGCCATGAAGGCACAAACGCGTATTCAGGTAATAAAAAGCTACTACGTTACTGTTGTGTTTTTAGCTTAGTAAAAGTAATAAGATATCCGAAGACCAAATGAATAGTGATTTAACACCTGCATTCTTCGATTACTTGCTTCAACACAAAAACATTCAGCAAAGGTTATATCTATAAGAGACTGTAAGGTTGGTGTTGGAGTTCAGCTTTTAAAGTTCTGTTCCGCACACAAGGATGAAAAAACCCCCCAAATTACTTTCTTCTTCCGTCTACTTTAGTCCAGGGAGACGGTATGTGTTCCTAGGACCCATTTCGATGGTTATGCAGATTGAAAGTAAGGACACCGGGATAGAATTCATATGCCCTGAAGACAACTGTTTATGACTAAATTTTATAACGTCATAATGAATTGTTTCATATCTGCTGCATATTTGTTCAGTTTTCATTATGTGGTTATTATCATAGTAATATACTGTACTGACGAAGCCATGAAGGCAGAAACGCGTAAACAGTTAATAAAAAACTACTTCGTCATTGTTGTGTTTTTAGCCCAGTAAAAATAATGACACAACTCAAAACCAAATGAAGAGTGAGTCAACACCTGCAATCTTCGATTACTTGCTTCAACACCAAAGCATTCAGCAACGGTTGTATGTATAAAAAACTGTAAACTTGGTGTTCGAGTTCAGCTTTTAAAGTTTGTTCCGCACACAAGGATGAAGGAAATCCACAAATTACTTTCTTCTTCCGTCTACTTTAGTCCAGGGAGACGGTATGTGTTCCTAGAACCCATTTCGATGGATATGCAGATTGGAAATAAAGATACCGGGATAGATATCATATGCCCTGAAAACAATATGACTAAAGATTATGACGTCATAATGACTTGTTTCATGTCTGCTGCATTTTTTGTTGAGTTTCCATTAAGTGGTTTATAGCCTAGTAGTATATTGCACCGACGAAGCCATGAAGGCAAAAACGCGTATACAGTTAATAAAAAGCTACTACGATGCTGTTGTGTTTTTAGCCCAGTAAAAGTAAAAACTTATCCGAAGACCAAGTGAAGAGTGATTCAACACCAGCAATCTTGGACTACTTGTTTCATGACAAAAAGATTCAGCAACGGTTATATGTACAGAAAACGGTAATTTTGGTGTTTGATATCAGCTTCTGAAGTTCTGTTCCGCACACAAGGATGAAGGAAATCCACAAAATGTTTTCTTCTTCCGTCTACTTTAGTCCAGGCAGACGGTATGTGTTCCTAGGATTAATTTCAATGGATATGCAAATTGGAAATAAGGACACCAGAATAAAACTCGTATACTCTGAAAACAACTGTTTTTGACTAAATTTTATGACGTCATAATGAATTGTTTTTTATCTGCTGCATTTTTTGTTCAGTTTCCATTGTGTGGTTTTTAGCTTAGTAGTATCCTGTACTGACGAAGCCATGAAAGCAGAAACGCGTATTCAGTTAAAAAAAAGCTACTACGTTACTGTTGTGTTTTTAGCCCAGTAAAAATAATAAGATATCCGAAGACCAAGTGAAGAGTGATTCAACACTTGCAATTTTCGATTACTTGCTTCAACACAAAAACATTCTGCAACGGTTATATGTATAAAAAACGGTAAACTTGGTGTTCAAGTTCAGCTTTTAAAATTTTGTTCCGCACACAAGGATGAAGGAAATCCACGAATTGCTTTTTTCTTCCATCTATTTTAGTCCAGGGAGACGGTATGTGTTTCCAGGACTTTTTGTGCCATTTCGATGGATATGCACGATGGAAAAAAGGATACCGGGATAGAATTCATATGCCCTGAAGACCACTGTTTATGACTAAAATTTATGACGTCATAATGAATTGTTTCATATCTGCTGCATTTTTTGTTCAGTTTCCATTATGGGGTTTTTAGCATAGTAGTGTATTGTGCTGACGAAGCCATGAAGGCAAAAACGCGTATACAGTTAATAAAAAGCTACTACGTTGCTGTTGTGTTTTTAGCCCAGTAAAAGTAAAAACTTATCCGAAGACCAAGTGAAGAGTGATTCAACACCAGCAATCTTGGACTACTTGTTTCAATACAAAAAGATTCAGCAACGGTTATATGTACAGAAAACGGTAAGTTTGGTGTTTGATATCAGCTTCTGAAGTTCTGTTCCGCACACAAGGATGAAGGAAATCCACAAACTACTTTCTTCTTCCGTCTACTTTAGTCCAGGCAGACGGTATGTGTTCCTAGGATTAATTTCGATGGATATGCAAATTGGAAATAAAGACACCAGAATAAAACTCATATACCCTGAAAACAACTGTTTTTGACTAAATTTTATGACGTCATAATGAATTGTTTTTTATCTGCTGCATTTTTTGTTCAGTTTCCATTGTGTGGTTTTTAGCTTAGTAGTATCCTGTACTGACGAAGCCATGAAAGCAGAAACGCGTATTCAGTTAATAAAAAGCTACTCCGTTACTGTTGTGTTTTTAGCCCAGTAAAAATAATAAGATATCCGAAGACCAAGTGAAAAGTGATTCAACAATTGCAATTTTCGATTACTTGCTTCAACACAAAAACATTCAGCAACGGTTATATGTATAAAAAACGGTAAACTTGGTGTTCAAGTTCAGCTTTTAAAATTTTGTTCCGCACACAAGGATGAAGGAAATCCACGAATTGCTTTCTTCTTCCATCTATTTTAGTCCAGGGAGACGGTATGTGTTTCCAGGACTTCTTGTGCCATTTCGATGGATATGCACGATGGAAAAAAGGATACCGGGATAGAATTCATATGCCCTGAAGACCACTGTTTATGATTAAAATTTATGACGTCATAATGAATTGTTTCATATCTGCTGCATTTTTTGTTCAGTTTCCATTATGGGGTTTTTAGCATAGTAGTGTATTGTGCTGACGAAGCCATGAAGGCAGAAACGCGTATACAGTTATCAAAAAGCTACTACGTTACTGTTGTGTTTTTAGCCCAGTAAAAGTAATAAGATATCCGAAGACCAAGTGAAAAGTGATTTAACACCTGCAACCTTCGATTACTTGTTTCAACACAAAAACATTCAGCAACGGTTTATATGTATAAAAGACTGTAAAATTGGTGTTCGAGTTCAACTTTTAAAGTTCTGTTCCGCACACAAGGATGAAGGAAATCAACAAATTACTTTCTTCTTTCGTCTAATTTGGTCAAAGAAAACGGTATGTGTTCCTAGGACCCATTTCGATGGATATGCAGATTGGAAATAAGGACACCGGGATAAAGTTCATATGCCTTGAAGACAACTGTTTATGACTAAAATTTATGACGTCATAATGAATTGTTTCATATATGTTGCATATATGCTCAGTTTTCATTATGTGGTTATTAGCATAGTAGTATACTGTACTGACGAAGCCATGAAAGCAGAAACGCGTATACATTTAATAAAAAGCTACTACGTTACTGTTGTGTTTTTAGCCCAGTAAAAATAATAAGATATCCGAAAACCAAGTGAAGAGTGATTCAACACCTGCAGTCTTCGATTTTTTGTTTCAACACAAAAACATTCAGCAATGGTTACATGTCTACAAGACTGTAACATTGGTGTTGGAGTTCAGCTTTTAAAGTTCTGTTCCGCACACAAGGATGAAGGAAATCCACAAATTATTTTGTTTTTCTGTTTTTTTCAGTCCAGGAAGACGGTATGTGTTCCTAGGACCGATTTCGATGGATATGCAGATTGGAAAAAAGGATACCGGGATAGAATTCTAATGCCCTGAAAACAACTGTTCATGACTAAAATTTATGACGTCATAATGAATTGTTTCATATCTGCTGCATTTTTTGTTGAGTTTCCAATATGTGGTTATTAGCCCAGTAGTATACTGTACTGACGTGGCCATGAGGGCAGAAACGCGTATACAATTAATAAAAGGCTTTTACGTTGCTGTTGTGTTTTTAACTCAGTAAATGTATTAAGATATCCGAAAACCAAGTGAAGAGTGATTCAACACCTGCAATCTTCGATTACTTGCTTCAACACAAAAACATTCAGCAACGGTTTTATATTCAAAAAACGGTAAATTTGGTGTTGGAGTTCAGCTTTAAAAGTTCTGTTCCGCATACAAGGATGAAGGAAATGCACAAATTATTTTTTTTTTCCATCTACTTTAGTCCAGGGAGACGGTATGTGTTCCTAGGACCCATTTCGATGGATATGCAGATTGGAAACAAAGATACCGGGATAAAATTCATACGCCCTGAAGAGAACTGTTTATGACTAAAAATTATGACGTCCTAATAAACTGTTTCATGTCTGCTGCATTTTTTGTTCATATTCCTTTATGTGGTTATTAGCCTAGTAGTTTACTGTACTGACGAAGCCATTAAAGGAGAAACGCGTATGCAGTTAATAAAAAGCTACTACGTTACTGTTGTGTTTTTAGCCCAGTAAAAATAATAAGATATCCGAAAACCAAGTGAAGAGTGATTCAACACCTGCAATCTTCGATTACTTGCTTCAACACAAAAACATTCAGCAACGGTTATATGTATAAAAAACGGTAAACTTGGTGTTCGAGTTCAGCTTTTAAAGTTCTGTTCCGCACACAAGGATGAAGGAAATCCACAAATTACATTCTTCTTCCATCTATCTCATTCCAGGGAGACGGTATGTGTTGCTAGGACTTTTTTGGTCATTTCGATGGATATGCAGATTGGAAATAAGGACACCGGGATAGAATTCAACTTCTTTGAAGACAACTGTTTATGACTAAAATTTATGACGGCATAATGATTTGTTTCATATCTGCTGCATTTTTTGTTCAGTTTCCATTATGTGGTTATTAGCATAGTAGTATACTGTACTGACGAAGCCATGAAAGCAGAAACGCGTATACAGTTAATAAAAAGCTACTACGTTACTGTTGTGTTTTTAGCCCAGTAAAAGCAATAAGATATCCGAAGACCAAATGAAGACTGATTCAACACCTGGAATCTTCGATTGCTGGTTTCAACACAAAAACATTCAGCAACGGTTATATGTATAGGAGACGGTAAACTTGGTGTTCGAGTTCAGCTTTAAAAGTTCTGTTCCGCACAAAAGGAAAGGAAATCCACAAATTATTTTTTTCTTCCATCTATTTTAGTCCAGGAAGACGGTATGTGTTCCTAGGACCCATTTCGATGGATATGCAGATTGGAAATAAAGATACCGATATGGAATTCATATGCCCTGAAAACAACTGTTTATTACTAAAATTTATGACGTCATATTGAACTGTTTCATGTTTGCTGCATTTTTTGTTCAGTTTCCATTATGTGGTTATTAGTTTAGTAGTATACTGTACTGACGAAGCCATGAAGGCACAAACGCGTATTCAGGTAATAAAAAGCTACTACGTTACTGTTGTGTTTTTAGCTTAGTAAAAGTAATAAGATATCCGAAGACCAAATGAATAGTGATTCAACACCTGCATTCTTCGATTACTTGCTTCAACACAAAAACATTCAGCAACGGTTATATGTATAAGAGACTGTAAGGTTGGTGTTGGAGTTCAGCTTTTAAAGTTCTGTTCCGCACACAAGGATGAAGAAACCCCCCAAATTACTTTCTTCTTCGTCTACTTTAGTCCAGGGAGACGGTATGTGATCCTAGGACCCATTTCGATGGTTATGCAGATTGAAAGTAAGGACACCGGGATAGAATTCATATGCCCTGAAGACAACTGTTTATGACTAAATTTTATGACGTCATAATGAATTGTTTCATATCTGCTGCATATTTGTTCAGTTTTCATTATGTGGTTATTATCATAGTAATATACTGTACTGACGAAGCCATGAAGGCAGAAACGCGTAAACAGTTAATAAAAAACTACTTCGTCATTGTTGTGTTTTTAGCCCAGTAAAAATAATGACACAACTCAAAACCAAATGAAGAGTGAGTCAACACCTGCAATCTTCGATTACTTGCTTCAACACCAAAGCATTCAGCAACGGTTGTATGTATAAAAAACTGTAAACTTGGTGTTCGAGTTCAGCTTTTAAAGTTTGTTCCGCACACAAGGATGAAGGAAATCCACAAATTACTTTCTTCTTCCGTCTACTTTAGTCCAGGGAGACGGTATGTGTTCCTAGAACCCATTTCGATGGATATGCAGATTGGAAATAAAGATACCGGGATAGATATCATATGCCCTGAAAACAATATGACTAAAGATTATGACGTCATAATGACTTGTTTCATGTCTGCTGCATTTTTTGTTGAGTTTCCATTATGTGGTTTATAGCCTAGTAGTATATTGCACCGACGAAGCCATGAAAGCAAAAACGCGTATACAGTTAATAAAAAGCTACTACGTTGCTGTTGTGTTTTTAGCCCAGTAAAAGTAAAAACTTATCCGAAGACCAAGTGAAGAGTGATTCAACACCAGCAATCTTGGACTACTTGTTTCAATACAAAAAGATTCAGCAACGGTTATATGTACAGAAAACGGTAATTTTGGTGTTTGATATCAGCTTCTGAAGTTCTGTTCCGCACACAAGGATGAAGGAAATCCACAAAATGTTTTCTTCTTCCGTCTATTTTAGTCCAGGGAGACCGTATGTGTTCCTAGGACGCTTTGTGCCATTTCGATGGATATGCAAAGTGGAAATAAGGACACCGGGATAGAGTTCATACGCCTTGAAGACAACTGTTTATGACTAAAATTTTTGACGTCATGATGAATTGTTTGATATCTGCTGCATTTTTTGTTCAGTTTCCATTATGTGGTTATTAGCATAGTAGTATACTGCACTAACAAAGCCATGAAAGCAGAAACGCGTATACAGTTAATAAAAAGCTACTACGTTACTGTTGTGTTTTTAGCCCAGTACAAGTAATAAGATATCCGAAGACCAAGTGAAGAGTGATTCAACACCTGCAATTTTCGATTACTGGCTTTAACACAAAAACATTCAGCAACGGTTATATGTATAGAAGCCTGTAAACTTGGTGTTATAATTCAGCTTTTAAAGTTCTGTTCCGCACACAAGGATGAAGGAAATCCACAAGTTATTTTTTATTTTTTCTATTTTAGTCCAGGCAGACGGTATGTGTTCCTAGGACCCATTTCGATGGATATGCAGATTGGAAATGAGGATACCGGGATAAAATTCATATGCCTTGAAAACAACTGTTTATGACTAAAATTTATGACGTCATAATGAATTGTTTCATATCTGCTGCATTTTTTGTTCAATTTCCAATATGTGGTCATTAACATAGTAGTATACTGTACTGACAAAGCCATGAAAGCAGAAACGCGTATACAGTTAATAAAAAGCTACTACGTTAGTGTTGTGTTTTTAACCCAGTAAAAGTAAAAATTTTTCCGAAGACCAAGTGAAGAGTGATTCAACACCTTTAATCTTCGATTACTTGTTTCAACCCAGAAACATTCAACAACGGATATATGCATAAAAAATTCCAAAACTTGGTGTTCGTTGTCAGCTTTAAAAGTTCTGTTCCGCACACAAAGATGAAGGAAATCCACAAATTACTTTCTTCTTCAATCTAGTTTAGTCCAGGGAGACGGTATGTTTTCTTAAGACCTTATTTGATGGATATGCAGATTGGAAATAAGGATACCGGGATAAATTTCCAATGCGCTGAAAACAACTGTTTATGACTAAAATTTATGACGTCATAATGAATTGTTTCATGTCTGCTGCATAATTGTTCAGTTTCCATTATTTGGTTATTTGCTTATTAGTATACTGTGCTGACGAAGCCATGAAGGCAGAAACGCGTACACAGTTAATAAAAAGCTACTACGTTACTGTGGTGTTTTTAGCCCAGTAAAAGTAATAAAACATTCGAAGACGAAGTGAAAAGTGATTCAACACCTGCAGTCTTCGATTACTTGCTTCAACACAAAAACATTCAGCAACGGTTATATGTATGGAAGACGGTAAACTTGGTGTTCGAGTTCAGCTTTTAAAGTTCTGTTCCGCACACAAAAAAAGGAAATCCACAAATTACTTTCTTTTTCCATCTACTTTAATCCAGGGAGACGGTATGTGTTCTTAGAACCCATTTCGATGGATATGCAGATTGGAAAAAAGGATACCAGGATAAAAAACACATGCCCTGAAGACAACTGTTTCTGACTAAAGTTTATGACGTCATAACGAATTGTTTCTTGTCTGCTGCATTTTTTGTTCATATTCCATTATGTGGTTATTAGCCTAGTAGTATATTGTACTGACCAAGCCATAAGAGCAGAAACGCGTACTCAGTTAATAAAAAGTTACTACGTTACTGTTGTGTTTTTAGCCCAGTAAAAGTAATAAGATATCCGAAGACCAAGTGAAGAAAGATTTAACACCTGCAGTTTTCGATTACTAATTTCAACACAAAAACATTCAGCAACGGTTATATGTATAGAAGACTGTAAACTTGGTGTTGGAGTTCAGCTTTTAAAGTTCTGTTCCGCACACAAGGATGAAGGAAATCCACAAATTACTTTCTTCTTCCATCTACTTTAGTCCAGGGACACGGTATGTGTTCCTAGGACCCTCTGTGCCATTTGGATGGATATGCAGATTGGAAATAAGGATACCGGGATAAAAGTCATATGCCCTGAAAACAACTGTTTATGACTAAAATTCATGACGTCATAATGAATTGTTTCATATCTGCTGCATTTTTTGTTCAGTTTCCATTATGTGGTTATTAGCATAGTAGTATACTGTATTGACGAAACCGTGAAAACAGAAACGCGTATATAGTTAATAAAAAGCTACTACGTTACTGTTGTGTTTTTAGCCCAGTAAAAGTAATAAAATATCCGAAGACCAAGTGAAGAGTGATTCAACACCTGCAATTTTCGATTACTTGTTTCAACACAAAAACATTCAGCAACGGTTATATGCATAAAAAATTGCAAAACTTGGTGTTCGAGTTCAGTTTTAAAAGTTTTGCTCCCAACACAAGGATGAAGGAAATCCACAAATTATTTTCTTCTTCCATCTACTTTAGTCCAGGCAGACGATATGTGTTCCTAAGACCCTTTGTGCCTTTTCGATGGATATGCAGATTGGAAATAAGGATACCGGGATTCAATTCTCATGCTCTGAAGACAACTGTTTATGACTAAAATTTATGACGTCATAATGAATTGTTTCATATTTGCTGCATTTTTTGTTCAGTTTCCTTTATGTGGTTATTAGCATAAAAGTATACTCTACTGACGAAGCCATGAAGGCAGAAACGCGTATATAGTTAATAAAAAGCTACTACATTACTGTTGTGTTTTTAGCCCAGTAAAAGTAATAAGATATCCGAAAACCAAGTGAAGAGTGATTCAATACCTGCAATCTTCGAATAATTGCTTCACCACAAAAACATTGAGCAACGGTTATATGTATAGAAGACTGTAAACTTGGTGTTCGAATTCAGCTTTTAAGGTTTCGTTCCGCACACAAGGATGAAGGAAATCCACAAATTACTTTCTTCTTCCATCTACTTTAGTCCACGGAGACGGTATGTGTTCCCAGGACCCATTTCGATGGATATGCAAATTGGAAATAAGGACACCGAGATAAAATTCATACGCCCTGAAAACAACTGTTTATGACTAAAATTTATGACGTCATAATGAATTGTTTCATATCTGCTGCATTTTTTGCTCAGTTTCTTATAGGTGGTTATTAGCATAATAGTATACTGTACTGACGAAGCCATGAAGGCAGAAACGCGTATACAGTTAATAAAAAGCTACTGCGTTACTGGTGTGTTTTTAGCCCAGTAAAAACAAAAAAATATCCGAAGACCAAGTGAAGAGTGATCCAACACCTGCAATTTTCGATTACTTGCTTCAACACAAAAACATTCAACAACGGTTATATGTATAGAAGACTGTAAACTTGGTGTTCGAGTTCAGCGTTTAAAGTTCCGTTCCGCACACAAGGATGAAGGAAATCCACAAAGTATTTTCTTCTTCCATCATCTTTAGTCGAGGCAGACGGTATGTGTTCCTAGGACCCATTTCGATGGATATGCAGTTTGGAATCAAGGACACCGAGATAAAGTTCATAACCCTGAAGACAACTGTTTGTGACTAAATATTTCGACGTCATAACGAATTGTTTCATATCTGTTGCATTTTTTGTTCAGTTTTTTATAAGTGGTTATTAGCATAGTAGTATACTGTTTTGACGAAACCATGAAGCCAAAAACGCGTATACAGTTAATAAAAAGCTACTACGTTACTTTTGTGTTTTTAGCCCAGTAAAAGTAATAAGATATCCGAAGACCAAGTGAAGAGTGATTCAACACCTGCAATCTTCGACTAATTGCTTCAACACACAAACATTCAGCAACGGTTATATGTATAGAAGACTGTAAACTTGGTGTTCGAGTTCAGCTTTTAAAGTTCCGTTCCGCACACAAGGATGAAGGAAATCCACAAAATACTTTCTTCTTCCATCTACTTTAATCCAGGCAGACGGTATGTGTTCCTAGGACCCATTTCGATGGATATGCAGTTTGGAATCAAGGACACCGACATAAAGTTCATATGCCCTGAAGACAACTGTTTACGACTAAATATTATGACGTCATAATGAATTGTTTCATATCTGTTGCATTTTTTGTTCAGTTTTTTATAAATGGTTATTAGCATAGTAGTATACTGTATTGACGAAGCCATGAAGCCAAAAACGTGTATACAGTTAATAAAAAGCTACTACGTTACTGTTGTGTTTTTAGCCCAATAAAAGCAATATAATATCCGAAAACCAAGTGAAAAGTGATTCAACACCTGCAATCTTCGATTACTTGCTTGATCACAAAAACATTCAGCAACGGTTATATGTATAGAAGACTGTAAACTTGGTGTTCGAGTTCAGCTTTTAAAGTTCTGTTCCGCACACAAGGATGAAGAAAATCCACAAATTACTTTCTTCTTCCATCTACTTTAGTCCAGGGTAACGGTATGTGTTCCTAGGACCCATTTCGATGGATATGCAGATTGGAAAAATAGACACTTGGATAGAATTCATATGCCCTGAAGACAACTGTTTATGACTAAAATTTATGACGTCATAATGAACTGTTTCAAATCTGCTGCATTTTTTGTTCAATTTTCATTATGTGGTCATTAGCATAGTAGTACACTGTACTGACGAAGCCATGAAGGCAGAAACGCGTATACAGTTAATAAAAAGCTACTACGTTACTGTTGTGTTTTTAGCCCAGTAAAAGCAATAAAATATCCGAAGACCAAGTGAAGAGTGATTCAACACCTGCAATCTTCGATTACTTGTTTGAACACAAAAACATTCAGCAACGGTTATGTGCATAAAAAATTGCAAAATTGGTGTTCGAGTTCAGCTTCAAAAGTTCTGTTCCGCACACAAGGATGAAGGAAATCCACAAATTACTTTCTTCTTCCATCTACTTTAGTCCAGGGAAACAGAATGTGTTCCTAGGACCCTTTGTGTAATTTCGATGGATATGCAGATTGGAAATAAGGATACCGGGATAGAATTCCAATGCCTTGAAGACAACTGTTTATGACTAAAATTTATGACGTCGTAATGAATTGTTTCATATTTGCTGCATAATTGTTCAGTTTCCATTATGTGGTTATTAGCATAGTAGTATACTGTACTGACGAAGCCATGAACACAGAAACGCGTATGCAGGTAATAAAAAGTTAGTACGTTACGGTTGTGTTTTTAGTTCAGTAAATGTAAGAAGATATCTGAAAACCAAATGAAAAATAATTCCACACCTGCAATCTTCGATTACTTGTTTCAACACAAAAACATTCAGCAACGGTTACATGTTTAAGAGACTGTAACATTGGTGTTGGAGTTCAGCTTCAAAACTTCTGTTCCGCACACAAGGATGAAGGAAATCCACAAATTATTTTCTTCTTCCATCTACTTCAGTCCAGGGACACGGTATGTGTTCCTAGGACCAATTTCGATGGATATGCAGATTGGAAATAAGGATACCGGGATAGAATTCTAATGCCCTGAAAACAACTGTTTATGAATAAAAATTATGACGTCATAATGAATTGTTTCATATCTGCTGCATTTTTTGTTCAGTTTCCATTATGTAATTATTAGCCCAGTAGTATATTGTACTGACGTGGCCATGAAGGCAGAAACGCGTATACAGTTAATAAAAAGCTACTACGTTATTGTTGTGTTTTTAATTCAGTAAATGTATTAAAATATCCGAACACCAAGTGAAGAGTGATTCAACACCTGCAATCTTCGATTACTTGTTTCAACACAAAAACATTCAGCAACGGTTTTATGTACAAAAAACGGTAAACTTGGTGTGGGAGTTCAGCTTTTAAAGTTCTGTTCTGCACACAAGGATGAAGGAAATCCACAAATTGCTTTTTTCTTCCATCTACTTTAATCCAGAGAGACGGGATACGTTCCTAGGACCCATTTCGATGGATATGCAGATTGGAAACAATGATACCGCGAAACAATTTATATGCCTCGAAAACAACTGTTATGACTAAAAATTATGACGTCATAATGAATTGTTTCATGTCTGCTGCATTTTTTGTTCAGTTTCCATTATGTGGTTCTTAGCCTAGTAATATACTGTACTGACGAAGCCATGAAAGCAAAAACGCGTATACAGTTAATAAAAAGGTACTGCGTTACTGTTGTGATTTTAGCCCAGTAAAAGTAATAAGATATCCGAAGACCAAGTGAAGAGTGATTCAACACCTGCAATCTTCGATTACTTGCTTTAACACAAAAACATTTAGCAACTGTTATATGTATAGAAGACGGTAAACTTGGTGTTCGAGTTCAGCTTTAAAAGTTCTGTTCCGCACACAAGGATAAAAGAAATCCACAAATTACTTTCTTCTTCCATGTACTTTAGTCCAGGAAAACGGTATGTGTTGCTAGGACTTTTTTGGCCATTTCGATGGATATGCTGATTAGAAATAAGGACACCGGAATAGAATTCAACTGCTTTGAAAACAACTGTTTATGACTAAATTTTATTACGGCATAATGAATTGTTTCATATTTGCTGCGTTTTTTGTTCAGTTTCCAATATGTGGTTTTTAGCTTAGTAGTATACTGCACTGACAAAGCCATGAAAGCAGAAACCCGTATACAGTTAATAAAAAGCTACTACGTTACTGTTGTGTTTTTAGCCCAGTAAAAGTAATAAGATATCCGAAAACCAAGTGAAGAGTGATTCAACACTTGCAATTTTCGACTGCTGGTTTCAACACAAAAACGATCAGCAACGGTTATATGTATAAAATACGGTAAACTTGGTGTTCGAGTTCAGCTTTTAAAGTTCTGTTCCGCACACAAGAATGAAGGAAGTCCACAAATTGCTTTCTTCTTCCATCTATTTTAGTCCAGGCAGACGGTATGTGTTCCTAGGACCCTTTGTGTTATTTCGATATATATGCAGATTGGAAATAAGGATACCGATATAAAATTCACATGCCCTGAAGACAACTGTTTATGATTAAAATTTATGACGTCATAATGAATTGTTTCATGTTTGCTGCATTTTTTGTTCAGTTTCCATTATGTGGTTATTAGCCTAGTAGTATACTGTACTGACGAAGCCATAAAAGCAGAAACGCGTATTCAGATAATAAAAAGCTACTACGTTACTGTTGTGTTTTTGACCTAGTAAAAGTAATAAGATATCCGAAGACTAAGTGAAGAGTGATTTAACACCTGCAGTCATCGATTACTTGTTTCATTACAAAAACATTCAGCAACGGTTATATGTATAGAAGACTGTAAACTTGGTGTTCGAGTTCAGCTTTTAAAATTCTGTTCCGCACACAAGGATGAAGGAAATCCACAAATTATCTTCTTCTTCCATCTACTTTAGTCCAGGGAGACGGCATGTGATCCTAGGACCCATTTCGACGGATATGCAGATTGGAAATAAGGATACCGGGATAGAATTCATATGCCCTGAAGACAACTGTTTATGCTTAAAATTTATGACGTCACAAAAAAGTGTTTCGTATCTGCTGCAATTTTTGTTCAGTTTCTTTTATGTGGTTAATAGCTAAGTAGTTTACTGCACTGACGAAGCCATGAAGGCAGAAACGCGTGTACAGCTAATAAAAAGCTACTACGTTACTGTTGTGTTTTTAGCCCAGTAAAAATAATAAGATATCCGAAGACCAAGTGAAAAGTGATTCAACACCTGCAATCTTCGATTACTTGTTTCAACATAAAAACATTCAGGAACGGTTATATTAATAGAAGACTGTAAACTTCGTGTTGGAGTTCAGTTTTTAAAGTTCTGTTCCGCACACAAAAATGAAGGAAATCCACAAATTACTTTCTTCTTCCATCTATTTTAGTCCAGGGAGACGGTATGTGTTTTTAAAACATTTTGTGCCATTTCGATGGATATGCAGATTGGAAATAAGCATACCGGAGTAGAAGTCATATGCTTTGAAAACTATTGTTTATAACTAAAAGTTATGACGTCATAATGATCTGTTTCATGTCTGCTGCATTTTTTGTTTAGTTTCCATTATGTGGTTATTAGCATAGTAGTATACTGTATTGACGAAACCATCAAGACAGAAACGCGTATACAATCAATAAAAAGCTACTACGTTACTGTTGTGTATATAGCCCAGTAAAAATAATAAGATATCCGAAGACCAAGTGAAAAGTGATTCAACACCTGCAATCTTTGATTACTTGCTTCAACACAAAAACATTGAGCAACGGTTATATGCATAAAAAAGTGCAAAACTTGGTGTTCGAGTTCAGCTTTAAAAGTTCTGTTCCGCACACAAGGATGAAGAAACCCCACAAAGTACTTTCTTTTTCCATCTATTTTAATCCAAGGAGACAGTATGTGTTCCTAGGACCTTTTGTGCCATTTCCATGGATATGCAGATTGGAAATAAGGATACCGGGATAGAAGTCACATGCTTTGAAAACAACTGTTTACGACTAAAAATTATGACGTCATAATGAATTGTTTCATATCTGCTGCATTGTTTGTTCAGTTTCCATTATGTGGTTATTAGCCTAGTAGTAAACTGCACTGACGAAGCCATGAAAGCAGAAACGCGTATACAGTTAATAAAAAGTTACTACGTTACTGTTGTGTTTTTAGCCCAGTAAAAGTAATAAAAAATCCGAAGACCAAGTGAAGAGTGATTCAACACCTGCAACCTTCGATTACTTGTTTTAACACAAAAACATTCAGCAACCGTTTTATGTATAAAAAACGGTAAATTTGGTGTTCGAGTTTAGCATACAAAGTTCTGTTCCGCACACAAGGATGAAGGAAATCCACAAATTACTTTCTTCTTCCATCTACTTTAGTCCAAAAAAACGGTATGTGTTTCTAAGTTTTTTTGTGCCATTTCGATGGATATGCAGATTAAAAATAAGGACACCGGGATAGAATTCATTCGCCCTGTAAACAATTGTTTATGACTAAATTTTATGACGTCATAATGAATTGTTTCATATCTGCTGCATTTTTTGTTCAGTTTCCATTATGTGGTTATTAGCATAGTAGTATACTTTACTGACGAAGCCATGAAAGCAGAAACGCGTATACAGTTAATAAAAAGCTACTCCGTTACTGTTGTGTTTTTAGCCCAGTAAAAGTAATAAGATATCCGAAAACCAAGTGAAGAGTGGCTCAACACCTGCAATCTTCGATTACTTGCTTCAACACAAAATCATTCAGCAACGGTTATATGTATAAAAGACTGTAAACTTGGTGTTCGAGTTCAGCTTTTAAAGTTCTGTTCCGCACACAAGGATGAAGGAAATCCACAAAATACTTTCTTCTTCCATCTACTTTAGTCCAGGGAAACGGTATGTGTTCCTAGGACCCATTTCGATGGATATGCAGATTGGAAATAAGGACACCGGGATAGAAGTCATATGCCCTGAAGACAACTGTTTATGACTAAAATTTATGACGTCATATTGAACTGTTTCATATCTGCTGCATTTTTTGTTCAATTTCCATTGTGTGGTTATTAGCATAGTAGTACACTGTACTGACGAAACCATGAAGGCAGAAACGCGTATACAGTTAATAAAAAGCTACTACGTTACTGTTGCGTTTTTAGCCCAATAAAAGCAATAAAATATCCGAAGACCAAGTGAAGAGTGATTCAACACCTGCAATTTTCGATTACTTGCTTGAACACAAAAACATTCAGCAACGGTTATATGCACAAAAAACTGCAAAATTGGTGTTCGAGTTCAGCTTCAAAAGATCTGTTCCGCACACAAGGATGAAGGAAATCCACAAATTACTTTCTTCTTCCATCTACTTTAGTCCAGGGAAACAGAATGTGTTCCTAGGACCTTTTGTGTAATTTCGATGGATATGCAGATTGGAAATAAGGATATTGGGATAGAATTCCAATGCCCTGAAGACAACTGTTTATGACTAAAATTTATGACGTCATAATGAATTGTTTCATATCTGCTGCATAATTGTTCAGTTTCCATTATGTGGTTATTAGCATAGTAGTATACTGTACTGACGAAGCCATGAACACAGAAACGCGTATACAGTTAATAAAAAGCTAGTACGTTACTGTTGTGTTTTTAGCCCAGTAAATGTAAGAAAATATCCGAAAACCAAGTGAAGAGTGATTCAACACCTGCAATCCTCGATTACTTGTTTCAACACAAAAACATTCAGCAACGGTTATATGTCTAAGAGACTGTAACATTGGTGTTGGAGTTCAGCTTTAAAAGTTCTGTTCCGCACACAAGGATGAAGGAAATCCACAAATTACTTTCTTCTTCCATCTACTTCAGTCCAGGGACACGGTATGTGTTCCTAGGACCAATTTCGATGGATATGCAGATTGGAAATAAAGATACCGGGATAGAATTTTAATGCCCTGAAGACAACTGTTTATGAATAAAAATTATGACGTCATAATGAATTGTTTCATATCTGCTGCATGTTTTGTTCAGTTTCCATTATGTGGTTATTAGCCCAGTGGTATATTGTACTGACGTGGCCATGAAAGCAGAAACGCGTATACAGTTAATAAAAAGCTACTACGTTACTGTTGTGTTTTTAACTCAGTAAATGTATTAAAATATCCGACAACCAGGTGAAGAGTGATTCAACACCTGCAATCTTCGATTACTTGCTTCAACACAAAAACATTCAGCAACGGTTTTATGTACAAAAAACGGTAAACTTGGTGTGGGAGTTCAGCTTTTAAAGTTCTGTTCCGCACACAAAGATGAAAGAAATCCACAAATTACTTTTTTCCTCCATCTACTTTAGTCCAGGGAAACGGTATGTGTTCCTAAGACCCATTTCGATGGATATGCAAATTGGAAATAAGGACACCGGGATAGAAGTCATATGCCTTGAAGCCAACTGTTTATGACTAAAATTTGTGACGTCATAATGAATTGTTTCATAACTGCTGCTTTTTTTGTTCAGTTTCCATTATGTGGTTATTAGCATAGTAGTATACTGTACTGACGAAGCCATGAAGGCAGAAACGCGTATACAGTTAATAAAAAGCTGCTACGTTACTGTTGTGTTTGTAACCCAGTAAAAGTAATAAGATATCCGAAGACCAAGTGAAGAGTGATTCAACACCTGCAATCTTCGATTAATTGCTTCAACCCAAAAACATTCAGCAACGGTTATATGCATAAAAAGTTGCAAAACTTGGTGTTCGAGTTCAGCTTTAAAACTTTGTTCCGCACACATGGATGAAGGAAATCCACAAATCATTTTCTTCTTCCATCTACTTTAGTCCAGGAAGACAGTATGTGTTCCTAAAACCCTTTGTGCCTATTCCATGGATATGCAGATTGGAAATAAGGATACCGGGATTGAATTCACATGCCCTGAAGACAACTGTTTATGACTAAAATTTATGACGTCATAATGAATTAATTCATCTCTGCTGCATTTTTTGTTCAATTTCCATTATGTGTTTATTAGCATAGTAGTATACTGCACTGACGAAGCCATGAAAGCAGAAACGCGTATACAGTTAATAAAAAACTACTACGTTATTGTTGTGTTTTTAGCCCAGTAAAAGTAATAAGATATCCGAAGACCAAGTGAAGAGTGATTCAACACCTGCAATCTTCGATTACTTGCTTCAACACAGAAACAATCAGCAACGGGTATGTGCATAAAAAATTGCAAAATTGGTGTTCGAATTCAGCTTTAAAAGTTCTGCTCCGCACACAAAGATTAAGGAAAACTACAAATCATTTTCTTCTTCCATCTACTTTAGTCCAGGGACACGGTATGTGTTCCTAAGATTCATTTCGATGGATATGCAGACTGGAAATAAGGATGCCGGGATGGAATTCCAATGCCCTGAAAACAACTGTTTATGACTAAAATTTATGACGTCATAATGAACTGTTTCATATCTGCTGCATTTTTTGTTCAGTTTCCATTATGTGGTTATTAGCATAGTAGTATACTGTATTGATGAAGCCATGAATGCAGAAACGCGTATACAGTTAATAAAAAGCTACTACGTTACTGTTGTGTTTTTAGCCCAGTAAAAGTAAAAAAAAATCCGAAAACCAAGTGAAGAGTGATTCAACACCTGCAATCTTCGATTACTTGTTTCAACATAAAAACATTCAGCAACCGTTTTATCTATAAAAAACGGTAAACTTGGTGTTCGAATTTAACATATAAAGTTCTGTTCCGCACACAAGGATGAAAGAAATCCACAAATTACTTTCTTTTTCCATCTACTTTAGTCCAAAAAAACGGTATGTGTTCCTAAGTTTTTTTGTGCCTATTCGATGGATATGCAGATTAAAAAAAAGGACACCGGGATAGAATTCATTCGCCCTGTAAACAATTGTTTATGACTAAAATTTATGACGTCATAAAAAGGTGTTTCATATTTGCTGCATGTTTTGTTCAGTTTCCATTATGTGGTTATTAGCATAGTAGTATACTTTACTGACGAAGCCATGAAAGCAGAAACGCGTATACAGTTAATAAAAAGCTAGTACGTTACTGTTGTGTTTTTAGCCCAGTAAAAGTAATAAGATATCCGAAGACCAAGTGAAGAGTGGCTCAACACTTGCAATCTTTGATTACTTGCTTCAACACAAAAACATTCAGCAACGGTTATATGTATAAAAGACTGCAAACTTGGTGTTCGAGTTCAGCTTTTAAAGTTCTGTTCCACACACAAGGATGAAGGAAATCCACAAACTACTTTTTTCTTCCATCTACTTTAGTCCAGGGACGCGGTATGTGATCCTAGGACCCATTTCGATGGATATGCAGATTGGAAATAAGGACACCGGGATAGAAATCATATGCCCTGAAAACAACTGTTTATGATTGAAATTTATGACGTCATACCGAATTGTTTCATATCTGCTGCATTTTTTGTTCAGTTTCCATTATGTGGGTATTAGCATAGTAGTATACTGAACTGACGAAGCCATGAAGGCAGAAACGCGTATACAGTTAATAAAAAGCTACTACGTTACTGTTGTGTTTTTAGCCCAGTAAAAGTAATAAGATATCCGAAGACCAAGTGAAGAGTGATTCAACACCTGCAATTTTCGATTAGTGGCGTCAACATAAAAACATTCAGCAACGGTTATATGTATAGAAGACGGTAAACTTAGTGTTCGAATTCAGCTTTCAAAGTTCTGTTTCGCACACAACGATGAAAGAACTCCACAAATTACTTTCTTTTTCAATCTGCTTTAGTCCAGGGACACGGTATGTGTTCCTAAGACCCTTTGTGCCATTTCGATGGATGTGCAAATTGAAAAAAAAAGACACCGGGATAAAATTCATATGCCCTGAAGGCAACTGTTTATGACTAAAATTTATGACGTCATAATGAACTGTTTCATATCTGCTGCATACTTGCTCAGTTTCCATTATGTGGTTATTAGCCTGGTAGTATACTGTACTGACGAAGCCATGAAAGCAGAAACGCGTATACAGTTAATAAAAAGCTACTACGTTACTGTTGTGTTTTTAGCCCAGTAAAAGTAATAAGATATCCGAAGACCAAATGAAGAATGATTCAACACCTGCAATCTTCGATTACTTGCTTCAACACAAAAACATTCAGCAACGGTTATATGTATAGAAGACTGTAAACTTGGTGTTCGAGTTCAGCTTTAAAAGTTTTGTTCCGCACACAAGGATGAAAGAACTCCACAAATTACTTTATTTTTTTATCCACTATAATCCAGGGAGACGGTAAATGTTCCTAGGACCCATTTCGATGGATATGCAGATTGGAAATAAGGATACCGAAATAGAATTCATATGCCCTGAAGACAACTGTTTATGACTAAATGTTATGACGTCAGAATAATTTGTTTCATATCTGCTGCATTTTTTGTTCATTTTCCAATATGTGGTTATTAGCCTAGTAGTATACTGTACTGACGAAGCCATGAAAGCAGAAACGCGTATACAGTTAATAAAAAGCTATTACGTTACTGTTGTGTTTTTAACCCAGTAAAAATAATAAAATATCTGAAGACCAAGTGAAGAGTGATTCAACACCTGCAATCTTCGATTACTTGTTTCAACATAAAAACATTCAGGAACGGTTATATGTATAAAAGACTGTAAACTTGGTGTTGGAGTTCAGTTTTTAAAGTTCTGTTCCGCACACAAGGATGAAAGAAATCCACAAATTACTTTCTTCTTCCATCTATTTTAGTTCAGGGAGACGGTATGTGTTTTTAAAACATTTTGTGCCATTTCGATGGATATGCAGATTAGAAATAAGGATACCGGGATAGAGTTCATATGCCCTGAAAACAACTGTTTATAACTAAAAGTTATGACGTCATAATGAAGTGTTTCATGTCTGCTGCATTTTTTGTTCAGTTTCCATTATGTGGTTATTAGCATAGTAGTATACTGTACTGACGAAACCATCAAGACAGAAACGCGTATACAATCAATAAAAAGCTACTACGTTACTGTTGTGTTTTTAGCCCAGTAAAAGTAATAAGATATCCGAAGACCAAGTGAAGAGTGGCTCAACACCTGCAATCTTCGATTACTTGCTTCAACACAAAAACATTCAGCAACGGTTATATGTATAGAAGACTGTAAACTTGGTGTTCGAGTTCAGCTTTTAAAGTTTTGTTCCGCACACAAGGATGAAGGAAATCCACAAATTACTTTTTTCTTCGTTCTATTTTAATCCAAAGAAACGGTATGTGTTCCTAGGATCTATTTCGATGGATATGCAAATTGGAAATAAGGATACCGGGATAAAATTCATATGCCCTGAAGACAACTGTTTTTCATTGAAAGTTATGACGTCATAAAGAATTGTTTCATCTCTGTTGCATTTTTTGTTCAGTTTCCATTATGTGGTTACTAGCATAGTAGTATACTGTGCTGACGAAACCAAGAAAGCAGAAACGCGTAGACAGTTAATAAAAAGCTACTACGTTACTGTTGTGTTTTTAGCCCAGTAAAAGTAATAAGATATACGAAGACCAAGTGAAGAGTGATTCAACACCTGCAATTTTCGATTATTTGTTTCAACACAGAAACATTCAGCAACGGTTATATGAACTGAAGCCTGTAAACTTGGTGTTTGAATTCAGCTTTTAAAGTACTGTCCCGCACACAAAAATGAAGGAAATCCACAAATTATTTTCTTCCATTTACTTCAATCCAGGAAGACAGTATGTGTTCCTAGGACTCATTTCGATGGATATGCAAATTGGAAATAAGGATACCGGGATAGAAATCTAATGCCCTGAAGACAACTGTTTATGACTAAAATTTATGACGTCATAATGAATTAATTCATATCTGCTGCATTTTTTGTTCAATTTCCATTTAGTGGTTATTAGCATAGTAGTATACTGCACTGACGAAGCCATGAAAGCAGAAACGCGTATGCAGGTAATAAAAAGCTACTACGTTACTTTTGTGTTTTTAGCCCAGTAAAAGTAATAAGATATCCGAAAACCAAGTGAAAAGTGATTCAACACCTGCAATCTTCGATTACTTGCTTCAACACAGAAACATTCAGCAACGGGTATGTGCATAAAAAATTGCAAAATTGGTGTTCGAATTCAGCTTTAAAAGTTCTGTTCCGCACACAAAAATGAAGGAAAACTACAAATCATTTTCTTCTTCCATCTACTTTAGTCCAGGGACACGGTATGTGTTCCTAGGATTCATTTCGATGGATATGCAGATTGGAAATAAGGATGCCGGGATGGAATTCCAATGCCCTTGAAGACAACTGTTTATGACTAAAATTTATGACGTCATAATGAACTGTTTCATATCTGCTGCATTTTTTGTTCAGTTTCCATTATGTGGTTATTAGCATAGTAGCATATTGTATTGATGAAGCCATGAAAGCAGAAACGCGTATACAGTTAATAAAAAGCTACTACGTTACTGTTGTGTTTTTAGCCCAGTAAAATTAAAAAGAAATCCGAAAACCAAGTGAAGAGTGATTCAACACCTGCAATCTTCGATTACTTGCTTCAACACAAAATCATTCAGCAACCGTTTTATGTACAAAAAACGGTAAACTTGGTGTTCGAATTTAGCATATAAAGTTCTGTTCCGCACACAAGGATGAAAGAAATCCACAAATTACTTTCTTTTTCCATCTACTTTAATCCAAAGAAACGGTATGTGTTCCTAAGTTTTTTTGTGCCATTTCGATGGATATGCAGATTAAAAATAAGGACACCGGGATAGAATTCATTCGCCCTGTAAACAATTGTTTATGACTAAATTTTATGACGTCATAATGAAGTGTTTCATATCTGCTGCATGTTTTGTTCAGTTTCCATTATGTGGTTATTAGCATAGTAGTATACTTTACTGACGAAGCCATGAAGGCAGAAACGCGTATACAGTTAATAAAAAGCTACTACGTTACTGTTGTGTTTTTAGCCCAGTAAAAGTAATAAGATATCCGAAGACCAAGTGAAGAGTGGCTCAACATTTGCAATCTTCGAACACTTGCTTCAACACAAAATCATTCAGCAACGGTTATATGTATAGAAGACTGTAAACTTGGTGTTCGAGTTCAGCTTTTAAAGTTCTGTTCCGCACACAAAAATGAAGGAAATCCACAAGTTACTTTCTTCTTCCATCTATTTTAGTCCAGGGAAACGGTATGTGTTCCTAGGACCCATTTCGATGGATATGCAGATTGGAAATAAGGACACCGGGATAGAAGTCATGTGCCCTGAAGACAACTGTTTATGACTAAAATTTGTGACGTCATACTGAATTGTTTCATAACTTCTGCATTTTTTGTTCAGTTTCCATTATGTGGTTATTAACATAGTAGTACACTGTACTGACGAAGCCATAAAAGCAGAAACGCGTATTCAGTTAATAAAAAGCTACTACGTTACTGTTGTGTTTTTAGCCCAGTAAATGTAATAAGATATCCGAAGACCAAGTGAAGAATGATTCAACACTTGCAATCTTCGATTACTTGCTTCAACACAAAAACATTCATCAACGCTTATATGTATGGAAGACGGTAAACTTGGTGTTCGAGTTTGCTTTTAAAGTTCTGTTCCGCACACAAGGAGAAAGGAAATCCACAAATTATTTTTTTCTTCCACTTACTTTAATCCAGAGAAACAATATGTGTTCCTAGGACCCTTTGCGCCATTTGGATGGATATGCACATTGGAAATAAAGATACCAGGATAGAATTCATATGCCCTGAAGACAACTGTTTATGACTAAAATTTATGACGTCATAAGGAATTGCTTCATATCTGCTGCATTTTTTGTTCAGTTTTTTTTATGTGGTTATTAGCATAGTAGTATACTGTACTGACGAAGCCATGAAGGCAGAAACGCGTATACAGTTAATGAAAAGCTACTACGTTACTGTTGTGTTTTTAGCCCAGTAAAAGTGACAAGATATCCGAAGACCAAGTGAAGAGTGATTCAACACCTGCAATCTTCGATTACTTGCTTCAACACAGAAACATTCAGCAACGGTTATAAGCATAAAAATTTGCAAAACTTGGTGTTCGCGTTCAACTTTAAAAGTTCCGTTCCGCACACAAGGATGAAAGCAATCCACAACTTACTTTTTTTTTCTACCTACTTTAGTCCAGGGAGACGGTATGTGTTCCTGGGACCTTTGGTGCCGTTTCGATGGATATGCAGATTGGAAATAAGGATACCGGGATAGAATTCATATGCCCTGAAGAAAACTGTTGTGACTAAGTTTATGACGTCATAATAAATTGTTTCATATCTGCTGCAATTTTTGTTCAGTTTCCATTATGTGGTTATTACCATAGTAGTATACTGTACTGACGAAGCCATGAAGCCAAAAACGCGTATACAGTTAATAAAAAGCTACTACGTTACTTTTGTGTTTTTAGCCCAGTAAAAGTAATAAGATATCCGAAGACCAAATGAAGAGTGATTCAACACCTGCAATCTTCGATTACTGGTTTTAACACAAAAACATTCAGCAACGGTTATATGTATAGAAGACTGTAAACTCGGTGTTCGAGTTCAGCTTTTAAAGTTCTGTTCCGCACACAAAGATGAAGGAAATTCACAAGTTATTTTTTTTTTCCATCTACTTTAGTCCAGGCAGACGGTATGTGTTCCTAGGACCCATTTCGATGGATATGCAGATTGGAAAAAAAGACACCGGGAAAGAATTCATATGCCTTGGAGACATTGTTTATGACTAAAATTTATGACGTCATAATGAATTGTTTCATATCTGCTACATTTTTTGTTGAGTTTCTATTATGTGGTTTATAGCCTAGTAGTATATTGTACTGACGAAGCCACGAAGGCAGAAACGCGTATACAGTTAATAAAAAGCTACTACGTTACTGTTGTGTTTTTAGCCCAGTAAAAATAATAAGATAACCGAAGACCAAGTGAAGAATGATTCAACACCAACATTCTTCGATTACTTGCTTCAACACACAAACATTCAGCAACGGTTATATCTATAGAAGACTGTAATTTTTGGCGTTCGAGTTCAGCTTTTAAAGTTCTGTTCCGCACACAAGGATGATGGAAATCCACAAATCACTTTTTTCTTCCATCTACTTTAGTCCAGGCAGACGGTAAATGTTCCTAGGACCCATTTCGATGGATATGCAGATTGGAAATAAAGACACCAGAATAAAACTTATATACTCTGAAAACAACTGTTTATGACTAAAATTTATGACGTCATAATGAATTGTTTTTTATCTGCTGCATTTTTTGTTCAGTTTCCATTGTGTGGTTATTAGCTGAGTAGTATACTGTACTGACGCAGCCATGAAGGCAGAAACGCGTTTACAGTTAATAAAAAGCTACTACGTTACTGTTGTGTTTTTAGCCCAGTAAAAGTAATAAGATATCCGAAAACCAAGTGAAGAGTGATTCAACACCTGCAATCTTCGATTATTTGTTTCAACACAAAAACATTCAGCAACGGTTATATGTAGAAAAAACTGTAAATTTGGTGTTCGAGTTCAGCTTTAAAAGTTCTGTTCCGCACACAAGGATGAAAATATCCACAAATTATTTTCTTCTTCCATCTACTTTAGTCCAGGGAGACGGTATGTGTTGCTAGGACTCTTTGGGCCATTTCGATGGATATGCAGATTGGAAATAAGGACATTGGGATAGAATTCAATTTCTTTGAAGACAACTGTTTATGACTAAAATTTATGACGTCATAAGGAATTGTTTGATGTCTGCTGCAATTTTTGTTCAGTTTCCAATGTGTGGTTATTAGCATAGTAGTATACTGTACTGACGAAGCCATGAAGGCAGAAACGCGTATACAATTAATAAAAAGCTACTACGTTACTGTTGTGTTTTTAGCCCAGTAAAAGTAACAAGATATCCGAAGACCAAGGGAAGAGTGATTCAACACCTGCAATCTTCGATTACTGGCCTTAACACAAAAACATTCAGCAACGGTTAAATGTATAGAAGCCTGAAAACTTGGTGTTAAAGTTCAGCTTTAAAAGTTCTGTTCCGCACACAAGGATGAAGGAAATCCACAAGTTGTTTTTTTCTTCCATCTACTTTAGTCCAGGCAGACGGTATGTGTTCGTAGGACCCATTTCGATGGATATGCAGATTGGAAATAAGGATACCGGGATAGAATTCTTATGCTCTGAAAACAACTGTTTAAGACTAAAATTTATGACGTCATAAAGAACTGTTTCATATCTGCTGCATTTTTTGTTCAATTTCCAATATGTGGATTATAACATAGTAGTATACTGTACTGACGAAAGCATGAAGGCAGAAACGCGTATACAGTTAAAATAAAGCTGCTTACTACGTTAGTGTTGTGTTTTTAACCCAGTAAAAGTAAAAATTTTTTCAAAGACCAAATGAAGAGTGATTCAACACCTGCAATCTTCGATTATTTGTTTCAACCCAGAAACATTCAGCAACGGATATATGCATTAAAAATTCCAAAACTTGGTGTTCGATGTCAGTTTTAAAAGTTCTGTTCCGCACACAAAGATGAAGGAAATCTACAAATTACTTTCTTCTTCCATTTACTTTAGTCCAGGGAGACGGTATGTATTCTTAGGACCTTATTTGATGGATATGCAGATTGCAAACAAAGGATACCGGGATAGATTTCCAATGCGCTGAAGACAACTGTTTATGACTAAAATTTATGACGTCGTTATGATATGTTTCATATTTGCTGCATTTTTTGTTCAGTTTCCATTATTTGGTTATTAGCCTAGTAGTATACTGCACTGACGAAACCATGAAAGCAGAAACGCGTATACAGTTAATAAAAAGCTACTACGTTACTGTTGTGTTTTTAGCCCAGTAAAAGTACTAAGATATCCGAAGACCAAGTGAAGAGTGATTCAACACCTACAATTTTCGATTGCTGGTTTCAACACAAAAACATTCAGCAACGGTTATATGTATAAAAGACGGTAAACTTGGTGTTCGAGTTCAGCTTTAAAAGTTCTGTTCCGCACACAAGGATGAAGGAAACCCACAAATTACTTTCTTCTTCCATCTACTTTAGTCCAGGGAGACGGTATGTGTTCCTAGGACCCTTTGTGCCATTTCGATGGATATGCAGATTGAAAAAAAAGACACCGGGATAGAGTTCATATGCCCTGAAGACAACTGTTTATGACTAAAATTTATGACGTCATAATGATCTGTTTCATGTCTTCTGCATTTTTTGTTCAGTTTCCATTATTTGGTTATTTGCTTATTAGTAAACTGTGCTGACGAAGCCATGAAGGCAGAAACGCGTACACATTCAATAAAAAGCTACTACGTTATTGTTGTGTTTTTAGCCAAGTAAAAGTAATAAAACATTCGAAAACCAAGTAAAGAGTGATTCAACACCTGCAATCTTCGATTACTTGCTTCAACACAGAAACATTCAGCAACGGTTATATGTATGGAAGACGGTAAACTTGGTGTTCGAGTTCAGCGTTTAAAGTTCCGTTCCGCACACAAAGAAAGGAAATCCACAAATTACTTTCTTCTTCCATCTACTTTAGTCCAGGGAGACGGTATGTGTTCTTAAAACCCATTTCGATGGATATGCAGATTGGAGAAAAGGATACCGGGATAGAATTCACATGCCCTGAAGACAACCGTTTTTGACTAAAATTTATGACGTCATAATGAATTGTTTCTTGTCTGCTGCATTTTTTGTTCAGTTTCCATTATGTGGTTTTTAGCCTAGTAGTATACTGTACTGACGAAGCCATAAGAGCGGAAACCCGTGGACAGTTAAAAGAAAGCTATTACGTTACTGCTGTGTTTTTAGCCCAGTAAAAATAATAAGATATCCGAAAACCAAGTGAAGAGTGATTCAACACCTGCAGTTTTCGATTACTAGTTTCAACACAAAAACATTTAGCAACGGTTATTTGTATAAAACACTGTAAACTTGGTGCTGGAGTTCAGCTTTTAAAGTTCTGTTCCGCACACCAGGATGAAGGAAATCCACAAATTACTTTTTTCTTCCATCCACTTTAGTCCAGGGAGACGGTATGTGATCCTAGGACCTGTTTCGATGGATATGCATTTTGGAAATAAGGATACCGGGATAGAATTCATATGCCCTGAAGACAACTGTTTATGACTAAAATTTATGACGTCATAATGAATTGTTTCATATCTGCTGCATTTTTTGTTCATATTCCATTATGTGGTTTATAGCCTTGTAGCATACTATTTTGACGAAACCATGAAGGCAGAAACGCGTATACAGTTAATAAAAAACTACTACGTTAGTGTTGTCTTTTCAGCCCAGTAAAAGTAATAAGATATCCGAAGACCAAGTGAAGAGTATATCAACACCTGCAATCTTCGATTACTTCCTTCAACACAAAAACATTCAGCAACGGTTATATGTATAAAAAACTGTAAACTTGGTGTTCGAGTTCAGCTTTTCAAGTTCTGTTCCGCACACAAAGATGAAGGAAATCCACAAATTACTTTTTTCTTCCATCTACTTTAGTCCAAGGAAACGGTATGTGTTTCTAGGTTTTTTTGTGCCATTTGGATGGATATGCAGATTGTAAATAAGGATACCGAGATAGAAATCATATGCTTCGAAGACAACTGTTTATGACTAAAATTTATGACGTCATAATGAATTTTTTCATATCTGCTGCATTTTTTGTTCAGTTTCCATTATGTGGTTATTAGCATAGCAATATACTGCACTGACAAAATTAATGAAGCAGAAACGCGCATAAAGTTAATGCAAAGCTACTACGTTACTGTTGTGTCTTTAGCCCAGTAAAAGTAATAAAGCATTCGAAAACCAAGTGAAGAGTGATTCAACACCTGCAATCTTCGATTACTTGCTTCAACACAGAAACATTCAGCCACGGTTATATGCGTAGAAAAATGCAAAACTTGCTGTTCCAGTTCAGTTTTAAAAGTTTTGCTCCCCACACAAGGATGAAGGAAATCCACAAATTACTTTCTTCTTTCATCTACTTTAGTCCAGGGAGACGGTATGTGTTTCTCAAACTTTTTGTGCTTTTTCGATGGATATGCAGGGTGGAAATCAGGATACCGGGAAAGAATTCATATGCCTTGAAGACAAACGTTTATGACTAAAATTTATGACGTCATAATGAGTTGTTTCATGTCTGCTGCATTTCTTGTTCAGTTTCCATTATGGGGTTTTTAGCATAGTAGTGTATTGTACTGACGAAGCCATGAAGGCAGAAACGCGTCTTTAGTTAATAAAAAGCTACTACGTTACTGTTGTGTTTTTAGCCAAGTAAAAGTACTAAGATATCCGAAGACCAAGTGAAAAGTGATTTAACACCTGCAGTCTTCGATTACTTGCTTCAACACAAAAACATTCAGCAACGGTTTATATGTATAAGAGACTGTAAAGTTTGTGTTGGAGTTCAGGTTTTAAAGTTCTGTTCCGCACACGAGGATCAAGGAAATCCACAAAATACTTTCTTCTTTCATCTACTTTGGTCCAGGAAGACGGTATGTGTTACTAGGACCCATTTCGATATATATGCAGATTGAAAGTAAGGACACCGGGATAGAATTCATATGCCTTGAAGACAACTGTTTATGACTAAATTTTATGACGTCATAATGAATTGTTTCATATATGCTGCATATATTTTCAGTTTTCATTATGTGGTTATTAGCATAGTAGTATACTGTACTGACGAAGCCATGAAGACAGAAACGCCTATACAGTTAATAAAAAGCTACTACGTTACTGTTGTGTTTTTAGCCCAGTAAAAACAAAAAAATATCCGATGACCAAGTGAAGAATGATTCAACACCTGCAATCTTCGATTATTTGTTTCAACACAAAAACATTCAACAACGGTTATATGTATAGAAGACTGTAAACTTGGTGTTCGAGTTCAGCGTTTAAAGTTCCGTTCCGCACACAAGGATGAAGGAAATCCACAAATTACTTTCTTTTTCCATTTACTTTAGTACAGGCAGACGGTATGTGTTCCTAGGACCCATTTCGATGGATATGCAACTTGGAAATAAAGACACCGGGATAGAGTTCATAAGCCCTGAAGACAACTGTTTGTGACTAAATATTATGACGTCATAATGAATTGTTTCATATCTGCTGCATTTTTTGTTCAATTTCCAATATGTGGTTATTAGCTTAGTAGTATACTGTACTGACGAAGCCATGAAAACAGAAACGCGTATACAGTTAATAAAAAGCTACTACGTTACTGTTGTTTTTTTTAGCCCAGTAAAAATAATAACATATCCGAAGACCAAATGAAGAGTGATTCAACACCTGCAATCTTCGATTACTGGCCTTACCACAAAAACATTCAGCAGCGGTTATATGTATAGAAGCCTGTAAACTTGGTGTTGGAGTTCAGCTTTTAAAGTTCTGTTCCGCACACAAGAATGAAGGAAATCCACAAGTTATTTTTTTCCTCCAACTATTTTAGTCCAGGGAGACGGTATGTGTTCCTAGAACCCATTTCGATGGATATGCAGATTGGAAACAAAGATACCGGGATAGAATTCGAATGCCCTGAAGACAACTGTTTTTGACTAAAATTTATGACGTCATAATGAATTGTTTCATATCTGCTGCATTTTTTGTTCAATTTCCATTATGTGGTTATTAACATAGTAGTATACTGTACTGACAAAGCCATGAAAGCAGAAACGCTAATACAGTGAATAAAAAGCTACTACGTTAGTGTTGTGTTTTTAACCCAGTAAAAGTAAAATTTTTTCCTAAGACCAAGTGAAAAAAGATTCAACACCTGCAATTTTCAATTACTTGTTTCAACTCAAAAACATTCAGCAACGGATATATGCATAAAAAGTTCCAAAACTTGGTGTTCGATGTCAGCTTTAAAAGTTCTGTTCCGCACACAAAGATAAAGGAAATTTACAATATACTTTCTTCTTCCATCTACTTTAGTCCAGGTAGACGGTATGTATTCTTAAGACCCTATTTGATGGAAATGCAGATTGGAAATAGGGACACCGGGATAAAATTCCAATGCGCTGAAGACAACTGTTTATGACTAAAATTTATGACGTCATAATGAAATGTTTCATATTTGTTGAATTTTTTTTCAGTTTATATTAATTGGTTATTAACATAGTAGTATACTGCACTGACGAAGCCATGAAGGCAGAAACGCGTATACAGTTAGTAAAAAGCTACTACGTTGCTGTTGTGTTTTTAGCCCAGTAAAAGTAATAAGATATCCGAAAACCAAATGAAGAGTGATTCAACACCTGCAATCTTCGATTGCTGGCTTCAACACAAAAACATTCAGCAACGGTTATATGCATAAAAAATTGCCAAACTTGGTGTTCGAGTTCAGCTTTAAAAATTCTGTTCTGCACATAAGGATGAAGGAGAACCACAAATAACTTTCTTTTTCCATCTATTTTAATCCAGGTAAACGGTATGTGATCCTAGGACCCATTTCGATGGATATGCAGATTGGAAACAAGGTAACCGGGATAGAAATCCAATGCCTTGAAAACAACTGTTTATGACTAAAATTTATGACGTCATAAAGAATTGTTTCATATCTGCTGCATTTTTTGCTCACATTCCATTATGTGGTTTATAGCTTAGTAGTATACTGTACTGACGAAGCCATGAAAGCAGAAACGCGTATACAGGTAATAAAAAGCTACTACGTTACTGTTGTTTTTTCAACCCAGTAAAAATAATAAGATATCCGAAAACTAAGTGAAGAATGATTCAACACCTGCAATCTTCGATTACTTGCTTCAACACAAAAAGATTCAGCAACGGTTATATGTAAAAAAAACAGTAAACTTGGTGTTCGAGTTCAGCTTTAAAAGTTCTGTTCCGCACACAAGGATGAAGGAAATCTACAAATTACTTTCTTTTTCCGTCTTTTTTAGTCCAAGCAAACGGTGTGTGTTCCTAGGACCCATTTCGATGGATATGCAGATTGGAAACAAGGATACCGCGATAGAATTTATGTGCCCTGAAGACAACTGTTTATGACTAAATCTTATGACGTCATAATGAATTGTTTCATGTCTGCTGCATTTTTTGTCAGTTTCCATTATGTGGTTATTAGCCTAGTAATATACTGTACTGACGAAACCATGAAGGCAGAAACGCGTATACAGTTAATAAAAAGCTACTACGTTACTGTTGTGTTTTTAGCCCAGTAAAAGTAATAACACATCTCAAGACCAAGTGAAGAATGATTCAACACCTGCAATCTTCGATTACTTGCTTCAACACAAAAACATTCAGCAACGGTTATAAACATAAAAAATTGCAAAACTTGGTGTTCGAGTTCAGCTTTAAAAGTTCTTTTCCGCACACAAAGATGAAGAAATTCCACAAATTACTTTCTTTTTCCATCTACTTTAGTCCAGGAAAACGGTATGTGTTCCTAGGAACCTTTGTGTAATTTCGATGGATTATCAGATTGGAAATAAGGATACCGGGATAGAAGTCCTATGCTCTGAAGACAACTGTTTATGACTAAAATTTATGACGTCATAATGAATTGTTTCATATCTGCTGCATATTTGTTCATTTTCCATTATGTGGTTATTAGCATAGTAGTATACTGTACTGACGAAGCCATGAAGACAGAAACGCGTATACAGTTAATACAAAGCTATTACGTTACTGTTGTGTTTTTAGCCCAGTAAAAGTAATAAAATACCGAAAAGCAAATGAAGAGTGATTCAACACCTGCAATCTTCGATTACTTGCTTCAACACAAAAGCATTCAGCAACGGTTATATGTCTAAAAGACGGTAAACTTGGTGTTCGATATCAGCTTTTAAAGTTCTGTTCCGCACACAAGAATGAAGGAAATCCACAAATAATTTTTTCTTCCCTCTATTTTAGTGCAGAGAGACGGTATGTGTTCCTAGGACCTATTTCGATAGATATGCAGATTGAAAGCAAAGATACCGGGATAGACTTTTTATGCTCTGAAGACAACTGTTTATGACTAAAATTTATGACGTCATAATGAATTGTTTCATCTCTGTTTCATTTTTTGTTCAGTTTCCATTATGTGGTTTATAGCATAGTAGTATACTGTACTGACGAAACCATGAAGGCAGAAACGCGTATGCAGTTAATAAAAAGCTACTACGTTATTGTTGTGTTTTTAGCCCAGTAAAAGCAATAAGATATCCGAAAACCAAGTGAAGAGTGATTCAACACCTGCAATCTTCGATTATTTGCTTCAACACAAAAACATTCACCAACGGTTATATGTCTAGGAGACTGTAACTTTGGTGTTGGAGTTCAGCTTTTAAAGTTTGTTCCGCACACAAGGATGAAAGAAATCCACAAATTACTTTCTTCTTCCATCTACTTCAGTCCAGGGAGACGGTATGTGTTCTTAGGATTGATTTCGATTGATATGCAAATTGGAAATAAGGATACCGGGATAGAATTCCAATGCCCTGAAGACAACTGTTTATGATTAAAATTTATGACGTCATAATGAATTGTTTCATATCTGCTGCATTTTTTGTTCAATTCCATTATGTGGTTATTAGCCCAGTAGTATATTGTACTGACGTGGCCATGAAAACAAAAACGCGTATACAGTCAATAAAAAGCTATTACGTTACTGTTGTGTTTTTAGCCCAGTAAATGTGTTAAAATATCCGAAGACCAAGTGAAGAGTGATTCAACACCTGCAATTTTCGATTATTTGCTTCAACACAAAAACATTCAGCAACGGTTTTATGCACAAAAAACGGTAAACTTGGTGTTGGAGTTCAGCTTTTAAAGTTCTGTTCCGCACACAAGGATGAAGGAAATCCACAAATTGCTTTCTTCTTCCATCTATTTTAGTCCAGGGAGACGGTATGTGTTCCTAGGACCCATTTCGATGGATATGCAGATTGGAAAAAAGGATACCCCGATAGAATTTATATGCCCTGAAAACAACTGTTTATGACTAAAATTTATGACGTCATAATGAATTGTTTCATGTCTGCTGCACTTTTTGTTCAGTTTCCATTATGTGGTTATTAGCCTAGTAGTATACTGTATTGACGAAACCATGAAAGCAGAAACGCGTATACAGTTAATAAAAAGCTACTACGTTACTGTTGTGTTTTTAGCCCAGTAAAAGTAATAAGATATCCGAAGACCAAGTGAAAAGTGATTCAACACCTGCAATCTTCGATTACTTGATTCAACACAAAAACGTTCAGCAACGGTTATATGTATAAAAGACGGTAAACTTGGTGTTCGAGTTCAGCTTTAAAAGTTCTGTTCCGCACACAAGGATAAAGGAAATCCACCAATTATCTTCTTGTTCCATCTACTTTAGTCCAAAGAGACGGTATGTGTTGCTAGGACTTTTTTGGCCATTTCGATGGATATGCAAACTGAAAATAAGGACACCGGGATAAAATTCAACTGCTTTGAAGACAACTGTTTATGACTAAAGTTTATGACGGCATAATGAATTGTTTCATATCTGTCATTTTTTGTTCAGTTTCCATTATGTGGTTTGATAGCATAGTAGTATACTGTACTGACGAAGCCATGAAGGCACAAACGCGTATACAGTTAATAAAAAGCTACTACGTTACTGTTGTATCTTTAACCCAGTAAAAATAATAAGATATCCGAAGACCAAGTGAAGAGTGATTCAACACCTGCACTTTTCGATTGCTGGTTTCAACACAAAAACGTTCAGCAACGGTTATATGCATAGGAGACTGTAAACTTGGTGTTCCAGTTCAGCTTTTAAAGTTCTGTTCCGACCACAAGGATGAAGGAAAGCCACAAATTACTTTCTTTTTCCGTTTATTTTTGTCCAGGGAGACGGTATGTGTTCCTAGGACCCATTTCGTTGGATACGCAGATTGGAAATAAGGATACCGATATGGATTTCATATGCCTTGAAAACAACTGTTTATTACTAAAATTTATGACGTCATAATGAATTGTTTCATGTTTGCTGCATTTTTTGTTCAGTTTCCATTATGTGGTTATTAGCTTAGTAATATAATGTACTGACGAAGCCATGAAGGCACAAACGCGTATTGAGTTAATAAAAAGCTACTACGTTACTGTTGTGTTTTTAGCCCAATAAAAGTAAAAAAATATTCGAAAACCAAATGAAAAGTGATTTAACCATTGCAATCTTCGATTATTTGCTTCAACACAAAAACGTTCAGCAACGGTTATATGTATAAGAGACTGTAAAGTTGGTGTTGGAATTCAGCTTTTAAAGTTCTGTTCCGCACACAAAGATGAAGGAAATCCCCAATTTACTTTCTTTTTCCATCTACTTTAATCCAGGGAGACGGTATGTGTTTCTAGGACCCATTTCGATGGATATGCAGAGTGAAAAGAAGGACACCGGGATAGAATTCATATGCCCTGAAGACAACTGTTTATGACTAAAATTTATGACGTCATAATGAATTGTTTCATATCTGCTGCATATTTCTTCAGTTTTCACCCTGTGGTTATTATCATAGTTATTTACTTTACTGACGAAGCCATGAAGGCAGAAACGCGTATACAGTTAATAAAAAGCTACTACGTTACTGTTGTGTTTTTAACCCAGTAAAAAGTTTGACACAACTCAAGACCAAATGAAGAGTGATTCAACACCTGCAATCTTCGATTACTTGTTTCAACAGAAAAACATTCAGCAACGGTTATATGTATAAAAAACGGTAAACTTGGTGTTCGAGTTCAGCTTTAAAAGTTCTGTTCCGCACACAAGGATGAAGGAAATCCACAAATTACATTCTTCTTCCATCTACTTTAGTCCAGGGAGACGGTATGTGTTGCTAGGACTTTTTGGGCCATTTCGATGGATATGCTGATTGGAAACAAAGACACCGGGATAAATTTCAACTGCTTTAAAGACAATTGTTTATGACTAAAATTTATGACGGCATAATGAATTGTTTCATATCTGCTGCATTTTTTGTTCAGTTTCCATTATGTGGTTTGATAGGCTAGTAGTATACTGTACTGACGAAGCCGTGAAGGCAGAAACGCGTATACAGTTAATAAAAAGCTACTACGTTACTGTTGTGTTTTTAGCCCAGTAAAAGTAATAAGATATCCGAAGACCAAGTGAAGAGTGATTCAACACCTGTAATCTTCGATTACTTGTTTCAACACAAAAACATTCAGCAACGGTTATATGTATAGAAGACTGTAAATTTGGTGTTCGATATCAGCTTTTAAAGTTCTGTTCCTTGCACAAGGATGAAGGAAATCCACAAATTGCTTTCTTCTTCCATCTGCTTTAGTCCAGGGAGACGGTATGTGTTCCTAGGACGCTTTGTGCCATTTCAATGGATATGCAAATTGGAAATAAAGATACCGGGATAGAATTCATATGCCCTGAAGACAACTGTTTATGACTAAATATCATGACGTCATGATGAATTGTTTGATATCTGCTGCGTTTTTTGTTCAGTTTCCAATATGTGGTTATTAGCATAGTAGTATACTGTACTGACGAAGCCATGAAAACAGAAACGCGTATACAGTTAATAAAAAGCTACTACGTTACTGTTGTATCTTTAGCCCAGTAAAAGTAATAAGATATCCGAAAACCAAATGAAAAGTGATTCAACACTTGCAATCTTCGATTACTGGCCTTAACACAAAAACATTCAGCAACGGTTATATGTATAGAAGCCTGTAAACTTGGTGTTGGAGTTCAGCTTTTAAAGTTCTGTTCCGCACACAAGGATGAAGGAAATCCACAAGTTATTTTTTTCCTCCAACTATTTTAGTCCAGGGAGACGGTATGTGTTCCTAGAACTCATTTCGATGGATATGCAGATTGGAAACAAGGATACCGGGATAGAATTCATATGCCCTGAAAACAACTGTTTATGACTAAAATTTATGACGTCATAATGAATTGTTTCATATCTGCTGCATTTTTTGTTCAATTTCCAATATGTGGTTATTAACATAGTAGTATACTGTACTGACAAAGCCATGAAGGCAGAAACGCGTATACAGTTAGTAAAAAGCTACTACGTTAGTGTTGTGTTTTTAACCCAGTAAAAGTAAAAATTTTTCCTAAGACCAAGTGAAAAATGATTCAACACCTGCAATTTTCAATTACATGTTTCAACCCAGAAACATTCAGCAACGGATACATGCATAAAAAGTTCCAAAACTTGGTGTTCGATGTCAGCTTTAAAAGTTCTGTTCCGCACACAAGGATGAAGGAAATCTACAAATTACTTTCTTCTTCCATCTACTTTAGTCCAGGGAGACGGTATGTATTCTTAAGACCCTATTTGATGGATATGCAGATTGGAAATAAGGACACCGGAATAGAATTCCAATGCGCTGAAGACAACTGTTTATGACTAAAGTTTATGACGTCATAATGATTTGTTTCATATCTGCTGCATTTTTTGTTCAGTTTCCATTATGTGGTTATTAGCATAGTAGTATACTGTACTGACGAAGCCATGAAGGCAGAAACGCGTATACAGTTATTAAAAAGCTCCTACGTTACTGTTGTGTTTTTAGCCCAGTAAAAGTAATAAGATATCCGAAAACCAAGTGAAGAGTGATTCAACACCTGCAATCTTCGATTGCTGGCTTGAACACAAAAACATTCAGCAACGGTTAAATGTATAAAAAACAATAAACTTGGTGTTCGAGTTCAGCATTCAAAGTTCTGTTCCGCACACAAGGATGAAGGAAATCCACAAATTATTTTCTTCTTCCATCTACTTTAGTTCAGGCAGACGGTATGTGTTTCTAGGATTTTTTGTGCCATTTCAATGGATATGCAGATTGAAAAAAAGGACACCGGGATAGAGTTCATATGCCCTGAAGACAACTGTTTATGACTAAAATTTATGACCTCATAATGAAATGTTTCAATCCTGCTGCATATTTGTTCAGTTTCGATTATTTGGTTATTTGTTTATTAATATACTGTGCTGACGAAGCCATGAAGGCAGAAACGCGTACACAGTTAATAAAAAGCTACTACGTTACTGTTGTGTTTTTAGCCCAGTAAAAGTAATAAAACATTCGAAGACCAAGTGAAGAGTGATTCAACACCTGCAATCTTCGATTACTTGCTTCAACCTAGAAACATTCAGCAACGGTTATATGCAAGAAAGACGGTAAACTTGGTATTCAAGTTCATCTTTTAAAATTTTGTTCCGCACACAAGGATGAAGGAAATCCACAAATTGCTTTCTTCTTCCATCTAGTTTAGTCCAGGGAAACGGTATGTGTTTTTAGGACCCATTTCGATGGATATGCAGATTGGAAATAAAGTTACCGATATAAAATTCACATGCCCTGAAGACAACTGTTTATGACTAAAATTTATGACGTCATAATGAATTGCTTCTTGTCTGCTGCGATTTTTGTTCAGTTTCCATTATGTGGTTATTAGCCTAGTAGTATACTCTACTGACGAAGCCATAAGTGCAGAAACGCGTATACAGTTAATAAAAAGCTACTACGTTACTGTTGTGTTTTTAGCCCAGTAAAAGTATTAAGATATCCGAAGACCAAGTGAAGAAGGATTTAACACCTGCAGTCTTCGATTACTAGTTTCAACACAAAAACATTCAGCAACGGTTATATGTATAGAAGACTGTAAACTTGGTGTTTGAGTTCAGCGTTTAAAGTTCCGTTCCGCACACAAGGATGAAGGAAATCCACAAATTACTTTCTTTTTCCATTTACTTTAGTACAGGCAGACGGTATGTGTTCCTAGGACCCATTTCGATGGATATGCAACTTGGAAATAAAGACACCGGGATAGAGTTCATAAGCCCTGAAGACAACTGTTTGTGACTAAATATTATGACGTCATAATGAATTGTTTCATATCTGCAGCATTTTTTGTTCAATTTCCAATATGTGGTTTATAGCTTAGTAGTATACTGTACTGACGAAGCCATGAAAACAGAAACGCGTATACAGTTAATAAAAAGCTACTGCGTTACTGTTGTTTTTTTTAGCCCAGTAAAAATAATAACATATCCGAAGACCAAATGAAGAGTGATTCAACACCTGCAATCTTCGATTACTGGCCTTACCACAAAAACATTCAGCAGCGGTTATATGTATAGAAGCCTGTAAACTTGGTGTTGGAGTTCAGCTTTTAAAGTTCTGTTCCGCACACAAGAATGAAGGAAATCCACAAGTTATTTTTTTCCTCCAACTATTTTAGTCCAGGGAGACGGTATGTGTTCCTAGAACCCATTTCGATGGATATGCAGATTGGAAACAAAGATACCGGGATAGAATTCGAATGCCCTGAAGACAACTGTTTTTGACTAAAATTTATGACGTCATAATGAATTGTTTCATATCTGCTGCATTTTTTGTTCAATTTCCATTATGTGGTTATTAACATAGTAGTATACTGTACTGACAAAGCCATGAAAGCAGAAACGCTAATACAGTGAATAAAAAGCTACTACGTTAGTGTTGTGTTTTTAACCCAGTAAAAGTAAAATTTTTTCCTAAGACCAAGTGAAAAAAGATTCAACACCTGCAATTTTCAATTACTTGTTTCAACCCAAAAACATTCAGCAACGGATATATGCATAAAAAGTTCCAAAACTTGGTGTTCGATGTCAGCTTTAAAAGTTCTGTTCCGCACACAAAGATAAAGGAAATTTACAATATACTTTCTTCTTCCATCTACTTTAGTCCAGGTAGACGGTATGTATTCTTAAGACCCTATTTGATGGAAATGCAGATTGGAAATAGGGACACCGGGATAAAATTCCAATGCGCTGAAGACAACTGTTTATGACTAAAATTTATGACGTCATAATGAAATGTTTCATATTTGTTGAATTTTTTTTCAGTTTATATTAATTGGTTATTAACATAGTAGTATACTGCACTGACGAAGCCATGAAGGCAGAAACGCGTATACAGTTAGTAAAAAGCTACTACGTTGCTGTTGTGTTTTTAGCCCAGTAAAAGTAATAAGATATCCGAAAACCAAATGAAGAGTGATTCAACACCTGCAATCTTCGATTGCTGGCTTCAACACAAAAACATTCAGCAACGGTTATATGCATAAAAAATTGCCAAACTTGGTGTTCGAGTTCAGCTTTAAAAATTCTGTTCTGCACATAAGGATGAAGGAGAACCACAAATAACTTTCTTTTTCCATCTATTTTAATCCAGGTAAACGGTATGTGATCCTAGGACCCATTTCGATGGATATGCAGATTGGAAACAAGGTAACCGGGATAGAAATCCAATGCCTTGAAAACAACTGTTTATGACTAAAATTTATGACGTCATAAAGAATTGTTTCATATCTGCTGCATTTTTTGCTCACATTCCATTATGTGGTTTATAGCTTAGTAGTATACTGTACTGACGAAGCCATGAAAGCAGAAACGCGTATACAGGTAATAAAAAGCTACTACGTTACTGTTGTTTTTTCAACCCAGTAAAAATAATAAGATATCCGAAAACTAAGTGAAGAATGATTCAACACCTGCAATCTTCGATTACTTGCTTCAACACAAAAAGATTCAGCAACGGTTATATGTAAAAAAAACAGTAAACTTGGTGTTCGAGTTCAGCTTTAAAAGTTCTGTTCCGCACACAAGGATGAAGGAAATCTACAAATTACTTTCTTTTTCCGTCTTTTTTAGTCCAAGCAAACGGTGTGTGTTCCTAGGACCCATTTCGATGGATATGCAGATTGGAAACAAGGATACCGCGATAGAATTTATGTGCCCTGAAGACAACTGTTTATGACTAAATCTTATGACGTCATAATGAATTGTTTCATGTCTGCTGCATTTTTTGTCAGTTTCCATTATGTGGTTATTAGCCTAGTAATATACTGTACTGACGAAACCATGAAGGCAGAAACGCGTATACAGTTAATAAAAAGCTACTACGTTACTGTTGTGTTTTTAGCCCAGTAAAAGTAATAACACATCTCAAGACCAAGTGAAGAATGATTCAACACCTGCAATCTTCGATTACTTGCTTCAACACAAAAACATTCAGCAACGGTTATAAACATAAAAAATTGCAAAACTTGGTGTTCGAGTTCAGCTTTAAAAGTTCTTTTCCGCACACAAAGATGAAGAAATTCCACAAATTACTTTCTTTTTCCATCTACTTTAGTCCAGGAAAACGGTATGTGTTCCTAGGAACCTTTGTGTAATTTCGATGGATTATCAGATTGGAAATAAGGATACCGGGATAGAAGTCCTATGCTCTGAAGACAACTGTTTATGACTAAAATTTATGACGTCATAATGAATTGTTTCATATCTGCTGCATATTTGTTCATTTTCCATTATGTGGTTATTAGCATAGTAGTATACTGTACTGACGAAGCCATGAAGACAGAAACGCGTATACAGTTAATACAAAGCTATTACGTTACTGTTGTGTTTTTAGCCCAGTAAAAGTAATAAAATACCGAAAAGCAAATGAAGAGTGATTCAACACCTGCAATCTTCGATTACTTGCTTCAACACAAAAGCATTCAGCAACGGTTATATGTCTAAAAGACGGTAAACTTGGTGTTCGATATCAGCTTTTAAAGTTCTGTTCCGCACACAAGAATGAAGGAAATCCACAAATAATTTTTTCTTCCCTCTATTTTAGTGCAGAGAGACGGTATGTGTTCCTAGGACCTATTTCGATAGATATGCAGATTGAAAGCAAAGATACCGGGATAGACTTTTTATGCTCTGAAGACAACTGTTTATGACTAAAATTTATGACGTCATAATGAATTGTTTCATCTCTGTTTCATTTTTTGTTCAGTTTCCATTATGTGGTTTATAGCATAGTAGTATACTGTACTGACGAAACCATGAAGGCAGAAACGCGTATGCAGTTAATAAAAAGCTACTACGTTATTGTTGTGTTTTTAGCCCAGTAAAAGCAATAAGATATCCGAAAACCAAGTGAAGAGTGATTCAACACCTGCAATCTTCGATTATTTGTTTCAACACAAAAACATTCACCAACGGTTATATGTCTAGGAGACTGTAACTTTGGTGTTGGAGTTCAGCTTTTAAAGTTTGTTCCGCACACAAGGATGAAAGAAATCCACAAATTACTTTCTTCTTCCATCTACTTCAGTCCAGGGAGACGGTATGTGTTCTTAGGATTGATTTCGATTGATATGCAAATTGGAAATAAGGATACCGGGATAGAATTCCAATGCCCTGAAGACAACTGTTTATGATTAAAATTTATGACGTCATAATGAATTGTTTCATATCTGCTGCATTTTTTGTTCAATTCCATTATGTGGTTATTAGCCCAGTAGTATATTGTACTGACGTGGCCATGAAAACAAAAACGCGTATACAGTCAATAAAAAGCTATTACGTTACTGTTGTGTTTTTAGCCCAGTAAATGTGTTAAAATATCCGAAGACCAAGTGAAGAGTGATTCAACACCTGCAATTTTCGATTATTTGCTTCAACACAAAAACATTCAGCAACGGTTTTATGCACAAAAAACGGTAAACTTGGTGTTGGAGTTCAGCTTTTAAAGTTCTGTTCCGCACACAAGGATGAAGGAAATCCACAAATTGCTTTCTTCTTCCATCTATTTTAGTCCAGGGAGACGGTATGTGTTCCTAGGACCCATTTCGATGGATATGCAGATTGGAAAAAAGGATACCCCGATAGAATTTATATGCCCTGAAAACAACTGTTTATGACTAAAATTTATGACGTCATAATGAATTGTTTCATGTCTGCTGCACTTTTTGTTCAGTTTCCATTATGTGGTTATTAGCCTAGTAGTATACTGTATTGACGAAACCATGAAAGCAGAAACGCGTATACAGTTAATAAAAAGCTACTACGTTACTGTTGTGTTTTTAGCCCAGTAAAAGTAATAAGATATCCGAAAACCAAGTGAAAAGTGATTCAACACCTGCAATCTTCGATTACTTGATTCAACACAAAAACGTTCAGCAACGGTTATATGTATAAAAGACGGTAAACTTGGTGTTCGAGTTCAGCTTTAAAAGTTCTGTTCCGCACACAAGGATAAAGGAAATCCACCAATTATCTTCTTGTTCCATCTACTTTAGTCCAAAGAGACGGTATGTGTTGCTAGGACTTTTTTGGCCATTTCGATGGATATGCAAACTGAAAATAAGGACACCGGGATAAAATTCAACTGCTTTGAAGACAACTGTTTATGACTAAAGTTTATGACGGCATAATGAATTGTTTCATATCTGTCATTTTTTGTTCAGTTTCCATTATGTGGTTTGATAGCATAGTAGTATACTGTACTGACGAAACCATGAAGGCACAAACGCGTATACAGTTAATAAAAAGCTACTACGTTACTGTTGTATCTTTAACCCAGTAAAAATAATAAGATATCCGAAGACCAAGTGAAGAGTGATTCAACACCTGCACTTTTCGATTGCTGGTTTCAACACAAAAACATTCAGCAACGGTTATATGCATAGGAGACTGTAAACTTGGTGTTCCAGTTCAGCTTTTAAAGTTCTGTTCCGACCACAAGGATGAAGGAAAGCCACAAATTACTTTCTTTTTCCGTTTATTTTTGTCCAGGGAGACGGTATGTGTTCCTAGGACCCATTTCGTTGGATACGCAGATTGGAAATAAGGATACCGATATGGATTTCATATGCCTTGAAAACAACTGTTTATTACTAAAATTTATGACGTCATAATGAATTGTTTCATGTTTGCTGCATTTTTTGTTCAGTTTCCATTATGTGGTTATTAGCTTAGTAATATAATGTACTGACGAAGCCATGAAGGCACAAACGCGTATTGAGTTAATAAAAAGCTACTACGTTACTGTTGTGTTTTTAGCCCAATAAAAGTAAAAAAATATTCGAAAACCAAATGAAAAGTGATTTAACCATTGCAATCTTCGATTATTTGCTTCAACACAAAAACGTTCAGCAACGGTTATATGTATAAGAGACTGTAAAGTTGGTGTTGGAATTCAGCTTTTAAAGTTCTGTTCCGCACACAAAGATGAAGGAAATCCCCAATTTACTTTCTTTTTCCATCTACTTTAATCCAGGGAGACGGTATGTGTTTCTAGGACCCATTTCGATGGATATGCAGAGTGAAAAGAAGGACACCGGGATAGAATTCATATGCCCTGAAGACAACTGTTTATGACTAAAATTTATGACGTCATAATGAATTGTTTCATATCTGCTGCATATTTCTTCAGTTTTCACCCTGTGGTTATTATCATAGTTATTTACTTTACTGACGAAGCCATGAAGGCAGAAACGCGTATACAGTTAATAAAAAGCTACTACGTTACTGTTGTGTTTTTAACCCAGTAAAAAGTTTGACACAACTCAAGACCAAATGAAGAGTGATTCAACACCTGCAATCTTCGATTACTTGTTTCAACAGAAAAACATTCAGCAACGGTTATATGTATAAAAAACGGTAAACTTGGTGTTGGAGTTCAGCTTTAAAAGTTCTGTTCCGCACACAAGGATGAAGGAAATCCACAAATTACATTCTTCTTCCATCTACTTTAGTCCAGGGAGACGGTATGTGTTGCTAGGACTTTTTGGGCCATTTCGATGGATATGCTGATTGGAAACAAAGACACCGGGATAAATTTCAACTGCTTTAAAGACAATTGTTTATGACTAAAATTTATGACGGCATAATGAATTGTTTCATATCTGCTGCATTTTTTGTTCAGTTTCCATTATGTGGTTTGATAGGCTAGTAGTATACTGTACTGACGAAGCCGTGAAGGCAGAAACGCGTATACAGTTAATAAAAAGCTACTACGTTACTGTTGTGTTTTTAGCCCAGTAAAAGTAATAAGATATCCGAAGACCAAGTGAAGAGTGATTCAACACCTGTAATCTTCGATTACTTGTTTCAACACAAAAACATTCAGCAACGGTTATATGTATAGAAGACTGTAAATTTGGTGTTCGATATCAGCTTTTAAAGTTCTGTTCCTTGCACAAGGATGAAGGAAATCCACAAATTGCTTTCTTCTTCCATCTGCTTTAGTCCAGGGAGACGGTATGTGTTCCTAGGACGCTTTGTGCCATTTCAATGGATATGCAAATTGGAAATAAAGATACCGGGATAGAATTCATATGCCCTGAAGACAACTGTTTATGACTAAATATCATGACGTCATGATGAATTGTTTGATATCTGCTGCGTTTTTTGTTCAGTTTCCAATATGTGGTTATTAGCATAGTAGTATACTGTACTGACGAAGCCATGAAAACAGAAACGCGTATACAGTTAATAAAAAGCTACTACGTTACTGTTGTATCTTTAGCCCAGTAAAAGTAATAAGATATCCGAAAACCAAATGAAAAGTGATTCAACACTTGCAATCTTCGATTACTGGCCTTAACACAAAAACATTCAGCAACGGTTATATGTATAGAAGCCTGTAAACTTGGTGTTGGAGTTCAGCTTTTAAAGTTCTGTTCCGCACACAAGGATGAAGGAAATCCACAAGTTATTTTTTTCCTCCAACTATTTTAGTCCAGGGAGACGGTATGTGTTCCTAGAACTCATTTCGATGGATATGCAGATTGGAAACAAGGATACCGGGATAGAATTCATATGCCCTGAAAACAACTGTTTATGACTAAAATTTATGACGTCATAATGAATTGTTTCATATCTGCTGCATTTTTTGTTCAATTTCCAATATGTGGTTATTAACATAGTAGTATACTGTACTGACAAAGCCATGAAGGCAGAAACGCGTATACAGTTAGTAAAAAGCTACTACGTTAGTGTTGTGTTTTTAACCCAGTAAAAGTAAAAATTTTTCCTAAGACCAAGTGAAAAATGATTCAACACCTGCAATTTTCAATTACATGTTTCAACCCAGAAACATTCAGCAACGGATACATGCATAAAAAGTTCCAAAACTTGGTGTTCGATGTCAGCTTTAAAAGTTCTGTTCCGCACACAAGGATGAAGGAAATCTACAAATTACTTTCTTCTTCCATCTACTTTAGTCCAGGGAGACGGTATGTATTCTTAAGACCCTATTTGATGGATATGCAGATTGGAAATAAGGACACCGGAATAGAATTCCAATGCGCTGAAGACAACTGTTTATGACTAAAGTTTATGACGTCATAATGATTTGTTTCATATCTGCTGCATTTTTTGTTCAGTTTCCATTATGTGGTTATTAGCATAGTAGTATACTGTACTGACGAAGCCATGAAGGCAGAAACGCGTATACAGTTATTAAAAAGCTCCTACGTTACTGTTGTGTTTTTAGCCCAGTAAAAGTAATAAGATATCCGAAAACCAAGTGAAGAGTGATTCAACACCTGCAATCTTCGATTGCTGGCTTGAACACAAAAACATTCAGCAACGGTTAAATGTATAAAAAACAATAAACTTGGTGTTCGAGTTCAGCATTCAAAGTTTTGTTCCGCACACAAGGATGAAGGAAATCCACAAATTATTTTCTTCTTCCATCTACTTTAGTTCAGGCAGACGGTATGTGTTTCTAGGATTTTTTGTGCCATTTCAATGGATATGCAGATTGAAAAAAAGGACACCGGGATAGAGTTCATATGCCCTGAAGACAACTGTTTATGACTAAAATTTATGACCTCATAATGAAATGTTTCAATCCTGCTGCATATTTGTTCAGTTTCGATTATTTGGTTATTTGTTTATTAATATACTGTGCTGACGAAGCCATGAAGGCAGAAACGCGTACACAGTTAATAAAAAGCTACTACGTTACTGTTGTGTTTTTAGCCCAGTAAAAGTAATAAAACATTCGAAGACCAAGTGAAGAGTGATTCAACACCTGCAATCTTCGATTACTTGCTTCAACCTAGAAACATTCAGCAACGGTTATATGCAAGAAAAACGGTAAACTTGGTATTCAAGTTCATCTTTTAAAATTTTGTTCCGCACACAAGGATGAAGGAAATCCACAAATTGCTTTCTTCTTCCATCTAGTTTAGTCCAGGGAAACGGTATGTGTTTTTAGGACCCATTTCGATGGATATGCAGATTGGAAATAAAGATACCGATATAAAATTCACATGCCCTGAAGACAACTGTTTATGACTAAAATTTATGACGTCATAATGAATTGCTTCTTGTCTGCTGCGATTTTTGTTCAGTTTCCATTATGTGGTTATTAGCCTAGTAGTATACTCTACTGACGAAGCCATAAGTGCAGAAACGCGTATACAGTTAATAAAAAGCTACTACGTTACTGTTGTGTTTTTAGCCCAGTAAAAGTATTAAGATATCCGAAGACCAAGTGAAGAAGGATTTAACACCTGCAGTCTTCGATTACTAGTTTCAACACAAAAACATTCAGCAACGGTTATATGTATAGAAGACTGTAAACTTGGTGTTCGAGTTCAGCTTTTAAAACTCTGTTCCGCACACAAGGATGAAGGAAATCCACAAATTACTTTCTTCTTCCATCTACTTTAGTCCAGCGAAACGGTATGTGTTCTTAGGACCCTCTGTGCCATTTGGATGGATATGCAGATTGGAAATAAGGATACCGGGATAAAATTCATATGCTTTGAAGACAACTGTTTATGACTAAAATTCATGACGTCATAATGAATTGTTTCATATCTGCTGCATTTTTTGTTCAGTTTCCATTATGTGGTTATTAGCATAATAGTATATTGTACTGACGAAGCCATGAAAGCAGAAACGCGTATATAGTTATTAAAAAGCTACTACGTTACTGTTGTGTTTTTAGCCCAGTAAAAGTAATAAGATATCCGAAGACCAAGTGAAGAGTGATTCAACACCTGCAATTTTCGATTATTTGCTTCAACACAAAAACATTCAGCAACGGTTATATGCGTAAAAAATTGCCAAACTTGGTGTTCGAGTTCAGCTTTAAAAGTTCTGTTCCGCACATAAAAATGAAAGAAAACCACAAATTACTTTTTTTTTCCATCTACTTTAATCCAGGTAAACGGTATGTGATCCTAGGACCCATTTCGATGGATATGCAGATTGGAAATAAGGATACCGGGATAGAATTCCAATGCCCTGAAGACAACTGTTTATGACTAAAATTTATGACGTCATAATGAAATGTTTCATATCTGCTGCATTTTTTGTTCATATTCCATTATGTGGTTTATAGCCTAGTAGTATACTATACTGACGAAGCCATGAAGACAGAAACGCGTATACAGTTAATAAAAAGCTACTACGTTACTGTTGTTCTTTCAGCCCAGTAAAAATAATAAGATATCCGAAAACCAAGTGAAGAATGATTCAACACTTGCAATCTTCGATTACTTGTTTCAACACAAAAACATTCAGCAACGGTTGTGTGTATAGAAAACTGTAAACTTGGTGTTCGAGTTCAGCTTTAAAAGTTTTGTTTTGCACACAAAGAAAAAGCAAATCCACAAGTTACTTTCTTCTTCCATCTACTTTAGTCCAGGGAAACGGTATGTGTTCCTAGGATTTTTTGTGCCATTTCGATGGATATGCAGATTGTAAATAAGGATACCGGGATAAAAATCATATGCCTCGAAAACAACTGTTTATGACTAAACTTTATGACGTCATAATGAATTGTTTGATATCTGCTGCATTTTTTGTTCAGTTTCCATTATGTGGTTATTAGCATAGCAATATACTGCACTGACGAAATTATTATAACAGAAACGCGTATACAGTTAATAAAAAGCTACTACGTTACTGTTGTGTTTTTTACCCAGTAAAAATAATAAGATATCCGAAGACCAAGTGAAGAGTGATTCAACACCTGCAATCTTCGATTACTTGCTTCAACACAGAAACATTCAGCAACGGTTAACGGTAAACTTGGTATTCAAGTTCAGCTTTTAAAATTTTGTTCCGCACACAAGGATGAAGGAAATCCACGAATTGCTTTCTTCTTCCATCTATTTTAGTCCAGGGAGACGGTATGTGTTCCTAGAACCCATTTCGATGGATATGCAGATTGGAAATAAAGATACCGGGATAGATATCATATGTTCTGAAAACAATATGACTAAAGATTATGACGTCATAATGACTTGTTTCATGTCTGCTGCATTTTTTGTTGAGTTTCCATTATGTGGTTTATAGCCTAGTAGTATATTGCACCGACGAAGCCATGAAGGCAAAAACGCGTACACAGTTAATAAAAAGCTACTACGTTGCTGTTGTGTTTTTAGCCCAGTAAAAGTAAAAACTTATCCGAAGACCAAGTGAAGAGTGATTCAACACCAGCAATCTTGGACTACTTGTTTCAATACAAAAAGATTCAGCAACGGTTATATGTACAGAAAACGGTAATTTTGGTGTTTGATATCAACTTCTGAAGTTCTGTTCCGCACACAAGGATGAAGGAAATCCACAAACTACTTTCTTCTTCCGTCTACTTTAGTCCAGGCGGACGGTATGTGTTCCTAGGATTAATTTCGATGGATATGCAAATTGGAAACAAGGACACCAGAATAAAACTCATATACCCTGAAAACAACTGTTTTTGACTAAATTTTATGACGTCATAATGAATTGTTTTTTATCTGCTGCATTTTTTGTTCAGTTTCCATTGTGTGGTTTTTAGCTTAGTAGTATCCTGTACTGACGAAGCCATGAAGGCAGAAACGCGTATTCAGTTAATAAAAAGCTACTAATACGCGTTTCTGCCTTTCCGTTACTGTTACTGTTGTGTTTTTAGCCCAGTAAAAATAATAAGATATCCGAAGACCAAGTGAAAAGTGATTCAACACCTGCAATTTTCGATTACTTGCTTCAACACAAAAACATTCAGCAACGGTTATATGTATAAAAAACGGTAAACTTGGTGTTCAAATTCAGCTTTTAAAATTTTGTTCCGCGCACAAGGATGAAGGAAATCCACGAATTGCTTTCTTCTTCCATCTATTTTAGTCCAGGGAGACGGTATGTGTTTCTAGGACTTTTTGTGCCATTTCGATGGATATGCACGATGGAAAAAAGGATACCGGGATAGAATTCATATGCCCTGAAGACCACTGTTTATGACTAAAATTTATGACGTCATAATGAATTGTTTCATATCTGCTGCATTTTTTGTTCAGTTTCCATTATGGGGTTTTTAGCATAGTAGTGTATTGTGCTGACGAAGCCATGAAAGCAGAAACGCGTATACAGTTAATAAAAAGCTACTACGTTACTGTTGTGTTTTTAGCCCAGTAAAAGTAATAAGATATCTGAAGACCAAGTGAAAAGTGATTTAACACCTGCAACCTTCGATTACTTGCTTCAACACAAAAACATTCAGCAACGGTTTATATGTATAAAAGACTGTAAAATTGGTGTTCGAGTTCAGCTTTTAAAGTTCTGTTCCGCACACAAGGATGAAGTAAATCAACAAATTACTTTCTTCTTTCGTCTAATTTGGTCAAGGGAAACGGTATGTGTTCCTAGGACCCATTTCGATGGATATGCAGATTGGAAATAAGGACACCGGGATAAAGTTCATATGCCTTGAAGACAACTGTTTATGACTAAAATTTATGACGTCATAATGAATTGTTTCATATATGTTGCATATATGCTCAGTTTCCATTATGTGGTTATTAGCATAGTAGTATACTCTACTGACGAAGCCATGAAAGCAGAAACGCGTATACATTTAATAAAAAGCTACTACGTTACTGTTGTGTTTTTAGCCCAGTAAAAATAATAAGATATCCGAAAACCAAGTGAAGAGTGATTCAACACCTGCAGTCTTCGATTACTTGTTTCAACACAAAAACATTCAGCAATGGTTACATGTCTAAAAGACTGTAACATTGGTGTTGGAGTTCAGCTTTTAAAGTTCTGTTCCGCACACAAGGATGAAGGAACTCCACAAATTATTTTGTTCTTCTGTTTTTTTCAGTCCAGGAAGACGGTATGTGTTCCTAGGACCGATTTCGATGGATATGCAGATTGGAAATAAGGATACCGGGATAGAATTCTAATGCCCTGAAAACAACTGTTTATGACTAAAATTTATGACGTCATAATGAATTGTTTCATATCTGCTGCATTTTTTGTTGAGTTTCCATTATGTGGTTATTAGCCCAGTAGTATACTGTACTGACGTGGCCATGAAGGCAGAAACGCGTATACAATTAATAAAAGGCTATTACGTTGCTGTTGTGTTTTTAACTCAGTAAATGTATTAAGATATCCGAAAACCAAGTGAAGAGTGATTCAACACCTGCAATCTTCGATTACTTGCTTCAACACAAAAACATTCAGCAACGGTTTTATGTACAAAAAACGGTAAATTTGGTGTTGGAGTTCAGCTTTAAAAGTTCTGTTCCGCATACAAGGATGAAGGAAATCCACAAATTACTTTCTTTTTCCATCTGCTTTAATCCAGGGAGACGGTATGTGTTCCTAGGACCCATTTCGATGGATATGCAGATTGGAAACAAAGATACCGGGATAAAATTCATATGCCCTGAAGACAACTGTTTATGACTAAAAATTATGACGTCATAATGAACTGTTTCATGTCTGCTGCATTTTTTGTTCATATTCCTTTATGTGGTTATTAGCCTAGTAGTTTACTGTACTGACGAAGCCATTAAAGGAAAAACGCGTATGCAGTTAATAAAAAGCTACTACGTTACTGTTGTGTTTTTAGCCCAGTAAAAATAATAAGATATCCGAAAACCAAGTGAAGAGTGATTCAACACCTGCAATCTTCGATTACTTGCTTCAACACAAAAACATTCAGCAACGGTTATATGTATAAAAAACGGTAAACTTGGTGTTCGAGTTCAGCTTTTAAAGTTCTGTTCCGCACACAAGGATGAAGGAAATCCACAAATTACTTTCTTCTTCCATCTATCTCATTCCAGGGAGACGGTATGTGTTGCTAAAACTTTTTTGGTCATTTCGATGGATATGCAGATTGGAAATAAGGACACCGGGATAGAATTCAACTTCTTTGAAGACAACTGTTTATGACTAAAATTTATGACGGCATAATGATTTGTTTCATATCTGCTGCATTTTTTGTTCAGTTTCCATTATGTGGTTATTAGCATAGTAGTATACTGTACTGACGAAGCCATGAAAGCAGAAACGCGTATACAGTTAATAAAAAGCTACTACGTTACTGTTGTGTTTTTAGCCCAGTAAAAGCAATAAGATATCCGAAGACCAAGTGAAGACTGATTCAACACCTGCAATCTTCGATTGCTGGTTTCAACACAAAAACATTCAGCAACGGTTATATGTATAGGAGACGGTAAACTTGGTGTTCGAGTTCAGCTTTAAAAGTTCTGTTCCGCACAAAAGGAAAAGAAATCCACAAATTATTTTTTTCTTCCATCTATTTTAGTCCAGGAAGACGGTATGTGTTCCTAGGACCCATTTCGATGGATATGCAGATTGGAAATAAAGATACCGATATGGAATTCATATGCCTTGAAAACAACTGTTTATTACTAAAATTTATGACGTCATAATGATTTGTTTCATATCTGCTGCATTTTTTGTTCAGTTTCCATTATGTGGTTATTAGCATAGTAGTATACTGTACTGACGAAGCCATGAAGGCAGAAACGCGTATACAGTTATTAAAAAGCTACTACGTTACTGTTGTGTTTTTAGCCCAGTAAAAGTAATAAGATATCCGAAAACCAAGTGAAGAGTGATTCAACACCTGCAATCTTCGATTGCTGGCTTGAACACAAAAACATTCAGCAACGGTTAAATGTATAAAAAACAATAAACTTGGTGTTCGAGTTCAGCATTCAAAGTTCTGTTCCGCACACAAGGATGAAGGAAATCCACAAATTATTTTCTTCTTCCATCTACTTTAGTTCAGGCAGACGGTATGTGTTTCTAGGATTTTTTGTGCCATTTCAATGGATATGCAGATTGAAAAAAAGGACACCGGGATAGAGTTCATATGCCCTGAAGACAACTGTTTATGACTAAAATTTATGACCTCATAATGAAATGTTTCAATCCTGCTGCGTATTTGTTCAGTTTCGATTATTTGGTTATTTGTTTATTAATATACTGTGCTGACGAAGCCATGAAGGCAGAAACGCGTACACAGTTAATAAAAAGCTACTACGTTACTGTTGTGTTTTTAGCCCAGTAAAAGTAATAAAACATTCGAAGACCAAGTGAAGAGTGATTCAACACCTGCAATCTTCGATTACTTGCTTCAACCTAGAAACATTCAGCAACGGTTATATGCAAGAAAGACGGTAAACTTGGTATTCAAGTTCATCTTTTAAAATTTTGTTCCGCACACAAGGATGAAGGAAATCCACAAATTGCTTTCTTCTTCCATCTAGTTTAGTCCAGGGAAACGGTATGTGTTTTTAGGACCCATTTCGATGGATATGCAGATTGGAAATAAAGATACCGATATAAAATTCACATGCCCTGAAGACAACTGTTTATGACTAAAATTTATGACGTCATAATGAATTGCTTCTTGTCTGCTGCGATTTTTGTTCAGTTTCCATTATGTGGTTATTAGCCTAGTAGTATACTCTACTGACGAAGCCATAAGTGCAGAAACGCGTATACAGTTAATAAAAAGCTACTACGTTACTGTTGTGTTTTTAGCCCAGTAAAAGTATTAAGATATCCGAAGACCAAGTGAAGAAGGATTTAACACCTGCAGTCTTCGATTACTAGTTTCAACACAAAAACATTCAGCAACGGTTATATGTATAGAAGACTGTAAACTTGGTGTTCGAGTTCAGCGTTTAAAGTTCCGTTCCGCACACAAGGATGAAGGAAATCCACAAATTACTTTCTTTTTCCATTTACTTTAGTACAGGCAGACGGTATGTGTTCCTAGGACCCATTTCGATGGATATGCAATTTGGAAATAAAGACACCGGGATAGAGTTCATAAGCCCTGAAGACAACTGTTTGTGACTAAATATTATGACGTCATAATGAATTGTTTCATATCTGCAGCATTTTTTGTTCAATTTCCAATATGTGGTTATTAGCTTAGTAGTATACTGTACTGACGAAGCCATGAAAACAGAAACGCGTATACAGTTAATAAAAAGCTACTACGTTACTGTTGTTTTTTTTAGCCCAGTAAAAATAATAACATATCCGAAGACCAAATGAAGAGTGATTCAACACCTGCAATCTTCGATTACTGGCCTTACCACAAAAACATTCAGCAGCGGTTATATGTATAGAAGCCTGTAAACTTGGTGTTGGAGTTCAGCTTTTAAAGTTCTGTTCCGCACACAAGAATGAAGGAAATCCACAAGTTATTTTTTTCCTCCAACTATTTTAGTCCAGGGAGACGGTATGTGTTCCTAGAACCCATTTCGATGGATATGCAGATTGGAAACAAAGATACCGGGATAGAATTCGAATGCCCTGAAGACAACTGTTTTTGACTAAAATTTATGACGTCATAATGAATTGTTTCATATCTGCTGCATTTTTTGTTCAATTTCCATTATGTGGTTATTAACATAGTAGTATACTGTACTGACAAAGCCATGAAAGCAGAAACGCTAATACAGTGAATAAAAAGCTACTACGTTAGTGTTGTGTTTTTAACCCAGTAAAAGTAAAATTTTTTCCTAAGACCAAGTGAAAAAAGATTCAACACCTGCAATTTTCAATTACTTGTTTCAACCCAAAAACATTCAGCAACGGATATATGCATAAAAAGTTCCAAAACTTGGTGTTCGATGTCAGCTTTAAAAGTTCTGTTCCGCACACAAAGATAAAGGAAATTTACAATATACTTTCTTCTTCCATCTACTTTAGTCCAGGTAGACGGTATGTATTCTTAAGACCCTATTTGATGGAAATGCAGATTGGAAATAGGGACACCGGGATAAAATTCCAATGCGCTGAAGACAACTGTTTATGACTAAAATTTATGACGTCATAATGAAATGTTTCATATTTGTTGAATTTTTTTTCAGTTTATATTAATTGGTTATTAACATAGTAGTATACTGCACTGACGAAGCCATGAAGGCAGAAACGCGTATACAGTTAGTAAAAAGCTACTACGTTGCTGTTGTGTTTTTAGCCCAGTAAAAGTAATAAGATATCCGAAAACCAAATGAAGAGTGATTCAACACCTGCAATCTTCGATTGCTGGCTTCAACACAAAAACATTCAGCAACGGTTATATGCATAAAAAATTGCCAAACTTGGTGTTCGAGTTCAGCTTTAAAAATTCTGTTCTGCACATAAGGATGAAGGAGAACCACAAATAACTTTCTTTTTCCATCTATTTTAATCCAGGTAAACGGTATGTGATCCTAGGACCCATTTCGATGGATATGCAGATTGGAAACAAGGTAACCGGGATAGAAATCCAATGCCTTGAAAACAACTGTTTATGACTAAAATTTATGACGTCATAAAGAATTGTTTCATATCTGCTGCATTTTTTGCTCACATTCCATTATGTGGTTTATAGCTTAGTAGTATACTGTACTGACGAAGCCATGAAAGCAGAAACGCGTATACAGGTAATAAAAAGCTACTACGTTACTGTTGTTTTTTCAACCCAGTAAAAATAATAAGATATCCGAAAACTAAGTGAAGAATGATTCAACACCTGCAATCTTCGATTACTTGCTTCAACACAAAAAGATTCAGCAACGGTTATATGTAAAAAAAACAGTAAACTTGGTGTTCGAGTTCAGCTTTAAAAGTTCTGTTCCGCACACAAGGATGAAGGAAATCTACAAATTACTTTTTTTTTCCGTCTTTTTTAGTCCAAGCAAACGGTGTGTGTTCCTAGGACCCATTTCGATGGATATGCAGATTGGAAACAAGGATACCGCGATAGAATTTATGTGCCCTGAAGACAACTGTTTATGACTAAATCTTATGACGTCATAATGAATTGTTTCATGTCTGCTGCATTTTTTGTCAGTTTCCATTATGTGGTTATTAGCCTAGTAATATACTGTACTGACGAAACCATGAAGGCAGAAACGCGTATACAGTTAATAAAAAGCTACTACGTTACTGTTGTGTTTTTAGCCCAGTAAAAGTAATAACACATCTCAAGACCAAGTGAAGAATGATTCAACACCTGCAATCTTCGATTACTTGCTTCAACACAAAAACATTCAGCAACGGTTATAAACATAAAAAATTGCAAAACTTGGTGTTCGAGTTCAGCTTTAAAAGTTCTTTTCCGCACACAAAGATGAAGAAATTCCACAAATTACTTTCTTTTTCCATCTACTTTAGTCCAGGAAAACGGTATGTGTTCCTAGGAACCTTTGTGTAATTTCGATGGATTATCAGATTGGAAATAAGGATACCGGGATAGAAGTCCTATGCTCTGAAGACAACTGTTTATGACTAAAATTTATGACGTCATAATGAATTGTTTCATATCTGCTGCATATTTGTTCATTTTCCATTATGTGGTTATTAGCATAGTAGTATACTGTACTGACGAAGCCATGAAGACAGAAACGCGTATACAGTTAATACAAAGCTATTACGTTACTGTTGTGTTTTTAGCCCAGTAAAAGTAATAAAATACCGAAAAGCAAATGAAGAGTGATTCAACACCTGCAATCTTCGATTACTTGCTTCAACACAAAAGCATTCAGCAACGGTTATATGTCTAAAAGACGGTAAACTTGGTGTTCGATATCAGCTTTTAAAGTTCTGTTCCGCACACAAGAATGAAGGAAATCCACAAATAATTTTTTCTTCCCTCTATTTTAGTGCAGAGAGACGGTATGTGTTCCTAGGACCTATTTCGATAGATATGCAGATTGAAAGCAAAGATACCGGGATAGACTTTTTATGCTCTGAAGACAACTGTTTATGACTAAAATTTATGACGTCATAATGAATTGTTTCATCTCTGTTTCATTTTTTGTTCAGTTTCCATTATGTGGTTTATAGCATAGTAGTATACTGTACTGACGAAACCATGAAGGCAGAAACGCGTATGCAGTTAATAAAAAGCTACTACGTTATTGTTGTGTTTTTAGCCCAGTAAAAGCAATAAGATATCCGAAAACCAAGTGAAGAGTGATTCAACACCTGCAATCTTCGATTATTTGTTTCAACACAAAAACATTCACCAACGGTTATATGTCTAGGAGACTGTAACTTTGGTGTTGGAGTTCAGCTTTTAAAGTTTGTTCCGCACACAAGGATGAAAGAAATCCACAAATTACTTTCTTCTTCCATCTACTTCAGTCCAGGGAGACGGTATGTGTTCTTAGGATTGATTTCGATTGATATGCAAATTGGAAATAAGGATACCGGGATAGAATTCCAATGCCCTGAAGACAACTGTTTATGATTAAAATTTATGACGTCATAATGAATTGTTTCATATCTGCTGCATTTTTTGTTCAATTCCATTATGTGGTTATTAGCCCAGTAGTATATTGTACTGACGTGGCCATGAAAACAAAAACGCGTATACAGTCAATAAAAAGCTATTACGTTACTGTTGTGTTTTTAGCCCAGTAAATGTGTTAAAATATCCGAAGACCAAGTGAAGAGTGATTCAACACCTGCAATTTTCGATTATTTGCTTCAACACAAAAACATTCAGCAACGGTTTTATGCACAAAAAACGGTAAACTTGGTGTTGGAGTTCAGCTTTTAAAGTTCTGTTCCGCACACAAGGATGAAGGAAATCCACAAATTGCTTTCTTCTTCCATCTATTTTAGTCCAGGGAGACGGTATGTGTTCCTAGGACCCATTTCGATGGATATGCAGATTGGAAAAAAGGATACCCCGATAGAATTTATATGCCCTGAAAACAACTGTTTATGACTAAAATTTATGACGTCATAATGAATTGTTTCATGTCTGCTGCACTTTTTGTTCAGTTTCCATTATGTGGTTATTAGCCTAGTAGTATACTGTATTGACGAAACCATGAAAGCAGAAACGCGTATACAGTTAATAAAAAGCTACTACGTTACTGTTGTGTTTTTAGCCCAGTAAAAGTAATAAGATATCCGAAAACCAAGTGAAAAGTGATTCAACACCTGCAATCTTCGATTACTTGATTCAACACAAAAACGTTCAGCAACGGTTATATGTATAAAAGACGGTAAACTTGGTGTTCGAGTTCAGCTTTAAAAGTTCTGTTCCGCACACAAGGATAAAGGAAATCCACCAATTATCTTCTTGTTCCATCTACTTTAGTCCAAAGAGACGGTATGTGTTGCTAGGACTTTTTTGGCCATTTCGATGGATATGCAAACTGAAAATAAGGACACCGGGATAAAATTCAACTGCTTTGAAGACAACTGTTTATGACTAAAGTTTATGACGGCATAATGAATTGTTTCATATCTGTCATTTTTTGTTCAGTTTCCATTATGTGGTTTGATAGCATAGTAGTATACTGTACTGACGAAACCATGAAGGCACAAACGCGTATACAGTTAATAAAAAGCTACTACGTTACTGTTGTATCTTTAACCCAGTAAAAATAATAAGATATCCGAAGACCAAGTGAAGAGTGATTCAACACCTGCACTTTTCGATTGCTGGTTTCAACACAAAAACATTCAGCAACGGTTATATGCATAGGAGACTGTAAACTTGGTGTTCCAGTTCAGCTTTTAAAGTTCTGTTCCGACCACAAGGATGAAGGAAAGCCACAAATTACTTTCTTTTTCCGTTTATTTTTGTCCAGGGAGACGGTATGTGTTCCTAGGACCCATTTCGTTGGATACGCAGATTGGAAATAAGGATACCGATATGGATTTCATATGCCTTGAAAACAACTGTTTATTACTAAAATTTATGACGTCATAATGAATTGTTTCATGTTTGCTGCATTTTTTGTTCAGTTTCCATTATGTGGTTATTAGCTTAGTAATATAATGTACTGACGAAGCCATGAAGGCACAAACGCGTATTGAGTTAATAAAAAGCTACTACGTTACTGTTGTGTTTTTAGCCCAATAAAAGTAAAAAAATATTCGAAAACCAAATGAAAAGTGATTTAACCATTGCAATCTTCGATTATTTGCTTCAACACAAAAACGTTCAGCAACGGTTATATGTATAAGAGACTGTAAAGTTGGTGTTGGAATTCAGCTTTTAAAGTTCTGTTCCGCACACAAAGATGAAGGAAATCCCCAATTTACTTTCTTTTTCCATCTACTTTAATCCAGGGAGACGGTATGTGTTTCTAGGACCCATTTCGATGGATATGCAGAGTGAAAAGAAGGACACCGGGATAGAATTCATATGCCCTGAAGACAACTGTTTATGACTAAAATTTATGACGTCATAATGAATTGTTTCATATCTGCTGCATATTTCTTCAGTTTTCACCCTGTGGTTATTATCATAGTTATTTACTTTACTGACGAAGCCATGAAGGCAGAAACGCGTATACAGTTAATAAAAAGCTACTACGTTACTGTTGTGTTTTTAACCCAGTAAAAAGTTTGACACAACTCAAGACCAAATGAAGAGTGATTCAACACCTGCAATCTTCGATTACTTGTTTCAACAGAAAAACATTCAGCAACGGTTATATGTATAAAAAACGGTAAACTTGGTGTTGGAGTTCAGCTTTAAAAGTTCTGTTCCGCACACAAGGATGAAGGAAATCCACAAATTACATTCTTCTTCCATCTACTTTAGTCCAGGGAGACGGTATGTGTTGCTAGGACTTTTTGGGCCATTTCGATGGATATGCTGATTGGAAACAAAGACACCGGGATAAATTTCAACTGCTTTAAAGACAATTGTTTATGACTAAAATTTATGACGGCATAATGAATTGTTTCATATCTGCTGCATTTTTTGTTCAGTTTCCATTATGTGGTTTGATAGGCTAGTAGTATACTGTACTGACGAAGCCGTGAAGGCAGAAACGCGTATACAGTTAATAAAAAGCTACTACGTTACTGTTGTGTTTTTAGCCCAGTAAAAGTAATAAGATATCCGAAGACCAAGTGAAGAGTGATTCAACACCTGTAATCTTCGATTACTTGTTTCAACACAAAAACATTCAGCAACGGTTATATGTATAGAAGACTGTAAATTTGGTGTTCGATATCAGCTTTTAAAGTTCTGTTCCTTGCACAAGGATGAAGGAAATCCACAAATTGCTTTCTTCTTCCATCTGCTTTAGTCCAGGGAGACGGTATGTGTTCCTAGGACGCTTTGTGCCATTTCAATGGATATGCAAATTGGAAATAAAGATACCGGGATAGAATTCATATGCCCTGAAGACAACTGTTTATGACTAAATATCATGACGTCATGATGAATTGTTTGATATCTGCTGCGTTTTTTGTTCAGTTTCCAATATGTGGTTATTAGCATAGTAGTATACTGTACTGACGAAGCCATGAAAACAGAAACGCGTATACAGTTAATAAAAAGCTACTACGTTACTGTTGTATCTTTAGCCCAGTAAAAGTAATAAGATATCCGAAAACCAAATGAAAAGTGATTCAACACTTGCAATCTTCGATTACTGGCCTTAACACAAAAACATTCAGCAACGGTTATATGTATAGAAGCCTGTAAACTTGGTGTTGGAGTTCAGCTTTTAAAGTTCTGTTCCGCACACAAGGATGAAGGAAATCCACAAGTTATTTTTTTCCTCCAACTATTTTAGTCCAGGGAGACGGTATGTGTTCCTAGAACTCATTTCGATGGATATGCAGATTGGAAACAAGGATACCGGGATAGAATTCATATGCCCTGAAAACAACTGTTTATGACTAAAATTTATGACGTCATAATGAATTGTTTCATATCTGCTGCATTTTTTGTTCAATTTCCAATATGTGGTTATTAACATAGTAGTATACTGTACTGACAAAGCCATGAAGGCAGAAACGCGTATACAGTTAGTAAAAAGCTACTACGTTAGTGTTGTGTTTTTAACCCAGTAAAAGTAAAAATTTTTCCTAAGACCAAGTGAAAAATGATTCAACACCTGCAATTTTCAATTACATGTTTCAACCCAGAAACATTCAGCAACGGATACATGCATAAAAAGTTCCAAAACTTGGTGTTCGATGTCAGCTTTAAAAGTTCTGTTCCGCACACAAGGATGAAGGAAATCTACAAATTACTTTCTTCTTCCATCTACTTTAGTCCAGGGAGACGGTATGTATTCTTAAGACCCTATTTGATGGATATGCAGATTGGAAATAAGGACACCGGAATAGAATTCCAATGCGCTGAAGACAACTGTTTATGACTAAAGTTTATGACGTCATAATGATTTGTTTCATATCTGCTGCATTTTTTGTTCAGTTTCCATTATGTGGTTATTAACATAGTAGTATACTGTACTGACGAAGCCATGAAGGCAGAAACGCGTATACAGTTATTAAAAAGCTCCTACGTTACTGTTGTGTTTTTAGCCCAGTAAAAGTAATAAGATATCCGAAAACCAAGTGAAGAGTGATTCAACACCTGCAATCTTCGATTGCTGGCTTGAACACAAAAACATTCAGCAACGGGTAAATGTATAAAAAACAATAAACTTGGTGTTCGAGTTCAGCATTCAAAGTTTTGTTCCGCACACAAGGATGAAGGAAATCCACAAATTATTTTCTTCTTCCATCTACTTTAGTTCAGGCAGACGGTATGTGTTTCTAGGATTTTTTGTGCCATTTCAATGGATATGCAGATTGAAAAAAAGGACACCGGGATAGAGTTCATATGCCCTGAAGACAACTGTTTATGACTAAAATTTATGACCTCATAATGAAATGTTTCAATCCTGCTGCATATTTGTTCAGTTTCGATTATTTGGTTATTTGTTTATTAATATACTGTGCTGACGAAGCCATGAAGGCAGAAACGCGTACACAGTTAATAAAAAGCTACTACGTTACTGTTGTGTTTTTAGCCCAGTAAAAGTAATAAAACATTCGAAGACCAAGTGAAGAGTGATTCAACACCTGCAATCTTCGATTACTTGCTTCAACCTAGAAACATTCAGCAACGGTTATATGCAAGAAAAACGGTAAACTTGGTATTCAAGTTCATCTTTTAAAATTTTGTTCCGCACACAAGGATGAAGGAAATCCACAAATTGCTTTCTTCTTCCATCTAGTTTAGTCCAGGGAAACGGTATGTGTTTTTAGGACCCATTTCGATGGATATGCAGATTGGAAATAAAGATACCGATATAAAATTCACATGCCCTGAAGACAACTGTTTATGACTAAAATTTATGACGTCATAATGAATTGCTTCTTGTCTGCTGCGATTTTTGTTCAGTTTCCATTATGTGGTTATTAGCCTAGTAGTATACTCTACTGACGAAGCCATAAGTGCAGAAACGCGTATACAGTTAATAAAAAGCTACTACGTTACTGTTGTGTTTTTAGCCCAGTAAAAGTATTAAGATATCCGAAGACCAAGTGAAGAAGGATTTAACACCTGCAGTCTTCGATTACTAGTTTCAACACAAAAACATTCAGCAACGGTTATATGTATAGAAGACTGTAAACTTGGTGTTCGAGTTCAGCTTTTAAAACTCTGTTCCGCACACAAGGATGAAGGAAATCCACAAATTACTTTCTTCTTCCATCTACTTTAGTCCAGCGAAACGGTATGTGTTCTTAGGACCCTCTGTGCCATTTGGATGGATATGCAGATTGGAAATAAGGATACCGGGATAAAATTCATATGCTTTGAAGACAACTGTTTATGACTAAAATTCATGACGTCATAATGAATTGTTTCATATCTGCTGCATTTTTTGTTCAGTTTCCATTATGTGGTTATTAGCATAATAGTATATTGTACTGACGAAGCCATGAAAGCAGAAACGCGTATATAGTTATTAAAAAGCTACTACGTTACTGTTGTGTTTTTAGCCCAGTAAAAGTAATAAGATATCCGAAGACCAAGTGAAGAGTGATTCAACACCTGCAATTTTCGATTATTTGCTTCAACACAAAAACATTCAGCAACGGTTATATGCGTAAAAAATTGCCAAACTTGGTGTTCGAGTTCAGCTTTAAAAGTTCTGTTCCGCACATAAAAATGAAAGAAAACCACAAATTACTTTTTTTTTCCATCTACTTTAATCCAGGTAAACGGTATGTGATCCTAGGACCCATTTCGATGGATATGCAGATTGGAAATAAGGATACCGGGATAGAATTCCAATGCCCTGAAGACAACTGTTTATGACTAAAATTTATGACGTCATAATGAAATGTTTCATATCTGCTGCATTTTTTGTTCATATTCCATTATGTGGTTTATAGCCTAGTAGTATACTATACTGACGAAGCCATGAAGACAGAAACGCGTATACAGTTAATAAAAAGCTACTACGTTACTGTTGTTCTTTCAGCCCAGTAAAAATAATAAGATATCCGAAAACCAAGTGAAGAATGATTCAACACTTGCAATCTTCGATTACTTGTTTCAACACAAAAACATTCAGCAACGGTTGTGTGTATAGAAAACTGTAAACTTGGTGTTCGAGTTCAGCTTTAAAAGTTTTGTTTTGCACACAAAGAAAAAGCAAATCCACAAGTTACTTTCTTCTTCCATCTACTTTAGTCCAGGGAAACGGTATGTGTTCCTAGGATTTTTTGTGCCATTTCGATGGATATGCAGATTGTAAATAAGGATACCGGGATAAAAATCATATGCCTCGAAAACAACTGTTTATGACTAAACTTTATGACGTCATAATGAATTGTTTGATATCTGCTGCATTTTTTGTTCAGTTTCCATTATGTGGTTATTAGCATAGCAATATACTGCACTGACGAAATTATTATAACAGAAACGCGTATACAGTTAATAAAAAGCTACTACGTTACTGTTGTGTTTTTTACCCAGTAAAAATAATAAGATATCCGAAGACCAAGTGAAGAGTGATTCAACACCTGCAATCTTCGATTACTTGCTTCAACACAGAAACATTCAGCAACGGTTAACGGTAAACTTGGTATTCAAGTTCAGCTTTTAAAATTTTGTTCCGCACACAAGGATGAAGGAAATCCACGAATTGCTTTCTTCTTCCATCTATTTTAGTCCAGGGAGACGGTATGTGTTCCTAGAACCCATTTCGATGGATATGCAGATTGGAAATAAAGATACCGGGATAGATATCATATGTTCTGAAAACAATATGACTAAAGATTATGACGTCATAATGACTTGTTTCATGTCTGCTGCATTTTTTGTTGAGTTTCCATTATGTGGTTTATAGCCTAGTAGTATATTGCACCGACGAAGCCATGAAGGCAAAAACGCGTACACAGTTAATAAAAAGCTACTACGTTGCTGTTGTGTTTTTAGCCCAGTAAAAGTAAAAACTTATCCGAAGACCAAGTGAAGAGTGATTCAACACCAGCAATCTTGGACTACTTGTTTCAATACAAAAAGATTCAGCAACGGTTATATGTACAGAAAACGGTAATTTTGGTGTTTGATATCAACTTCTGAAGTTCTGTTCCGCACACAAGGATGAAGGAAATCCACAAACTACTTTCTTCTTCCGTCTACTTTAGTCCAGGCGGACGGTATGTGTTCCTAGGATTAATTTCGATGGATATGCAAATTGGAAACAAGGACACCAGAATAAAACTCATATACCCTGAAAACAACTGTTTTTGACTAAATTTTATGACGTCATAATGAATTGTTTTTTATCTGCTGCATTTTTTGTTCAGTTTCCATTGTGTGGTTTTTAGCTTAGTAGTATCCTGTACTGACGAAGCCATGAAGGCAGAAACGCGTATTCAGTTAATAAAAAGCTACTAATACGCGTTTCTGCCTTTCCGTTACTGTTACTGTTGTGTTTTTAGCCCAGTAAAAATAATAAGATATCCGAAGACCAAGTGAAAAGTGATTCAACACCTGCAGTTTTCGATTACTTGCTTCAACACAAAAACATTCAGCAACGGTTATATGTATAAAAAACGGTAAACTTGGTGTTCAAATTCAGCTTTTAAAATTTTGTTCCGCGCACAAGGATGAAGGAAATCCACGAATTGCTTTCTTCTTCCATCTATTTTAGTCCAGGGAGACGGTATGTGTTTCTAGGACTTTTTGTGCCATTTCGATGGATATGCACGATGGAAAAAAGGATACCGGGATAGAATTCATATGCCCTGAAGACCACTGTTTATGACTAAAATTTATGACGTCATAATGAATTGTTTCATATCTGCTGCATTTTTTGTTCAGTTTCCATTATGGGGTTTTTAGCATAGTAGTGTATTGTGCTGACGAAGCCATGAAAGCAGAAACGCGTATACAGTTAATAAAAAGCTACTACGTTACTGTTGTGTTTTTAGCCCAGTAAAAGTAATAAGATATCTGAAGACCAAGTGAAAAGTGATTTAACACCTGCAACCTTCGATTACTTGCTTCAACACAAAAACATTCAGCAACGGTTTATATGTATAAAAGACTGTAAAATTGGTGTTCGAGTTCAGCTTTTAAAGTTCTGTTCCGCACACAAGGATGAAGTAAATCAACAAATTACTTTCTTCTTTCGTCTAATTTGGTCAAGGGAAACGGTATGTGTTCCTAGGACCCATTTCGATGGATATGCAGATTGGAAATAAGGACACCGGGATAAAGTTCATATGCCTTGAAGACAACTGTTTATGACTAAAATTTATGACGTCATAATGAATTGTTTCATATATGTTGCATATATGCTCAGTTTCCATTATGTGGTTATTAGCATAGTAGTATACTCTACTGACGAAGCCATGAAAGCAGAAACGCGTATACATTTAATAAAAAGCTACTACGTTACTGTTGTGTTTTTAGCCCAGTAAAAATAATAAGATATCCGAAAACCAAGTGAAGAGTGATTCAACACCTGCAGTCTTCGATTACTTGTTTCAACACAAAAACATTCAGCAATGGTTACATGTCTAAAAGACTGTAACATTGGTGTTGGAGTTCAGCTTTTAAAGTTCTGTTCCGCACACAAGGATGAAGGAACTCCACAAATTATTTTGTTCTTCTGTTTTTTTCAGTCCAGGAAGACGGTATGTGTTCCTAGGACCGATTTCGATGGATATGCAGATTGGAAATAAGGATACCGGGATAGAATTCTAATGCCCTGAAAACAACTGTTTATGACTAAAATTTATGACGTCATAATGAATTGTTTCATATCTGCTGCATTTTTTGTTGAGTTTCCATTATGTGGTTATTAGCCCAGTAGTATACTGTACTGACGTGGCCATGAAGGCAGAAACGCGTATACAATTAATAAAAGGCTATTACGTTGCTGTTGTGTTTTTAACTCAGTAAATGTATTAAGATATCCGAAAACCAAGTGAAGAGTGATTCAACACCTGCAATCTTCGATTACTTGCTTCAACACAAAAACATTCAGCAACGGTTTTATGTACAAAAAACGGTAAATTTGGTGTTGGAGTTCAGCTTTAAAAGTTCTGTTCCGCATACAAGGATGAAGGAAATCCACAAATTACTTTCTTTTTCCATCTACTTTAGTCCAGGGAGACGGTATGTGTTCCTAGGACCCATTTCGATGGATATGCAGATTGGAAACAAAGATACCGGGATAAAATTCATATGCCCTGAAGACAACTGTTTATGACTAAAAATTATGACGTCATAATGAACTGTTTCATGTCTGCTGCATTTTTTGTTCATATTCCTTTATGTGGTTATTAGCCTAGTAGTTTACTGTACTGACGAAGCCATTAAAGGAAAAACGCGTATGCAGTTAATAAAAAGCTACTACGTTACTGTTGTGTTTTTAGCCCAGTAAAAATAATAAGATATCCGAAAACCAAGTGAAGAGTGATTCAACACCTGCAATCTTCGATTACTTGCTTCAACACAAAAACATTCAGCAACGGTTATATGTATAAAAAACGGTAAACTTGGTGTTCGAGTTCAGCTTTTAAAGTTCTGTTCCGCACACAAGGATGAAGGAAATCCACAAATTACTTTCTTCTTCCATCTATCTCATTCCAGGGAGACGGTATGTGTTGCTAAAACTTTTTTGGTCATTTCGATGGATATGCAGATTGGAAATAAGGACACCGGGATAGAATTCAACTTCTTTGAAGACAACTGTTTATGACTAAAATTTATGACGGCATAATGATTTGTTTCATATCTGCTGCATTTTTTGTTCAGTTTCCATTATGTGGTTATTAGCATAGTAGTATACTGTACTGACGAAGCCATGAAAGCAGAAACGCGTATACAGTTAATAAAAAGCTACTACGTTACTGTTGTGTTTTTAGCCCAGTAAAAGCAATAAGATATCCGAAGACCAAGTGAAGACTGATTCAACACCTGCAATCTTCGATTGCTGGTTTCAACACAAAAACATTCAGCAACGGTTATATGTATAGGAGACGGTAAACTTGGTGTTCGAGTTCAGCTTTAAAAGTTCTGTTCCGCACAAAAGGAAAAGAAATCCACAAATTATTTTTTTCTTCCATCTATTTTAGTCCAGGAAGACGGTATGTGTTCCTAGGACCCATTTCGATGGATATGCAGATTGGAAATAAAGATACCGATATGGAATTCATATGCCTTGAAAACAACTGTTTATTACTAAAATTTATGACGTCATATTGAACTGTTTCATGTTTGCTGCATTTTTTGTTCAGTTTCCATTATGTGGTTATTAGTTTAGTAATATACTGTACTGACGAAGCCATGAAGGCACAAACGCGTATTCAGGTAATAAAAAGCTACTACGTTACTGTTGTGTTTTTAGCTTAGTAAAAGTAATAAGATATCCGAAGACCAAATGAATAGTGATTCAACACCTGCATTCTTCGATTACTTGCTTCAACACAAAAACATTCAGCAACGGTTATATGTATAAGAGACTGTAAGGTTGATGTTGGAGTTCAGCTTTTAAAGTTCTGTTCCGCACACAAGGATGAAGAAACCCCCCAAATTACTTTCTTCTTTCGTCTACTTTAGTCCAGGAAGACGGTATGTGTTCCTAGGACCCATTTCGATGGTTATGCAGATTGAAAGTAAGGACACCGGGATAGAATTCATATGCCCTGAAGACAACTGTTTATGACTAAATTTTATGACGTCATAATGAATTGTTTCATATCTGCTGCATATTTGTTCAGTTTTCATTATGTGGTTATTATCATAGTAATATACTGTACTGACGAAGCCATGAAGGCAGAAACGCGTAAACAGTTAATAAAAAACTACTTCGTCATTGTTGTGTTTTTAGCCCAGTAAAAATAATGACACAACTCAAAACCAAATGAAGAGTGAGTCAACACCTGCAATCTTCGATTACTTGCTTCAACACCAAAGCATTCAGCAACGGTTGTATGTATAAAAAACTGTAAACTTGGTGTTCGAGTTCAGCTTTTAAAATTTGTTCCGCACACAAGGATGAAGGAAATCCACAAATTACTTTCTTCTTCCGTCTACTTTAGTCCAGGGAGACGGTATGTGTTCCTAGAACCCATTTCGATGGATATGCCGATTGGAAATAAAGATACCGGGATAGATATCATATGCCCTGAAAACAATATGACTAAAGATTATGACGTCATAATGACTTGTTTCATGTCTGCTGCATTTTTTGTTGAGTTTCCATTATGTGGTTTATAGCCTAGTAGTATATTGCACCGACGAAGCCATGAAGGCAAAAACGCGTATACAGTTAATAAAAAGCTACTACGTTGCTGTTGTGTTTTTAGCCCAGTAAAAGTAAAAACTTATCCGAAGACCAAGTGAAGAGTGATTCAACACCAGCAATCTTGGACTACTTGTTTCAATACAAAAAGATTCAGCAACGGTTATATGTACAGAAAACGGTAATTTTGGTGTTTGATATCAGCTTCTGAAGTTCTGTTCCGCACACAAGGAAGAAGGAAATCCACAAACTACTTTCTTCTTCCGTCTACTTTAGTCCAGGCAGACGGTATGTGTTCCTAGGATTAATTTCGATGGATATGCAAATTGGAAATAAGGACACCAGAATAAAACTCATATACCCTGAAAACAACTGTTTTTGACTAAATTTTATGACGTCATAATGAATTGTTTTTTATCTGCTAAATTTTTTGTTCAGTTTCCATTGTGTGGTTTTTAGCTTAGTAGTATCCTGTACTGACGAAGCCATGAAAGCAGAAACGCGTATTCAGTTAATAAAAAGCTACTCCGTTACTGTTGTGTTTTTAGCCCAGTAAAAATAATAAGATATCCGAAGACCAAGTGAAAAGTGATTCAACACCTGCAATTTTCGATTACTTGCTTCAACACAAAAACATTCAGCAACGGTTTTATGTATAAAAAACGGTAAACTTGGTGTTCGAGTTCAGCTTTAAAAGTTCCGTTCCGCACACAAAGATGAAAGAAATCCACAAATTACTTTCTTCTTCCATCTATTTTAGTCCAGGGAGACGGTTTGTGTTGCTAGGACTTTTTGGGCCAGTTCGATAGATATGCAGAATGGAAATAAGGACATTGGGATAGAATTCAACTGCTTTGAAAACAACTGTTTATGACTAAAATTTATGACGTCATAATGAGTTGTTTTATATCTGCTGGATTTTTTGTTCAGTTTCCATTATGTGGTTTGATAGCCTAGTAGTATACTGTACTGACGAAACCATGAAAGCAAAAACGCGTAGAAAGTTAATAAAAAGCTACTACGTTACTGTTGTGTATTTAGCCCAGTAAAAGCATTAAGATATCCGAAGACCAAGTGAAGAATGATTCAACACCTTCAATCTTCGATTACTTGCTTCAACACAAAAAGATTCAGCAACGGTTATATGTATAGAAGACTGTAAACTTGGTGTTCGATATCAGATTTTAAAGTTCCGTTCCGCACACAAGGATCAAGGAAATCCACAAAATGTTTTCTTCTTCCGTCTATTTTTGTCCAGGGAGACGGTATGTGTTCCTAGGACGCTTTGTGCCATTTCGATGGATATGCAAAGTGGAAATAAGGATACCGGGATAGAGTTCATACGCCTTGAAGACAACTGTTTATGACTAAAATTTTTGACGTCATGATGAATTGTTTGATATCTGCTGCATTTTTTGTTCAGTTTCCATTATGTGGTTATTAGCATAGTAGTATACTGTACTGACAAAGCCATGAAAGCAGAAACGCGTATACAGTTAATAAAAAGCTACTACGTTACTGTTGTGTTTTTAACCCAGTACAAGTAATAAGATATCCGAAGACCAAGTGAAGAGTGATTCAACACCTGCAATTTTCGATTACTGGCTTTAACACAAAAACATTCAGCAACGGTTATATGTATAGAAGCCTGTAAACTTGGTGTTGGAGTTCAGCTTTTAAAGTTCTGTTCCGCACACAAGGATGAAGGAAATCCACAAGTTATTTTTTTTTTCCATCTACTTTAGTCCAGGCAGACGGTATGTGTTCCTAGGACCCATTTCGATGGATATGCAGATTGGAAATGAGGATACCGGGATAAAATTCATATGCCCTGAAAACAACTGTTTATGACTAAAATTTATGACGTCATAATGAATTGTTTCATATCTGCTGCATTTTTTGTTCAATTTCCAATATGTGGTCATTAACATAGTAGTATACTGTACTGACAAAGCCATGAAAGCAGAAACGCGTATACAGTTAATAAAAAGCTACTACGTTAGTGTTGTGTTTTTAACCCAGTAAAAGTAAAAACTTTTCCGAAGACCAAGTGAAGAGTGATTCAACACCTTTAATCTTCGATTACTTGTTTCAACCCAGAAACATTCAACAACGGATATATGCATAAAAATATCCAAAACTTGGTGTTCGATGTCAGCTTTAAAAAATCTGTTCCGCACACAAAGATGAAGGAAATCCACAAATTACTTTCTTCTTCCATCTAATTTAGTCCAGGGAGACGGTAAGTATTCTTAAGACCTTTTTTGATGGATATGCAGATTGGAAATAAGGATACCGGGATAAATTTCCAATGCGCTGAAGACAACTGTTTATGACTAAAATTTATGACGTCATAATGAATTGTTTCATTTCTGCTGCATTTTTTGTTCAGTTTCCATTATTTGGTTATTTGCTTGATAGTATACTGTGCTGACGAAGCCATGAAGGCAGAAACGCGTACACAGTTAATAAAAAGCTACTACGTTACTGTTGTGTTTTTAGCCCAGTAAAAGTAATAAAACATTCGAAGACGAAGTGAAGAGTGATTCAACACCTGCAATCTTCGATTCCTTGCTTCAACACAGAAACATTCAGCAACGGTTATATGTATGGAAGACGGTAAACTTGGTGTTCGAGTTCAGCTTTTAAAGTTCTGTTCCGCACACAAAAAAAGGAAATCCACAAATTACTTTCTTTTTCCATCTACTTTAAACCAGGGAGACGGTATGTGTTCTTAGAACCCATTTCGATGGATATGCAGATTGGAAAAAAGGATACCAGGAAAAAAAACACATGCCCTGAAGACAACTGTTTCTGACCAAAGTTTATGACGTCATAATGAATTGTTTTTTGTCTGCTGCATTTTTTGTTCATATTCCATTATGTGGTTATTAGCCTAGTAGTATATTGTACTGACCAAGCCATAAGCGCAGAAACGCGTATTCAGTTAATAAAAAGTTACTACGTTACTGTTGTGTTTTTAGCCCAGTAAAAACAATAAGATATCCGAAGACCAAGTGAAGAAAGATTTAACACCTGCAGTTTTCGATTACTAATTTCAACACAAAAACATTCAGCAACGGTTATATGTATAGAAGACTGTAAACTTGGTGTTGGAGTTCAGCTTTTAAAGTTCTGTTCCGCACACAAGGATGAAGGAAATCCACAAATTACTTTCTTCTTCCATCTACTTTAGTCCAGGGACACGGTATGTGTTCCTAGGACCCTCTGTGCCATTTGGATGAATATGCAAATTGGAAATAAGGATACCGGGATAAAAGTCATATGCTTTGAAGACAACTGTTTATGACTAAAATTCATGACGTCATAATGAATTGTTTCATATCTGCTGCATTTTTTGTTCAGTTTCCATTATGTGGTTATTAGCATAGTAGTATACTGTATTGACGAAACCATGAAAACAGAAACGCGTATATAGTTAATAAAAAGCTACTACGTTACTGTTGTGTTTTTAGCCCAGTAAAAGTAATAAGATATCCGAAGACCAAGTGAAGAGTGATTCAACACCTGCAATTTTCGATTACTTGCTTCAACACAAAAACATTCAGCAACGGTTATATGCATAAAAAATTGCAAAACTTGGTGTTCGAGTTCAGTTTTAAAAGTTTTGCTCCCCACACAAGGATGAAGGAAATCCACAAATTATTTTCTTCCATCTACTTTAGTCCAGGCAGACGATATGTGTTCCTAGGACCCGTTGTGCCTTTTCGATGGATATGCAGATTGGAAATAAGGATACCGGGATTGAATTCTCATGCTCTGAAGACAACTGTTTATGACTAAAATTTATGACGTCATAATGAATTGTTTCATATTTGCTGCATTTTTTGTTCAGTTTCCTTTATGTGGTTATTAGCATAATAGTATACTCTACTGACGAAGCCATGAAGGCAGAAACGCGTATATAGTTAATAAAAAGCTACTACATTACTGTTGTGTTTTTAGCTCAGTAAAAGTAATAAGATATCCGAAAACCAAGTGAAGAGTGATTCAATACCTGCAATCTTCGAATAATTGCTTCACCACAAAAACATTGAGCAACAGTTATATGTATAGAAGACTGTAAACTTGGTGTTCGAGTTCAGCTTTTAAAGTTCCGTTCCGCACACAAGGATGAAGGAAATCCACAAATTACTTTTTTCTTCCATCTACTTTAGTCCACGGAGACGGTATGTGTTCCCAGGACCCATTTCGATGGATATGCAAATTGGAAATAAGGACACCGAGATAAAGTTCATACGCCCTGAAAACAACTGTTTATGACTAAAATCTATGACGTCATAATGAATTGTTTCATATCTGCTGCATTTTTTGCTCAGTTTCTTATAGGTGGTTATTAGCATAATAGTATACTGTACTGACGAAGCCATGAAGGCAGAAACGCGTATACAGTTAATAAAAAGCTACTGCGTTACTGGTGTGTTTTTAGCCCAGTAAAAACAAAAAAATATCCGAAGACCAAGTGAAGAGTGATTCAACACCTGCAATTTTCGATTACTTGCTTCAACACAAAAACATTCAACAACGGTTATATGTATAGAACACTGTAAACTTGGTGTTCGAGTTCAGCGTTTAAAGTTCCGTTCCGCACACAAAAATGAAGGAAATCCACAAAGTATTTTCTTCTTCCATCATCTTTAGTCGAGGCAGACGGTATGTGTTCCTAGGACCCAATTCGATGAATATGCAAATTGGAAATAAAGACACCGGGATAGAGTTCATAAGCCCTGAAGACAACTGTTTATGACTAAATATTTCGACGTCATAACGAATTGTTTCATATCTGTTGCATTTTTTGTTCAGTTTTTTATAAGTGGTTATTAGCATAGTAGTATACTGTTTTGACGAAGCCATGAAGCCAAAAACGCGTATACAGTTAATAAAAAGCTACTACGTTACTGTTGTGTTTTTAGCCCAGTAAAAGTAATAAGATATCCGAAGACCAAGTGAAGAGTGATTCAACACCTGCAATCTTCGACTAATTGCTTCAACACACAAACATTCAGCAACGGTTATATGTATAGAAGACTGTAAACTTGGTGTTCCAGTTCAGCTTTTAAAGTTCCGTTCCGCACACAAGGATGAAGGAAATCCACAAAATACTTTCTTCTTCCATCTACTTTAATCCAGGCAGACGGTATGTGTTCCTAGGACCCATTTCGATGGATATGCAGTTTGGAAATAAGGACACCGAGATAAAGTTCATATGCCCTGAAGACAACTGTTTACGACTAAATATTATGACGTCATAATGAATTGTTTCATATCTGTTGCATTTTTTGTTCAGTTTCTTATAAATGGTTATTAGCATAGTAGTATACTGTATTGACGAAGCCATGAAGCCAAAAACGCGTATACAGTTAATAAAACGCTACTACGTTACTGGTGTGTTTTTAGCCCAATAAAAGCAATATAATATCCGAAAACCAAGTGAAAAGTGATTCAACACCTGCAATCTTCGATTACTTGTTTGATCACAAAAACATTCAGCAACGGTTATATGTATAGAAGACTGTAAACTTGGTGTTCGAGTTCAGCTTTTAAAGTTCTGTTCCGCACACAAGGATGAAGAAAATCCACAAATTACTTTCTTCTTCCATCTACTTTAGTCCAGGGAAACGGTATGTGTTCCTAGGACCCATTTCGATGGATATGCAGATTGGAAAAATAGACACCTGGATAGAATTCATATGCCCTGAAGACAACTGTTTATGACTAAAATTTATGACGTCATAATGAACTGTTTCATATCTGCTGCATTTTTTGTTCAATTTCCATTATGTGGTCATTAGCATAGTAGTACACTGTACTGACGAAGCCATGAAGGCAGAAACGCGTATACAGTTAATAAAAAGCTACTACGTTACTGTTGTGTTTTTAGCCCAGTAAAAGCAATAAAATATCCGAAAACCAAGTGAAGAGTGATTCAACACCTGCAATCTTCGATTACTTGCTTGAACACAAAAACATTCAGCAACGGTTATATGCATAAAAAAATGCAAAATTGGTGTTCGAGTTCAGCTTCAAAAGTTCTGTTCCGCACACAAGGATGAAGGAAATCCACAAATTACTTTCTTCTTCCATCTGCTTTAGTCCAGGGAAACAGAATGTGTTCCTAGGACCCTTTGTGTAATTTCGATGGATAAGCAGATTGGAAATAAGGATACCGGGATAGAATTCCAATGCCTTGAAGACAACTGTTTATGACTAAAATTTATGACGTCGTAATGAATTGTTTCATATCTGCTGCATAATTGTTCAGTTTCCATTATGTGGTTATTAGCATAGTAGTATACTGTACTGACGAAGCCATGAACACAGAAACGCGTATGCAGTTAATAAAAAGCTAGTACGTTACTGTTGTGTTTTTAGCCCAGTAAAAGTAATAAAACATTCGAAGACGAAGTGAAGAGTGATTCAACACCTGCAATCTTCGATTACTTGCTTCAACACAGAAACATTCAGCAACGGTTATATGTATGGAAGACGGTAAACTTGGTGTTCGAGTTCAGCTTTTAAAGTTCTGTTCCGCACACAAAAAAAGGAAATCCACAAATTACTTTCTTTTTCCATCTACTTAAATCCAGGGAGACGGTATGTGTTCTTAGAACCCATTTCGATGGATATGCAGATTGGAAAAAAGGATAACAGGATAAAAAACACATGCCCTGAAGACAACTGTTTCTGACTAAAGTTTATGACGTCATAATGAATTGTTTCTTGTCTGCTGCATTTTTTGTTCATATTCCATTATGTGGTTATTAGCCTAGTAGTATATTGTACTGACCAAGCCATAAGAGCAGAAACGCGTATTCAGTTAATAAAAAGTTACTACGTTACTGTTGTGTTTTTAGCCCAGTAAAAACAATAAGATATCCGAAGACCAAGTGAAGAAAGATTTAACACCTGCAGTTTTCAATTACTAATTTCAACACAAAAACATTCAGCAACGGTTATATGTATAGAAGACTGTAAACTTGGTGTTGGAGTTCAGCTTTTAAAGTTCTGTTCCGCACACAAGGATGAAGGAAATCCACAAATTACTTTCTTCTTCCATCTACTTTAGTCCAGGGACACGGTATGTGTTCCTAGGACCCTCTGTGCCATTTGGATGGATATGCAGATTGGAAATAAGGATACCGGGATAAAAGTCATATGCTTTGAAGACAACTGTTTATGACTAAAATTCATGACGTCATAATGAATTGTTTCATATCTGCTGCATTTTTTGTTCAGTTTCCATTATGTGGTTATTAGCATAGTAGTATACTGTATTGACGAAACCATGAAAACAGAAACGCGTATATAGTTAATAAAAAGCTACTACGTTACTGTTGTGTTTTTAGCCCAGTAAAAGTAATAAGATATCCGAAGACCAAGTGAAGAGTGATTCAACACCTGCAATTTTCGATTACTTGTTTCAACACAAAAACATTCAGCAACGGTTATATGCATAAAAAATTGCAAAACTTGGTGTTCGAGTTCAGTTTTAAAAGTTTTGCTCCCCACACAAGGATCAAGGAAATCCACAAATTATTTTCTTCTTCCATCTACTTTAGTCCAGGCAGACGATATGTGTTCCTAGAACCCTTTGTGCCTTTTCGATGGATATGCAGATTGGAAATAAGGATACCGGGATTGAATTCTCATGCTCTGAAGACAACTGTTTATGACTAAAATTTATGACGTCATAATGAATTGTTTCATATTTGCTGCATTTTTTGTTCAGTTTCCTTTATGTGGTTAATAGCATAATAGTATACTCTACTGACGAAGCCATGAAGGCAGAAACGCGTATATAGTTAATAAAAAGCTACTACATTACTGTTGTGTTTTTAGCCCAGTAAAAGTAATAAGATATCCGAAAACCAAGTGAAGAGTGATTCAATACCTGCAATCTTCGACTAATTGCTTCACCACAAAAACATTGAGCAACGGTTATATGCATAGAAGACTGTAAACTTGGTGTTCGAGTTCAGTTTTTAAAGTTCCGTTCCGCACACAAGGATGAAAGAAATCCACAAATTACTTTCTTCTTCCATCTACTTTAGTCCACGGAGACGGTATGTGTTCCCAGGACCCATTTCGATGGATATGCAAATTGGAAATAAGGACACCGAGATAAAGTTCATACGCCCTGAAAACAACTGTTTATGACTAAAATCTATGACGTCATAATGAATTGTTTCATATCTGCTGCATTTTTTGCTCAGTTTCTTATAGGTGGTTATTAGCATAATAGTATACTGTACTGACGAAGCCATGAAGGCAGAAACGCGTATACAGTTAATAAAAAGCTACTGCGTTACTGGTGTGTTTTTAGCCCAGTAAAAACAAAAAAATATCCGAAGACCAAGTGAAGAGTGATTCAACACCTGCAATTTTCGATTACTTGCTTCAACACAAAAACATTCAACAACGGTTATATGTATAGAAGACTGTAAACTTGGTGTTCGAGTTCAGCGTTTAAAGTTCCGTTCCGCACACAAGGATGAAGGAAATCCACAAAGTATTTTCTTCTTCCATCATCTTTAGTCGAGGCAGACGGTATGTGTTCCTAGGACCCAATTCGATGAATATGCAAATTGGAAATAAAGACACCGGGATAGAGTTCATAAGCCTTGAAGACAACTGTTTATGACTAAATATTTCGACGTCATAACGAATTGTTTCATATCTGTTGCATTTTTTGTTCAGTTTTTTATAAGTGGTTATTAGCATAGTAGTATACTGTTTTGACGAAGCCATGAAGCCAAAAACGCGTCAACACTTAATAAAAAGCTACTACGTTACTTTTGTGTTTTTAGCCCAGTAAAAGTAATAAGATATCCGAAGACCAAGTGAAGAGTGATTCAACACCTGCAATCTTCGACTAATTGCTTCAACACACAAACATTCAGCAACGGTTATATGTATAGAAGACTGTAAACTTGGTGTTCGAGTTCAGCTTTTGAAGTTCCGTTCCGCACACAAGGATGAAGGAAATCCACAAAATACTTTCTTCTTCCATCTACTTTAATCCAGGCAGACGGTATGTGTTCCTAGGACCCATTTCGATGGATATGCAGTTTGGAAATAAGGACACCGAGATAAAGTTCATATGCCCTGAAGACAACGGTTTACGACTAAATATTATGACGTCATAATGAATTGTTTCATATCTGTTGCATTTTTTGTTCAGTTTCTTATAAATGGTTATTAGCATAGTAGTATACTGTATTGACGAAGCCATGAAGCCAAAAACGCGTATACAGTTAATAAAAAGCTACTACGTTACTGGTGTGTTTTTAGCCCAATAAAAGCAATATAATATCCGAAAACCAAGTGAAAAGTGATTCAACACCTGCAATCTTCGATTACTTGCTTGATCACAAAAACATTCAGCAACGGTTATATGTATAGAAGACTGTAAACTTGGTGTTCGAGTTCAGCTTTTAAAGTTCTGTTCCGCACACAAGGATGAAGAAAATCCACAAATTACTTTCTTCTTCCATCTACTTTAGTCCAGGGAAACGGTATGTGTTCCTAGGACCCATTTCGATGGATATGCAGATTGGAAAAATAGACACCTGGATAGAATTCATATGCCCTGAAGACAACTGTTTATGACTAAAATTCATGACGTCATAATGAACTGTTTCATATCTGCTGCATTTTTTGTTCAATTTCCATTATGTGGTCATTAGCATAGTAGTACACTGTACTGACGAAGCCATGAAGGCAGAAACGCGTATACAGTTAATAAAAAGCTACTACGTTACTGTTGTGTTTTTAGCCCAGTAAAAGCAATAAAATATCCGAAAACCAAGTGAAGAGTGATTCAACACCTGCAATCTTCGATTACTTGCTTGAACACAAAAACATTCAGCAACGGTTATATGCATAAAAAATTGCAAAATTGGTGTTCGAGTTCAGCTTCAAAAGATCTGTTCCGCACACAAGGATGAAGGAAATCCACAAATTACTTTCTTCTTCCATCTACTTTAGTCCAGGGAAACAGAATGTGTTCCTAGGACCCCTTGTGTAATTTCGATGGATATGCAGATTGGAAATAAGGATACCGGGATAGAATTCCAATGCCTTGAAGACAACTGTTTATGACTAAAATTTATGACGTCGTAATGAATTGTTTCATATCTGCTGCATAATTGTTCAGTTTCCATTATGTGGTTATTAGCATAGTAGTATACTGTACTGACGAAGCCATGAACACAGAAACGCGTAAGCAGTTAATAAAAAGCTACTACGTTACTGTTGTGTTTTTAGCCCAGTAAGTGTAAGAAGATATCTGAAAACCAAGTGAAAAGTAATTCCACACCTGCAATCCTCGATTACTTGTTTCAACACAAAAACATTCAGCAACGGTTATATGTCTAAGAGACTGTAACATTGGTGTTGGAGTTCAGCTTCAAAAGTTCTGTTCCGCACACAAGGATGAAGGAAATCCACAAATTATTTTCTTCTTCCATCTACTTCAGTCCAGGGACACGGTATGTGTTCCTAGGACCAATTTCGATGGATATGCAGATTGGAAATAAGGATACCGGGATAGAATTCTAATGCCTTGAAGACAACTGTTTATGAATAAAAATTATGACGTCATAATGAACTGTTTCATATCTGCTGCATTTTTTGTTCAGTTTCCATTATGTAATTATTAGCCCAGTAGTATATTGTACTGACGTGGCCATGAAGGCAGAAACGCGTATACAGTTAATAAAAAGCTACTACGTTACTGTTGTGTTTTTAACTCAGTAAATGTATTAAAATATCCGAACACCAAGTGAAGAGTGATTCAACACCTGCAATCTTCGATTACTTGTTTCAACACAAAAACATTCAGCAACGGTTTTATGTACAAAAAACGGTAAACTTGGTGTGGGAGTTCAGCTTTTAAAGTTCTGTTCTGCACACAAGGATGAAGGAAATCCACAAATTGCTTTTTTCTTCCATCTACTTTAATCCAGAGAGACGGGATACGTTCCTAGGACCCATTTCGATGGATATGCAGATTGGAAACAATGATACCGCGAAACAATTTATATGCCTCGAAAACAACTGTTTATGACTAAAAATTATGACGTCATAATGAATTGTTTCATGTCTGCTGCATTTTTTGTTCAGTTTCCATTATGTGGTTCTTAGCCTAGTAATATACTGTACTGACGAAGCCATGAAAGCAGAAACGCGTATACAGTTAATAAAAAGGTACTGCGTTACTGTTGTGTTTTTAGCCCAGTAAAAGTAATAAGATATCCGAAGACCAAGTGAAAAGTGATTCAACACCTGCAATCTTCGATTACTTGCTTTAACACAAAAACATTCAGCAACTGTTATATGTATAGAAGACGGTAAACTTGGTGTTCGAGTTCAGCTTTAAAAGTTCTGTTCCGCACACAAAGATGAAAGAAATCCACAAATTACTTTCTTCTTCCATGTACTTTAGTCCAGGAAAACGGTATGTGTTGCTAGGACTTTTTTGGCCATTTCGATGGATATGCTGATTGGAAATAAGGACACCGGAATAGAATTCAACTGCTTTGAAAACAACTGTTTATGACTAAAATTTATGACGGCATAATGAATTGTTTCATATTTGCTGCGTTTTTTGTTCAGTTTCCATTATGTGGTTTTTAGCTTAGTAGTATACTGCACTGACAAAGCCATGAAGGCAGAAACGCGTATACAGTTAATAAAAAGCTACTACGTTACTGTTGTGTTTTTAGCCCAGTAAAAGTAATAAGATATCCGAAGACCAAGTGAAGAGTGATTCAACACCTGCAATCTTCGATTGCTGGTTTCAACACAAAAACGATCAGCAACGGTTATATGTATAAAATACGGTAAACTTGGTGTTCGAGTTCAGCTTTTAAAGTTCTGTTCCGCACACAAGAATGAAGGAAATCCACAAACTGCTTTCTTTTTCCATCTATTTTAGTCCAGGCAGACGGTATGTGTTCCTAGGACCCTTTGTGTTATTTCGATATATATGCAGATTGAAAAAAAGGACACCGGGATAAAATTCATATGCCCTGAAGACAACTGTTTATGACTAAAATTTATGACGTCATAATGAAATGTTTCATGTCTGCTGCATTTTTTGTTCAGTTTCCATTATGTGGTTATTAGCTTAGTAGTATACTGTACTGACGAAACCATGAAGGCAGAAACGCGTACACAGTTAATAAAAAGCTACTACGTTACTGTTGTGTTTTTAGCCCAGTAAAAGTAATAAAACATTCGAAGACCAAGCGAAGAGTGACTCAACACCTGCAATTTTTGATTACTTGTTTCAACACAGAAACATTTAGCAACGGTTATATGTATGAAAGATTGTAAACTTGGTGTTCGAGTTATGCTTTTAGAGTTCTGTTCCGCACACAAGGATGAAGGAAATCCACAAATTACTTTCTTCTTCCATTTGTTTTAGTCCAGGGAGACGGTATGTGTTCTCAAGACCCATTTCGATGGATATGCAGATTGGAAATAAGGATACCGATATAAAATTCACATGCCCTGAAGACAACTGTTTATGATTAAAATTTATGACGTCATAATGAATTGTTTCATGTTTGCTGCATTTTTTGTTCAGTTTCCATTATGTGGTTATTAGCCTAGTAGTATACTGTACTGACGAAGCCATAAAAGCAGAAACGCGTATTCAGTTAATAAAAAGCTACTACGTTACTGTTGTGTTTTTGACCCAGTAAAAGTAATAAGATATCCGAAGACCAAGTGAAGAGTAATTTAACACCTGCAGTCTTCGATTACTTGTTTCATTACAAAAACATTCAGCAACGGTTATATGTATAGAAGACTGTAAACTTGGTGTTCGAGTTCAGCTTTTAAAATTCTGTTCCGCACACAAGGATGAAGGAAATCCACAAATTCTCTTCTTCTTCCATCTACTTTAGTCCAGGGAGACGGCATGTGATCCTAGGACCCATTTCGACGGATATGCAGATTGGAAATAAGGATACCGGGATAGAATTCATATGCCCTGAAGACAACTGTTTATGCTTAAAATTTATGACGTCATAAAAAAGTGTTTCGTATCTGCTGCATTTTTTGTTCAGTTTCCTTTATGTGGTTAATAGCTAAGTAGTTTACTGCACTGACGAAGCCATGAAGGCAGAAACGCGTGTACAGCTAATAAAAAGCTACTACGTTACTGTTGTGTTTTTGGCCCAGTAAAAATAATAAGATATCCGAAAACCAAGTGAAGAGTGATTCAACACCTGCAATCTTCGATTACTTGTTTCAACATAAAAACATTCAGGAACGGTTATATGCATAGAAGACTGTAAACTTCGTGTTGGAGTTCAGTTTTTAAAGTTCTGTTCCGCACACAAAAATGAAGGAAATCCACAAATTACTTTCTTCTTCCATCTATTTTAGTCCAGGGAGACGGTATGTGTTTTTAAAACATTTTGTGCCATTTCGATGGATATGCAGATTAGAAATAAGCATACCGGAGTAGAAGTCATATGCTTTGAAAACTATTGTTTATAACTAAAAGTTATGACGTCATAATGATTTGTTTCATGTCTGCTGCATTTTTTGTTTAGTTTCCATTATGTGGTTATTAGCATAGTAGTATACTGTATTGACGAAACCATCAAGACAGAAACGCGTATACAATCAATAAAAAGCTACTACGTTACTGTTGTGTATTTAGCCCAGTAAAAATAATAAGATATCCGAAGACCAAGTGAAGAGTGATTCAACACCTGCAATCTTTGATTACTTGCTTCAACACAAAAACATTGAGCAACGGTTATATGCATAAAAAAGTGCAAAACTTGGTGTTCGAGTTCAGCTTTAAAATTTTGTTCCGCACACAAGGATGAAGGAAATCCACAAATCATTTTCTTCTTCCATCTACTTTAGTCCAGGAAGACAGTATGTGTTTCTAAGACCTTTTGTGCCATTTCCATGGATATGCAGATTGGAAATAAGGATACCGGGATTGAATTCACATGCCCTGAAGGCAACTGCTTATGACTAAAATTTATGACGTCATAATGAATTAATTCATATCTGCTGCATTTTTTGTTCAATTTCCATTATGTGGTTATTAGCATAGTAGTATACTGCACTGACGAAGCCATGAAAGCAGAAACGCGTATACAGTTAATAAAAAGCTACTACGTTACTGTTGTGTTTTTAGCCCAGTAAAAGTAATAAGATATCCGAAAACCAAGTGAAAAGTGATTCAACACCTGCAATCTTCGATTACTTGCTTCAACACAGAAACATTCAGCAACGGGTATGTGCATAAAAAATTGCAAAATTGGTGTTCGAATTCAGCTTTAAAAGTTCTGTTCCGCACACAAAAATGAAGGAAAACTACAAATCATTTTCTTCTTCCATCTACTTTAGTCCAGGGACACGGTATGTGTTCCTAGGATTCATTTCGATGGATATGCAGATTGGAAATAAGGATGCCGGGATAGAATTCCAATGCCCTGAAGACAACTGTTTATGACTAAAATTTATGACGTCATAATGAATTGTTTCATATCTGCTGCATTTTTTGTTCAGTTTCCATTATGTGGTTATTAGCATAGTAGCATACTGTATTGATGAAGCCATGAAAGCAGAAACGCGTATACAGTTAATAAAAAGCTACTACGTTACTGTTGTGTTTTTAGCCCAGTAAAATTAAAAAGAAATCCGAAAACCAAGTGAAGAGTGATTCAACACCTGCAATCTTCGATTACTTGTTTTAACACAAAATCATTCAGCAACCGTTTTATGTACAAAAAACGGTAAACTTGGTGTTCGAATTTAGCATATAAAGTTCTGTTCCGCACACAAGGATGAAAGAAATCCACAAATTATTTTCTTTTTCCATCTACTTTAATCCAAAGAAACGGTATGTGTTCCTAAGTTTTTTTGTGCCCATTTCGATGGATATGCAGATTAAAAATAAGGAAACCGGGATAGAATTCATTCGCCCTGTAAACAATTGTTTATGACTAAATTTTATGACGTCATAATGAATTGTTTCATATCTGCTGCATGTTTTGTTCAGTTTCCATTATGTGGTTATTAGCATAGTAGTATACTTTACTGACGAAGCCATGAAGGCAGAAACGCGTATACAGTTAATAAAAAGCTACTACGTTACTGTTGTGTTTTTAGCCCAGTAAAAATAATAAGATATCCGAAGACCAAGTGAAGAGTGGCTCAACATTTGCAATCTTCGAATACTTGCTTCAACACAAAATCATTCAGCAACGGTTATATGTATAGAAGACTGTAAACTTGGTGTTGGAGTTCTGCTTTTAAAGTTCTGTTCCGCACACAAAAATGAAGGAAATCCACAAGTTACTTTCTTCTTCTATCTACTTTAGTCCAGGGAAACGGTATGTGTTCCTAGGACCCATTTCGATGGATATGCAGATTGAAAATAAGGACACCGCGATAGAAGTCATGTGCCCTGAAAACAACTGTTTATGACTAAAATTTGTGACGTCTTACTGAATTGCTTCATAACTTCTGCATTTTTTGTTCAGTTTCCATTATGTGGTTATTAACATAGTAGTACACTGTACTGACTAAGCCATAAAAGCAGAAACGCGTATTCAGTTAATAAAAAGCTACTACGTTACTGTTGTGTTTTTAGCCCAGTAAATGTAATAAGATATCCGAAGACCAAGTGAAGAATGATTCAACACTTGCAATCTTCGATTACTTGTTTCAACACAAAAACATTCATCAACGCTTATATGTATGGAAGACGGTAAACTTGGTGTTCGAGTTTGCTTTTAAAGTTCTGTTCCGCACACAAGGAGAATGGAAATCCACAAATTATTTTTTTCTTCCACTTACTTTAATCCAGAGAGACAATATGTGTTCCTAGGACCCTTTGCGCCATTTGGATGGATATGCAGACTGGAAATAAAGATACCAGGATAGAATGCATATGCCCTGAAGACAACTGTTTATGACTAAAATTTATGACGTCATAAGGAATTGCTTCATATTTGCTGCATTTTTTGTTCAGTTTTTTTTATGTGGTTATTAGCATAGTAGTATACTGTACTGACGAAGCCATGAAGGCAGAAACGCGTATACAGTTAATGAAAAGCTACTACGTTACTGTTGTGTTTTTAGCCCAGTAAAAGTGACAAGATATCCGAAGACCAAGTGAAGAGTGATTCAACACCTGCAATCTTCGATTACTTGCTTCAACACAGAAACATTCAGCAACGGTTATAAGCATAAAAATTTGCAAAACTTGGTGTTCGCGTTCAACTTTAAAAGTTCTGTTCCGCACACAAGGATGAAAGTAATCCACAACTTACTTTTTTTTTCCACCTACTTTAGTCCAGGGAGACGGCATGTGTTCCTGGGACCTTTGGTGCCGTTTCGATGGATATGCAGATTGGAAATAAGGATACCGGGATAGAATTCATATGCCCTGAAGAAAACTGTTGTGACTAAGTTTATGACGTCATAATAAATTGTTTCATATCTGCTGCAATTTTTGTTCAGTTTCCATTATGTGGTTATTACCATAGTAGTATACTGTACTGACGAAGCCATGAAGCCAAAAACGCGTATACAATTAATAAAAAGCTAATACGTTACTTTTGTACTTTTAGCCCAGTAAAAGTAATAAGATATCCGAAGACCAAATGAAGAGTGATTCAACACCTGCAATCTTCGATTACTGGTTTTAACAGAAAAACATTCAGCAACGGTTATATGTATAGAAGACTGTAAACTCGGTGTTCGAGTTCAGCTTTTAAAGTTCTGTTCCGCACACAAAGATGAAGGAAATTCACAAGTTATTTCTTTTTTCCATCTACTTTAGTCCAGGCAGACGGTATGTGTTCCTAGGACCCATTTCGATGGATATGCAGATTGGAAGAAAAGACACCGGGAGAGAATTCATATGCCCTGGAGACATTGTTTATGACTAAAATTTATGACGTCATAATGAATTGTTTCATATCTGCTGCATTTTTTGTTGAGTTTCTATTATGTGGTTTATAGCCTAGTAGTATATTGTACTGACGAAGCCACGAAGGCAGAAACGCGTACACAGTTAATAAAAAGCTACTACGTTACTGTTGTGTTTTTAGCCCAGTAAAAATAATAAGATAACCGAAGACCAAGTGAAGAATGATTCAACACCAACATTCTTCGATTACTTGCTTCAACACACAAACATTCAGCAACGGTTATATCTATAGAAGACTGTAATTTTTGGCGTTCGAGTTCAGCTTTTAAAGTTCTGTTCCGCACACAAGGATGATGGAAATCCACAAATCACTTTTTTCTTCCATCTACTTTAGTCCAGGCAGACGGTAAGTGTTCCTAGGACCCATTTCGATGGATATGCAGATTGGAAATAAAGACACCAGAATAAAACTCATATACCCTAAAAACAACTGTTTATGACTAAAATTTATGACTTCATAATGAATTGTTTTTTATCTGCTGCATTTTTTGTTCAGTTTCCATTGTGTGGTTATTAGCTGAGTAGTATACTGTACTGACGCAGCCATGAAGGCAGAAACGCGTTTACAGTTAATAAAAAGCTACTACGTTACTGTTGTGTTTTTAGCCCAGTAAAAGTAATAAGATATCCGAAAACCAAGTGAAGAGTGATTCAACACCTGCAATCTTCGATTATTTGCTTCAACACAAAAACATTCAGCAACGGTTATTTGTAGAAAAAACTGTAAATTTGGTGTTCGAGTTCAGCTTTAAAAGTTCTGTTCCGCACACAAGGATGAAGCAAATCCACAAATTATTTTCTTTTTCCATCTACTTTAGTCCAGGGAGACGGTATGTGTTGCTAGGACTCTTTGGGCCATTTCGATGGATATGCAGATTGGAAATAAGGACATTGGGATAGAATTCAATTTCTTTGAAGACAACTGTTTATGACTAAAATTTATGACGTCATAAGGAATTGTTTCATATCTGCTGCATTTTTTGTTCAGTTTCCATTATGTGGTTTGATAGTTTAGTAGTATACTGTATTGACGAAACCATGAAAGCAGAAACGCGTATACAGTTAATAAAAAGCTACTACGTTACTGTTGTGTTTTTAGCCCAGTAAAAATAATAAGATATCCGAAAACCAAGTGAAGAGTGATTCAACACCTGCAATCTTCGAATACTTGCTTCAACTCAAAAACATTCAGCAACGGTTATATGTATAAAAGACTGTAAATTTGGTGTTTGATATCAGCTTTTAAAGTTTTGTTTCGCACACAAGGATGAAGGAAATCCACAAATTACTTTCTTCTTCCATCTACTTTAGTCCAGAGAGACGGTATGTGTTCCTAGGACGCTTTGTGCCATTTCGATGAAAATGCAAATTGGAAATAAGGATAACGGGATAAATTTCATATGCCCTGAAGACAATTGTTTATGACTAAATTTTATGACGTCTTGATGAATTGTTTGATATCTGCTGCATTTTTTGTTCAGTTTCCAATGTGTGGTTATTAGCATAGTAGTATACTGTACTGACGAAGCCATGAAAGCAGAAACGCGTATACAGTTAATAAAAAGCTACTACGTTACTGTTGTGTTTTTAGCCCAGTAAAAGTAACAAGATATCCGAAGACCAAGTGAAGAGTGATTCAACACCTGCAATCTTCGATTACTGGCCTTAACACAAAAACATTCAGCAACGGTTAAATGTATAGAAGCCTGAAAACTTGGTGTTAAAGTTCAGCTTTAAAAGTTCTGTTCCGCACACAAGGATGAAGGAAATCCACAAGTTGTTTTTTTCTTCCATCTACTTTAGTCCAGGCAGACGGTATGTGTTCCTAGGACCCATTTCGATGGATATGCAGATTGGAAATAAGGATACCGGGATAGAATTCATATGCTCTGAAAACAACTGTTTAAGACTAAAAATTTTGACGTCATAATGAACTGTTTCATATCTGCTGCATTTTTTGTTCAATTTCCAATATGTGGATTATAACATAGTAGTATACTGTACTGACGAAACCATGAAGGCAGAAACGCGTATACAGTTAAAATAAAGCTGCTTACTACGTTAGTGTTGTGTTTTTAACCCAGTAAAAGTAAAAACTTTTTCAAAGACCAAATGAAGAGTGATTCAACACCTGCAATCTTCGATTACTTGTTTCAACCCAGAAACATTCAGCAACGGATATATGCATTAAAAATTCCAAAACTTGGTGTTCGATGTCAGTTTTAAAAGTTCTGTTCCGCACACAAAGATGAAGGAAATCTACAAATTACTTTCTTCTTCCATCTACTTTAGTCCAGGGAGACGGTATGTATTCTTAGGACCTTATTTGATGGATATGCAGATTGGAAACAAAGGATACCGGGATAGATTTCCAATGCGCTGAAGACAACTGTTTATGACTAAAATTTATGACGTCATTATGATATGTTTCATATTTGCTGCATTTTTTGTTCAGTTTCCATTATTTGGTTATTAGCCTAGTAGTATACTGCACTGACGAAACCATGAAGGCAGAAACGCGTATACAGTTAATAAAAAGCTACTACGTTACTGTTGTGTTTTTATCCCAGTAAAAGTACTAAGATATCCGAAGACCAAGTGAAGAGTGATTCAACACCTACAATTTTCGATTGCTGGTTTCAACACAAAAACATTCAGCAACGGTTATATGTATAAAAGACGGTAAACTTGGTGTTCGAGTTCAGCTTTAAAAGTTTTGTTCCGCACACAAGGATGAAGGAAACCCACAAATTACTTTCTTCTTCCATCTACTTTAGTCCAGGGAGACGGTATGTGTTCCTAGGACCCTTTGTGCCATTTCGATGGATATGCAGATTGAAAAAAAAGACACCGGGATAGAGTTCATATGTCCTGAAGACAACTGTTTATGACTAAAATTTATGACGTCATAATGATCTGTTTCATGTCTTCTGCATTTTTTGTTCAGTTTCCATTATTTGGTTATTTGCTTATTAGTAAACTGTGCTGACGAAGCCATGAAGGCAGAAACGCGTACACATTTAATAAAAAGCTACTACGTTATTGTTGTGTTTTTAGCCAAGTAAAAGTAATAAAACATTCGAAAACCAAGTAAAGAGTGATTCAACACCTGCAATCTTCGATTACTTGCTTCAACACAGAAACATTCAGCAACGGTTATATGTATGGAAGACGGTAAACTTGGTGTTCGAGTTCAGCGTTTAAAGTTCCGTTCCGCACACAAAGAAAGGAAATCCACAAATTACTTTCTTCTTCCATCTACTTTAGTCCAGGGAGACGGTATGTCTTCTTAAAACCCATTTCGATGGATATGCAGATTGGAGAAAAGGATACCGGGATAGAATTCACATGCCCTGAAGACAACTGTTTTTGACTAAAATTTATGACGTCATATTGAATTGTTTCTTGTCTGCTGCATTTTTTGTTCAGTTTCCATTATGTGGTTATTAGCCTAGTAGTATACTGTACTGAAGAAGCCATAAGAGCAGAAACCCGTGGACAGTTAAAAGAAAGCTATTACGTTACTGCTGTGTTTTTAGCCCAGTAAAAATAATAAGATATCCGAAAACCAAGTGAAGAGTGATTCAACACCTGCAGTTTTCGATTACTAGTTTCAACACAAAAACATTTAGCAACGGTTATTTGTATAAAACACTGTAAACTTGGTGCTGGAGTTCAGCTTTTAAAGTTCTGTTCCGCACACAAGGATGAAGGAAATCCACAAATTACTTTCTTCTTCCATCTACTTTAGTCCAGGGAGACGGTATGTGATCCTAGGACCTGTTTCGATGGATATGCATATTGGAAATAAGGATACCGGGATAGAATTCATATGCCCTGAAGACAACTGTTTATGACTAAAATTTATGACGTCATAATGAATTGTTTCATATCTGCTGCATTTTTTGTTCATATTCCATTATGTGGTTTATAGCCTTGTAGCATACTATTTTGACGAAACCATGAAGGCAGAAACGCGTATACAGTTAATAAAAAGCTACTACGTTAGTGTTGTCTTTTCAGCCCAGTAAAAGTAATAAGATATCCGAAGACCAAGTGAAGAGTATATCAACACCTGCAATCTTCGATTACTTCCTTCAACACAAAAACATTCAGCAACGGTTATATGTATAAAAAACTGTAAACTTGGTGTTCGAGTTCAGCTTTTAAAGTTCTGTTCCGCACACAAAGATGAAGGAAATCCACAAATTACTTTTTTCTTCCATCTACTTTAGTCCAAGGAAACGGTATGTGTTTCTAAGTTTTTTTGTGCCATTTGGATGGATATGCAGATTGTAAATAAGGATACCGAGATAGAAATCATATGCTTCGAAGACAACTGTTTATGACTAAAATTTATGACGTCATAATGAATTTTTTCATATCTGCTGCATTTTTTGTTCAGTTTCCATTATGTGGTTATTAGCATAGCAATATACTGCACTGACAAAATTAATGAAGCAGAAACGCGTATAAAGTTAATGCAAAGCTACTACGTTACTGTTGTGTCTTTAGCCCAGTAAAAGTAATAAAACATTCGAAAACCAAGTGAAGAGTGATTCAACACCTGCAATCTTCGATTACTTGCTTCAACACAGAAACATTCAGCCACGGTTATATGCGTAGAAAAATGCAAAACTTGCTGTTCCAGTTCAGTTTTAAAAGTTTTGCTCCCCACACAAGGATGAAGGAAATCCACAAATTACTTTCTTCTTTCATCTACTTTAGTCCAGGGAGACGGTATGTGTTTCTCAAACTTTTTGTCCTTTTTCGATGGATATGCAGATTGGAAATAAGGATACCGGGATAGAATTCATATGCCCTGAAGACCAACGTTTATGACTAAAATTTATGACGTCATAATGAGTTGTTTCATATCTGCTGCATTTCTTGTTCAGTTTCCATTATGGGGTTTTTAGCATAGTAGTGTATTGTACTGACGAAGCCATGAAGGCAGAAACGCGTCTTTAGTTAATAAAAAGCTACTACGTTACTGTTGTGTTTTTAGCCAAGTAAAAGTACTAAGATATCCGAAGACCAAGTGAAAAGTGATTTAACACCTGCAGTCTTCGATTACTTGCTTCAACACAAAAACATTCAGCAACGGTTTATATGTATAGGAGACTGTAAAGTTTGTGTTGGAGTTCAGGTTTTAAAGTTCTGTTCCGCACACGAGGATCAAGGAAATCCACAAATTACTTTTTTCTTTCATCTACTTTGGTCCAGGAAGACGGTATGTGTTACTAGGACCCATTTCGATATATATGCAGATTGGAAGTAAGGACACCGGGATAGAATTCATATGCCTTGAAGACAACTGTTTATGACTAAATTTTATGACGTCATAATGAATTGTTTCTAATATGCTGCATATTTGTTCACTTTTCATTATGTGGTTATTAGCATAGTAGTATACTGTACTGACGAAGCCATGAAGACAGAAACGCCTATACAGTTAATAAAAAGCTACTACGTTACTGTTGTGTTTTTAGCCCAGTAAAAACAAAAAAATATCCGAAGACCAAGTGAAGAATGATTCAACACCTGCAATCTTCGATTATTTGCTTCAACACAAAAACATTCAACAACGGTTATATGTATAGAAGACTGTAAACTTGGTGTTCGAGTTCAGCGTTTAAAGTTCCGTTCCGCACACAAGGATGAAGGAAATCCACAAATTACTTTCTTTTTCCATTTACTTTAGTACAGGCAGACGGTATGTGTTCCTAGGACCCATTTCGATGGATATGCAACTTGGAAATAAAGACACCGGGATAGAGTTCATAAGCCCTGAAGACAACTGTTTGTGACTAAATATTATGACGTCATAATGAATTGTTTCATATCTGTTGCATTTTTTGTTCAGTTTTTTATAAGTGGTTATTAGCAAAGTAGTATATTGTTTTGACGAAGCCATGAAGCCAAAAACGCGTGTGCAGGTAATAAAAAGCTACTACGTTACTTTTGTGTTTTTAGCCCAGTAAAAGCAATAAGATATCCGAAGAGCAAGTGAAGAGTGATTCAACACTTGCAATCTTCGATTACTTGCTTCAACACACAATCATTCAGCAACGATTATATGTATAGAAGACTGTAAACTTGGTGTTCGATTTCAGCTTTTAAAGTTCCGTTCCGCACACAAGGATGAAGGAAATCCACAAATTATTTTCTTTTTTTATCTGCTTTAGTCCAGGCAGACGGTATGTGTTCCTAGGACCCATTTCGATGGATATGCAAATTGGAAATAAGGACACCGGGATAAAGTTCATATGCTTTGAAAACAACTGTTTATGACTAAATTATATGACGTCATAATGAATTGTTTCTTATCTGTTGCATTTTTTGTTCAGTTTCTTATAAATGGTTATTAGCATAGTAGTATACTGTATTGACGAAACCATGAAACCAAAAACGCGTATACAGTTAATAAAAAGCTACTACGTTACTGTTGTGTTTTTAGCCCAATAAAAGCAATATAATATCCGAAGACCAAGTGAAAAATGATTCAACACCTGCAATCTTCGATTACTTGCTTCAACACCCAAACATTCAGCAACGGTTATATGTATAGAAGACTGTAAACTTGGTGTTCGAGTTCAGCTTTTAAAGTTTTGTTCCGCACACAAGGATCAAGGAAATCCACAAATTACTTTCTTCTTCCATCTACTTTAGTCCAAGAAGACGGTATGTGTTCTTAGGACCCATTTCGATGGATTTGCAGACTGGAAATAAGGACACCTGGATAGAATTCATATGCCCTGAAGACAACTGTTTATGACTAAATTTTATGACGTCATAATGAATTGTTTCATATCTGCTGCATTTTTTGTTCAGTTTCCATTATGTGGTTATTAGCATAGTAGTACACTGTACTGACGAAGCCATGAAGGCAGAAACGCGTATACAGTTAATAAAAAGCTACTACGTTACTGTTGTGTTTTTAGCCCAGTAAAAGTAAAAACTTTTGCGAAGACCAAGTGAAGAGTGATTCAACACCTGCAATCTTCGATTACTTGCTTCAACACAAAAACATTCAGCAACGGTTATAAGCATAAAAAATTGCAAAACTTGGTGTTCGAGTTCCGCTTCAAAAGTTCTGTTCCGCACACAAGGATGAAGGAAATCCACAAATTACTTTCTTCTTCCATCTACTTTAGTCCAGGGAAACGGTATGTGTTCCTAGGACCTTCTGTGTAATTTCGATGGATATGCAGGATGGAAATAAGGATACCGGGATAGAATTCCAATGCCCTGAAAACAACTGTTTATGACTAAAATTTATGACGTCATAATGAATTGTTTCATATCTGCTGCATAAGTGTTCAGTTTCCATTATGTGGTTATTAGCATAGTAGTATACTGTACTGACGAAGCCATGAAGACGGAAACGCGTATACAGTTAATAAAAAGCTATTACGTTACTGTTGTGTTTTTAGCCCAGTAAAAATAATAAAATATCCGAAGAGCGAATGAAAAATGATTCAACACCTGCAATCTTGGAATATTTGCTTCACCACAAAAGCATTCAGCAACGGTTATATGTATAAAAGACGGTATACTTGGTGTTCGATATCAGCTTTTAAAGTTCTGTTCCGCACACAAAAATGAAGGAAAACCACAAAGTGCTTTTTTTTCCGTTTGCTTTAGTCCAGAAAAACGGTATGTGTTCCTAAGACCTATTTCGATGGATATGCAGATTGAAAATAAGGATTCCGAAGAAGAATTCATATGCCCTGAAGACAACTGTTTATGATTAAAATTTATGACGTCATAATGAATTGTTTCATTTCTGTTGCCTTTTTTGTTCAGTTTCCCTTGAGTGATTATTAGCATAGTTGTATACTGTACTGACGAAACCATGAAAGCAGAAACGCGTATACAGTTAATAAAAAGCTACTACGTTACTGTTGTGTATTTAGCCCAGTAAAAGTAAGAAGATATCCGAGGACCAAGTGAAAAGTGATTCAACACCTGCAATCTTCGATTACTTGCTTCAACACACAAACATTCAGCAACGGTTATATGTTTAGAAGACTGTAACATTGGTGTTGGAGTTCAGCTTTTAAAGTTTTGTTCCGCACACAAAGATGAAAAAAATCCACAAATTGTTTTCTTCTTCCATCTACTTCAGTCCAGGGACACGGTATGTGTTCCTAGGACCAATTTCGATGGATATGCAGATTGGAAATAAGGATACCGGGATAGAAGTTTAATGCCCTGAAGACAATTGTTTATGATTAAAATTTATGACGTCATAATGAATTGTTTCATATCTGCTGCATTTTTTGTTCAGTTTTCGATATGTGGTTATTAGCCCAGTAGTATACTGTATTGACGTGGCCATGAAAGCAGAAACGCGTATACAGTTATTAAAAAGCTACTACGTTACTGTTGTGTTTTTAACCCAGTAGATGTATTAAGATATCCGAAAACCAAGTGAAGCGTGATTCAACACCTGCAATTTTCGATTACTTGCTTCAACACAAAAACATGCAGCAACGGTTTTATGTACAAAAAACGGTAAACTTGGTGTTCGAGTTCAGCTTTTAAAGTTCTGTTCCGCACACAAGGATGAAGGAAATCAACAAAATGCTTTCTTCTTCCATCTACATTAGTCCAGGGAAACGGTATGTGTTCCTACGACCCATTTCGATGGATATGCAGATTGGAAACAAGGATACCGGGATAGAATTTTCATGCCCTGAAGACAACTGTTTATGACTAAAATTTTTGACGTCATAATGAATTGTTTCCTGTCTGCTGCATTTTTTGTTCAGTTTCCATTATGTGGTTATTAGCCTAGTAGTATACTGTACTGACGAAACCATGAAGGCAGAAACGCGTATACAGTTAATACAAAGCTACTACGTTACTGTTGTGTTTTTAGCCCAGTAAAAGTAATAAGATATCCGAAGACCAAGTGAGGAGTGATTCAACACCTACAGGCTTCGATTATTTGCTTCAACACAAAAACATTCAGCAACGGTTATATGTATAAAAGACGGTAAACTTGGTGTTCGAGTTCAGCTTTAAAAGTTTTGTTCCGCACACAAGGTTGAAGGAAATCCACAAATTACTTTCTTCTTCCATCTACTTTAGTCCAGGGAAACGGTATGTGTTCTCAGGACCCATTTCGATGGATATGCAATTTGGAAATAAGGATACCGATATAAAATTCACATGCCCTGAAAACAACTGTTTATGACTAAAGTTTATGACGTCATAAAAAATTGTTTCATGTCTGCTGCATTTTTTGTTCAGTTTCCATTATGTGGTTATTAGCCTAGTAGTATACTGTACTGACGAAGCCATAAGAATAAAAACGCGTATACAGTTAATAAAAAGCTGCTACGTTACTGTTGTGTTTTTAGCCCAGTAAAAGTAATAAGACATCCGAAGACCAAGTGAAGAGTGATTTAGCATTTGCAATCTTCGATTATTAGTTTCAACACAAAAACGTTCAGCAACGGTTATATATATAGGAGACTGTAAACTTGGTGTGAAAGTTCAGCTTTTAAAGTTTTGTTCCGCACACAAGGATGAAGGAAATCCAGAAATTTCTTTCTTCTTCCATCTACTTTAGTCCAGGGAGACGGTATGTGTTCCTAAAACTTTTTGTGCCATTTGGATGGATATGCAGATTGGAAATAAGGATACCGGGATAGAATTCATATGCCCTGAAGACAACTGTTTATGACTAAAATTCATGACGTCATAATGACTTGTTTCATATCTGCTGCATTTTTTGTTCAGTTTCCATTATGTGGTTATTAGCATTGTAGTATACTTTACTGACGAAGCCATGAAAGCAGAAACGCGTATACAGTTAATAAAAAGCTACTACGTTACTGTTGTGTTTTCAGCCCAATAAAAGTAACAAAATATCCGAAGACCAAGTGAAGAGTGATTCAACACCTGCAATCTTCGATTACTTGCTTCAACACAAAAACAATCAGCAACGGTTATATGCATGGAGAATTGCCAAACTTGGTGTTCGAGTTCAGCTTTTAAAGTTCTGTTACGCACACAAGGATGAAGGAAAACCACAAGTTACTTTCTTCTTTCATCTACTTTAAATCAGGTAAACGGTATGTGTTACTAGGACCCATTTCGATGGATATGCAGATTGGAAATAAGGATACCGAGATAGAATTCCAATGCACTGAAGACAACTGTTTATGACTAAAATTTATGACGTCATAATGACTTGTTTCATATCTGCTGCATTTTTTGTTCATATTCCATTATGTGGTTTATAGCCTAGTAGTATACTGTACTGACGAAGCCATGAAGGCAGAAACGCGTATACAGGTAATAAAAAGCTACTACGTTACTGTTGTTTTTTCAGCCCAGTAAAAGTATCAAGATATCCGAAAATTAAGTGAAGAATGATTCAACACCTGCAATCTTCGATTACTTGCTTGAACACAAAAACATTCAGCAACGGTTGTATGTATAAAAAATTGTAAACTTGGTGTTGGAGTTCAGCTTTTAAAGTTCTGTTCCGCACACAAAGAAGAAGGAAATCCACAAATTACTTTCTTCTTCCATCTACTTTAGTCCAGAATAACGGTATGTGTTTCTAAAATTTTTTGTGCCATTTCGATGGATATGCAGATTGGAAATAAAGATACCGGGATAGAAATCATATGCCTCGAAAACAACTGTTTATGACTAAAATCTATGACGTCATAATGAATTGTTTGATATGTGCTGCATTTTTTGTTCAGTTTCCATTATGTGGTTATTAGCATAGTAATATACTGTACTGACAAAGCCATGAAGACAGAAACGCGTATACAGTTAATAAAAGGCTACTACGTTACTGTTGTGTTTTTAGCCCAGTAAAAGTAAGAAGATATGCGAAGACCAAGTGTAGAGTGATTCAACACCTGCAATCTTCGATTACTTGCTTCAACACAAAAACATTCAGCAACGGTTATATGCGTATTAAAATGCAAAACTTGGTGTTCGAGTTCAGTTTTAAAAGTTCTGTTCCTCACACAAGGATGAAGCAAATCCACAAAATACTTTCTTCTTCCATCTACTTTAGTCCAGGAAGACGGTATGTGTTTCTAGGACTTTTTGTGCCATTTCGATGGACGTGCAGGATGGAAATAAGGACACCGGGATAGAAGTCATATGGCCTGAAAACAACTGTTTATGACTAAAATTTATGACGTCATAATGACTTGCTTCATATCTGCTGCATTTTTTGTTCAGTTTCCATTATGTGGTTTTTAACACAGTAGTATATTGTACTGACGAAGCCATGAAAGCAAAAACGCGTGTTCAGTTAATAAAAAGCTACTACGTTACTGTTGTGTTTTTAGCCCAGTAAAAATAAAAAGATATCCGAAGACCAAGTGAAAAGTGCTTTAACACCTGCAGTTTTCGATTACTTGCTTCAACACAAAAACATTCAGCAACGGTTTATATGCATAAGAGACAGTAAAGTTGGTGTTGGAGTTCAGCTTTAAAAGTTCTGGTTCGCACACAAGAATGAAGGAAACCCACAAATTACTTTCTTCTTCCATTTACTTTGGTCCAGGGAGACGGTATGTGTTCTTAAAACCCATTTCGATGAATATGCAAATTGGAAATAAGGACACCGGGATAGAAATCACATGCCTTGAAGACAACTGTTTATGACTAAAATTTATGACGTCATAATGAATTGTTTCATATCTGCTGCATATATGTTCAGTTTTCATTATGTGGTTATTAGCATAGTAGTATACTGTACTGACGAAGCCATGAAGGCAGAAACGCGTATACAGTTAATAAAAAACCACTACGTTACTGTTGTGTTTTTAGCCCAGTAAAAGCACTAACACATCTCAAAACCAAGTGAAGAGTGAATCAGCACTTCCAATCTTCGATTACTTGCTTCAACACAAAAACATGCAGCAACGGTTAAATGTATAAAAGACTGTAAACTTGGTGTTCGAAGTCAGCTTTTAAAGTTCCGTTCCGCACACAAGGATGAAGGATTCTTACAAATTTTTTTTTTTTTCCATCTATTTTCGTCCAAGCAGACGGTATGTACTCCTAGGACCCATTTCGATGGATATGCAGATTGGAAATAAATATACCGGGATAGAATTCATATGCCCAGAAAACAACTGTTTATGATTAAAATTTATGACGTCATAACGAAGTGTTTCGTATCTGCTGCATTTTTTGTTTAGTTTTTATTATGTGGTTATTAGCATAGTAGTACACTGTGCTGACGAAGCCATGAAAGCAGAAACGCGTATACAGTTAATAAAAAACTACTACGTTACTGTTGTGTTTTTAGCCCAGTAAAAGTAATAAGACATCCGAAGACCAAATGAAGAGTGATTCATTACCTGCAATCTTCGATTACTTGCTTCAACAAAAAAACTTTCAACCTCGGTTATATGTATGGAAAGCGATAAACTTTGTGTTCGAGTTCAGCTCTTAAAGTTCTGTTCCGCACACAAGGATGAAGGAAATCCACAAATTACTTTCTTCTTCCATCTACTTTAGTCCAGGGAGACGGTATGTGGTCCTAGGACCCTTTGTGCCATTTCGATGGATATGCAGATTGGAAATAAGGATACCGGGAAAGAATGCAATTGCTTTGAAATCAACTGTTTAAGACCAAAATTTATGACGTCATAATGAATTTCATATCTGCTGCGTTTTTTGTTCAGTTTCCATTATGTGGTTATTAGCATAGTAGTATACTTCACTGACGAAGCCATGAAAACAGAAACGCGTATACAGTTAATAAAAAGCTACTACGTTACTGTTGTGTTCTTAGCCCAGTAAAAGTAATAAAATATCTGAAAATCAAGTGAAAAGTGATTCAACACCTGCAATCTTCGATTACTTGTTTTAACACAAAAACATTCAGCAACGGTTATATGTATAAAAGACGGTAAACTTTGTGTTCGAGTTCAGCTCTTAAAGTTCCGTTCCGCACACAAGGATGAAAGAAATCCACAAATTACTTTCTTCTTCCATCTACTTTAGTCCAGGGAAACGGTATGTGTTCCTAGGACCCATTTCGATGGATATGCAGATTGGAAAAATAGACACCTGGATAGAAGTCATATGCCCTGAAAACAACTGTTTATGACTAAAATTTATGACGTCATAATGAACTGTTTCATATCTGCTGCATTTTTTGTTCAATTTCCATTATGTGGTCATTAGCATAGTAGTACACTGTACTGACGAAGCCATGAAGGCAGAAACGCGTATACAGTTAATAAAAAGCTACTACGTTACTGTTGTGTTTTTAGCCCAGTAAAAGCAATAAAATATCCGAAAACCAAGTGAAGAGTGATTCAACACCTGCAATCTTCGATTACTTGCTTGAACACAAAAACATTCAGCAACGGTTATATGCATAAAAAATTGCAAAATTGGTGTTCGAGTTCAGCTTCAAAAGTTCTGTTCCGCACACAAGGATGAAGGAAATCCACAAATTATTTTCTTCTTCCATCTACTTTAGTCCAGGGAAGCAGAATGTGTTCCTAGGACCTTTTGTGTAATTTCGATGGATATGCAGATTGGAAATAAGGATACCGGGATAGAATTCCAATGCCTTGAAGACAACTGTTTATGACTAAAATCTATGACGTCATAATGAATTGTTTCATATCTGCTGCATAATTGTTCAGTTTCCTATATGTGGTTATTAGCATAGTAGTATACTGTACTGACGAAGCCATGAACACAGAAACGCGTATGCAGTTAATAAAAAGCTAGTACGTTACTGTTGTGTTTTTAGCGCAGTAAATGTAAGAAGATAACTGAAGACCAAGTGAAGAGTAATTCCACACCTGCAATCCTCGATTACTTGTTTCAACACAAAAACATTCAGCAACGGTTATATGTCTAAGAGACTGTAACATTGGTGTTGGAGTTCAGCTTCAAAAGTTCTGTTCCGCACACAAGGATGAAGGAAATCCACAAATTACTTTCTTCTTCTATCTACTTCAGTCCAGGGACACGGTATGTGTGCCTAGGACCAATTTCGATGGATATGCAGATTGGAAATAAGGATACCGGGATAGAAATCTAATGCCCTGAAGACAACTGTTTATGAATAAAAATTATGACGTCATAATGAATTGTTTCATATCTGCTGCATTTTTTGTTCAGTTTCCATTATGTAATTATTAGCCCAGTAGTATATTGTACTGACGTGGACATGAAGGCAGAAACGCGTATACAGTTAATAAAAAGCTACTACGTTACTGTTGTGTTTTTAACTCAGTAAATGTATTAAAATATCCGAACACCAAGTGAAGAGTGATTCAGCACCTGCAATCTTCGATTACTTGCTTCAACACAAAGACATTCAGCAACGGTTTTATGTACAAAAAACGGTAAACTTGGTGTGGGAGTTCAGCTTTTAAAATTCTGTTCTGCACACAAGGATGAAGGAAATCCACAAATTGCTTTTTTCTTCCATCTACTTTAATCCAGAGAGACGGGATACGTTCCTAGGACCCATTTGGATGGATATGCAGATTGGAAACAATGATACCGCGAAACAATTTATATGCCTCGAAAACAACTGTTTATGACTAAAAATTATGACGTCATAATGAATTGTTTCATGTCTGCTGCATTTTTTGTTCAGTTTCCATTATGTGGTTCTTAGCCTAGTAATATACTGTACTGACGAAGCCATGAAAGCAGAAACGCGTATACAGTTACTAAGAAGGTACTGCGTTACTGTTGTGATTTTAGCCCAGTAAAAGTAATAAGATATCCGAAGACCAAGTGAAGAGTGATTCAACACCTGCAATCTTCGATTACTTGCTTTAACACAAAAACATTTAGCAACTGTTATATGTATAGAAGACGGTAAACTTGGTGTTCGAGTTCAGCTTTTAAAGTTCTGTTCCGCACACAAGGATGAAAGAAATCCACAAATTACTTTCTTCTTCCATGTACTTTAGTCCAGGAAAACGGTATGTGTTGCTAGGACTTTTTTGGCCATTTCGATGGATATGCTGATTGGAAATAAGGACACGGGAATAGAATTCAACTGCTTTGAAAACAACTGTTTATGACTAAAGTTTATGACGGCATAATGAATTGTTTCATATTTGCTGCGTTTTTTGTTCAGTTTCCATTATGTGGTTTTTAGCTTAGTAGTATACTGCACTGACGAAGCCATGAAGGCAGAAACGCGTATACAGTTAATAAAAAGCTACTACGTTACTGTTGTGTTTTTAGCCCAGTAAAAGTAATAAGATATCCGAAGACCAAGTGAAGAGTGATTCAACACCTGCAATCTTCGATTGCTAGTTTCAACACAAAAACGATCAGCAACGGTTATATGCATAGAAGACGGTAAACTTGGTGTTCGAGTTCAGCTTTTAAAGTTCTGTTCCGCACACAAGAATGAAGGAAATCCACAAACTGCTTTCTTCTTCCATCTATTTTAGTCCAGGCAGACGGTATGTGTTCCTAGGACCCTTTGTGTTATTTCGATATATATGCAGATTGAAAAAAAGGACACCGGGATAAACTTCATATGCCCTGAAGACAACTGTTTATGACTAAAGTTTATGACGTCATAATGAAATGTTTCATGTCTGCTGCATTTTTTGTTCAGTTTCCATTATGTGGTTATTAGCTTAGTAGTATACTGTACTGACGAAACCATGAAGGCAGAAACGCGTACACAGTTAATAAAAAGCTACTACGTTACTGTTGTGTTTTTAGCCCAGTAAAAGTAATAAAACATTCGAAGACCAAGCGAAGAGTGATTCAACACCTGCAATTTTTGATTACTTGTTTCAACACAGAAACATTTAGCAACGGTTATATGTTTGAAAGATTGTAAACTTGGTGTTCGAGTTATGCTTTTAAAGTTCTGTTCCGCACACAAGGAAAAGAAATCCACAAATTACTTTCTTCTTCCATCTATTTTAGTCCAGGGAGACGGTATGTGTTCTCAGGACCCATTTCGATGGATATGCAGATTGGAAATAAGGATACCGATATAAAATTCACATGCCCTGAAGACAACTGTTTATGATTAAAATTTATGACGTCATAATGAATTGTTTCATGTCTGCTGCATTTTTTGTTCAGTTTCCATTATGTGGTTATTAGCCTAGTAGTATACTGTACTGACGAAGCCATAAAAGCAGAAACGCGTATTCAGTTAATAAAAAGCTACTACGTTACTGTTGTGTTTTTGACCCAGTAAAAGTAATAAGATATCCGAAGACCAAGTGAAGAGTGATTTAACACCTGCAGTCTTCGATTACTTGTTTCATTACAAAAACATTCAGCAACGGTTATATGTATAGAAGACTGTAAACTTGGTGTTCGAGTTCAGCTTTTAAAATTCTGTTCCGCACACAAGGATGAAGGAAATCCACAAATTATTTTCTTCTTCCATCTACTTTAGTCCAGGGAGACGGCATGTGATCCTAGGACCCATTTCGACGGATATGCAGATTGGAAATAAGGATACCGGGATAGAATTCATATGCCCTGAAGACAACTGTTTATGCTTAAAATTTATGACGTCATAAAAAAGTGTTTCGTATCTGCTGCATTTTTTGTTCAGTTTCTTTTATGTGGTTAATAGCTAAGTAGTTTACTGCACTGACGAAGCCATGAAGGCAGAAACGCGTGTACAGTTAATAAAAAGCTACTACGTTACTGTTGTGTTTTTAGCCCAGTAAAAATAATAAGATATCCGGAGACCAAGTGAAGAGTGATTCAACACCTGCAATCTTCGATTACTTGTTTCAACATAAAAACATTCAGGAACGGTTATATGTTTAGAAAACTGTAAACTTCGTGTTGGAGTTCAGTTTTTAAAGTTCTGTTCCGCACACAAAAATGAAGGAAAGCCACAAATTACTTTCTTCTTCCATCTAATTTAGTCCAGGGAGACGGTATGTGTTTTTAAAACTTTTTGTGCCATTTCGATGGATATGCAGATTAGAAATAAGCATACCGGAGTAGAAGTCATATGCTTTGAAAACTATTGTTTATAACTAAAAGTTATGACGTCATAATGAATTGTTTCATGTCTGCTGCATTTTTTGTTTAGTTTCCATTATGTGGTTATTAGCATAGTAGTATACTGTATTGACGAAACCATCAAGACAGAAACGCGTATACAATCAATAAAAAGCTACTACGTTACTGTTGTGTATTTAGCCCAGTAAAAATAATAAGATATCCGAAAACCAAGTGAAGAGTGATTCAACACCTGCAATCTTTGATTACTTGCTTCAACACAAAAACATTGAGCAACGGTTATATGCATAAAAAAGTGCAAAACTTGGTGTTCGAGTTCAGCTTTAAAAGTTCTGTTCCGCACACACGGATGAAGAAACTCCACAAAGTACTTTCTTCTTCCATCTATTTTAGTCCAAGGAGACATTATGTGTTCCTAGGACCTTTTGTGCCATTTCCATGGATATGCAGATTGGAAATAAGGATACCGGGATAGAAGTCACATGCCCTGAAAACAACTGTTTATGACTAAAAATTATGACGTCATAATGAATTGTTTCATATCTGCTGCGTTGTTTGTTCAGTTTCCATTATGTGGTTATTAGCCTAGTAGTAAACTGCACTGACGAAGCCATGAAAGCAGAAACGCGTATACAGTTAATAAAAAGCTACTACGTTACTGTTGTGTTTTTAGCCCAGTAAAAGTAATAAGAAATCCGAAGACCAAGTGAAGAGTGATTCAACACCTGCAACCTTCGATTACTTGTTTTAACACAAAAACATTCAGCAACCGTTTTATGTATAAAAAACGGTAAACTTGGTGTTCGAATTCAGCATATAAAGTTCTGTTCCGCACACAAGGATGAAGGAAATCCACAAATTACTTTCTTCTTCCATCTACTTTAGTCCAAAAAAACGGTATGTGTTTCTAAGTTTTTTTGTGCCATTTCGATGGATATGCAGATTAAAAATAAGGACACCGGGATAGAATTCATTCGCCCTGTAAACAATTGTTTATGACTAAATTTTATGACGTCATAATGAATTGTTTCATATCTGCTGCATTTTTTGTTCAGTTTCCATTATGTGGTTATTAGCATAGTAGTATACTTTACTGACGAAGCCATGAAAGCAGAAACGCGTATACAGTTAATAAAAAGCTACTACGTTACTGTTGTGTTTTTAGCCCAGTAAAAGTAATAAGATATCCGAAAACCAAGTGAAGAGTGGCTCAACACCTGCAATCTTCGATTACTTCCTTCAACACAAAATCATTCAGCAACGGTTATATGTATAAAAACTGTAAACTTGGTGTTCGAGTTCAGCTTTTAAAGTTCTGTTCCGCACACAAAGATGAAGGAAATCCACAAAATACTTTCTTCTTCCATCTACTTTAGTCCAGCGAAACGGTATGTGTTCCTAGGACCCATTTCGATGGATATGCAGATTGGAAATAAGGACACCGGGATAGAAGTCATATGCCCTGAAGACAACTGTTTATGACTAAAATTTATGACGTCATATTGAACTGTTTCATATCTGCTGCATTTTTTGTTCAATTTCCATTATGTGGTTATTAGCATAGTAGTACACTGTACTGACGAAGCCATGAAGGCAGAAACGCGTATACAGTTAATAAAAAGCTACTACGTTACTGTTGTGTTTTTAGCCCAGTAAAAGCAATAAAATATCCGAAGACCAAGTGAAGAGTGATTCAACACCTGCAATTTTCGATTACTTGCTTGAACACAAAAACATTCAGCAACGGTTATATGCATAAAAAACTGCAAAATTGGTGTTCGAGTTCAGCTTCAAAAGATCTGTTCCGCACACAAGGATGAAGGAAATCCACAAATTACTTTCTTCTTCCATCTACTTTAGTCCAGGGAAACAGAATGTGTTCCTAGGACCTTTTGTGTAATTTCGATGGATATGCAGATTGGAAATAAGGATACCGGGATAGAATTCCAATGCCCTGAAGACAACTGTTTATGACTAAAATTTATGACGTCATAATGAATTGTTTCATATCTGCTGCATAATTGTTCAGTTTCCTATATGTGGTTATTAGCATAGTAGTATATTGTACTGACGAAGCCATGAACACAGAAACGCGTATACAGTTAATAAAAAGCTAGTACGTTACTGTTGTGTTTTTAGCCCAGTAAATGTAAAAAGATATCCGAAGACCAAGTGAAAAGTGATTCAACATCTGCAATCCTCGATTACTTGTTTCAACACAGAAACATTCAGCAACGGTTATATGTCTAAGAGACTGTAACATTGGTGTTGGAGTTCAGCTTCAAAAGTTCTGTTCCGCACACAAGGATGAAGGAAATCCACAAATTACTTTCTTCTTCCATCTACTTCAATCCAGGGACACGGTATGTGTTCCTAGGACCAATTTCGATGGATATGCAGATTGGAAATAAGGATATCGGGATAGAATTCTAATGCCCTGAAGACAACTGTTTATGAATAAAAATTATGACGTCATAATGAATTGTTTTATATCTGCTGCACTTTTTGTTCAGTTTCCATTATGTGGTTATTAGCCCAGTGGTATATTGTACTGACGTGGCCATGAAAGCAGAAACGCGTATACAGTTAATAAAAAGCTACTACGTTACTGTTGTGTTTTTAACTCAGTAAATGTATTAAAATATCCGAAAACCAAGTGAAGAGTGATTCAACACCTGCAATCTTCGATTACTTGCTTCAACACAAAAACATTCAGCAACGGTTTTATGTACAAAAAACGGTAAACTTGGTGTGGGAGTTCAGCTTTTAAAGTTCTGTTCCGCACACAAAGATGAAGGAAATCCACAAATTACTTTTTTTTTCCATCTACTTTAGTCCAGGGAAACGGTATGTGTTCCTAGGACCCATTTCGATGGATATGCAGATTGGAAATAAGGACACCGGGATAGAAGTCATATGCCTTGAAGCCAACTGTTTATGACTAAAATTTGTGACGTCATAATGAATTGTTTCATAACTGCTGCATTTTTTGTTCAGTTTCCATTATGTGGTTATTGGCATAGTAGTATACTGTACTGACGAAGCCATGAAGGCAGAAACGCGTATACAGTTAATAAAAAGCTGCTACGTTACTGTTGTGTTTGTAACCCAGTAAATGTAATGAGATATCCGAAGACCAAGTGAAGAGTGATTCAACACCTGCAATCTTCGATTACTTGTTTCAACCCAAAAACATTCAGCAACGGTTATATGCATAAAAAATTGCAAAACTTGGTGTTCGAGTTCAGCTTTCAAAGTTCTGTTCCGCACACAAGGATGAAGGAAATCCACAAATTACTTTCTTCTTCCATCTACTTTAGTCCAGGAAGACAGTATGTGTTCCTAGGACCCTTTGTGCCTATTCCATGGATATGCAGATTGGAAATAAGGATACCGGGATTGAATTCACATGCCCTGAAGACAACTGTTTATGACTAAAATTTATGACGTCATAATGAATTAATTCATATCTGCTGCATTTTTTGTTCAATTTCCATTATGTGGTTATTAGCATAGTAGTATACTGCACTGACGAAGCCATGAAAGCAGAAACGCGTATACAGTTAATAAAAAGCTACTACGTTATTGTTGTGTTTTTAGCCCAGTAAAAGTAATAAGATATCCGAAGACCAAGTGAAGAGTGATTCAACACCTGCAATCTTCGATTACTTGCTTCAACACAGAAACATTCAGCAACGGGTATGTGCATAAAAAATTGCAAAATTGGTGTTCGAATTCAGCTTTAAAAGTTCTGTTCCGCACACAAAGATTAAGGAAAACTACAAATCATTTTCTTCTTCCATCTACCTTAGTCCAGGGACACGGTATGTGTTCCTAGGATTCATTTCGATGGATATGCAGACTGGAAATAAGGATGCCGGGATGGAATTCCAATGCCCTGAAGACAACTGTTTATGACTAAAATTCATGACGTCATAATGAACTGTTTCATATCTGCTGCATTTTTTGTTCAGTTTCCATTATGTGGTTATTAGCATAGTAGTATACTGTATTGATGAAGCCATGAATGCAGAAACGCGTATACAGTTAATAAAAAGCTACTACGTTACTGTTGTGTTTTTAGCCCAGTAAAAGTAATAAGATATCCGAAAACCAAGTGAAGAGTGATTCAACACCTGCAATCTTCGATTACTTGTTTCAACATAAAAACATTCAGCAACCGTTTTATGAATAAAAAACGGTAAACTTGGTGTTCGAATTTAGCATATAAAGTTCTGTTCCGCACACAAGGATGAAAGAAATCCACACATTACTTTCTTTTTCCATCTACTTTAGTCCAAAGAAACGGTATGTGTTCCTAAGTTTTTTTGTGCCTATTCGATGGATATGCAGATTAAAAATAAGGACACCGGGATAGAATTCATTCGCCCTGTAAACAATTGTTTATGATTAAATTTTATGACGTCATAAAAAGGTGTTTCATATTTGCTGCATGTTTTGTTCAGTTTCCTTTATGTGGTTATTAGCATAGTAGTATACTTTACTGACGAAGCCATGAAGGCAGAAACGCGTATACAGTTAATAAAAAGCTACTACGTTACTGTTGTGTTTTTAGCCCAGTAAAAGTAATAAGATATCCGAAGACCAAGTGAAGAGTGGCTCAACACCTGCAATCTTTGATTACTTGCTTCAACACAAAAACATTCAGCAACGGTTATATGTATAAAAGATTGTAAACTTGGTGTTCGAGTTCAGCTTTTAAAGTTCTGTTCCACACACAAGGATGAAGGAAATCCACAAACTACTTTTTTCTTCCATCTACTTTAGTCCAGGGACACGGTATGTGATCCTAGGACCCATTTCGATGGATATGCAGATTGGAAATAAGGACACCGGGATAGAAATGATATGCCCTGAAGACAACTGTTTATGATTGAAATTTATGACGTCATACCGAATTGTTTCATATCTGCTGCATTTTTTGTTCAGTTTCCATTATGTGGTTATTAGCTGAGTAGTATACTGTACTGACGAAGCCATGAAGGCAGAAACGCGTATACAGTTAATAAAAAGCTACTACGTTACTGTTGTGTTTTTAGCCCAGTAAAAGTAATAAGATATCCGAAGACCAAGTGAAGAGTGATTCAACACCTGCAATTTTCGATTAGTGGCGTCAACATAAAAACATTCAGCAACGGTTATATGTATAGAAGACGGTAAACTTAGTGTTCGAATTCAGCTTTCAAAGTTCTGTTCCGCACACAACGATGAAAGAACTCCACAAATTACTTTCTTCTTCAATCTGCTTTAGTCCAGGGACACGGTATGTGTTCCTAAGACCCTTTGTGCCATTTCGATGGATATGCAAATTGAAAAAAAAAAACACCGGGATAAAATTCATATGCCCTGAAAGCAACTGTTTATGACTAAAATTTATGACGTCATAATGAACTGTTTCATATCTGCTGCATATTTGCTCAGTTTCCATTATGTGGTTATTAGCCTGGTAGTATACTGTACTGACGAAGCCATGAAAGCAGAAACGCGTATACAGTTAATAAAAAACTACTACGTTACTGTTGTGTTTTTAGCCCAGTAAAAGTAATAAGATATCCGAAGACCAAGTGAAGAATGATTCAACACCTGCAATCTGCGATTACTTGCTTCAACACAAAAACATTCAGCAACGGTTATATGTATAGAAGACTGTAAACTTGGTGTTCGAGTTCAGCTTTAAAAGTTTTGTTCCGCACACAAGGATGAAGGAACTCCACAAATTACTTTATTTTTTTATCCACTATAATCCAGGGAGACGGTAAATGTTCCTAGGACCCATTTCGATGGATATGCAGATTGGAAATAAGGATACCGAAATAGATTTCATATGCCCTGAAGACAACTGTTTATGACTAAATGTTATGACGTCAGAATAATTTGTTTCATATCTGCTGCATTTTTTGTTCATTTTCCATTATGTGGTTATTAGCCTAGTAGTATACTGTACTGACGAAGCCATGAAGGCAGAAGCGCGTATACAGTTAATAAAAAGCTACTACGTTACTGTTGTGTTTTTAACCCAGTAAAAATAATAAGATATCTGAAGACCAAGTAAAGAGTGATTCAACACCTGCAATCTTCGATTACTTGTTTCAACATAAAAACATTCAGGAACGGTTATATGTATAGAAGACTGTAAACTTGGTGTTGGAGTTCAGTTTTTAAAGTTCTGTTCCGCAGACAAGGATGAAAGAAATCCACAAATTACTTTCTTCTTCCATCTATTTTAGTTCAGGGAGACGGTATGTGTTTTTAAAACATTTTGTGCCATTTCGATGGATATGCAAATTAGAAATAAGGATACCGGGATAAAATTCATATGCCCTGAAAACAACTGTTTATAACTAAAAATTATGACTTCATAATGAAGTGTTTCATGTCTGCTGCATTTTTTGTTCAGTTTCCATTATGTGGTTATTAGCATAGTAGTATACTGTACTGACGAAACCATCAAGACAGAAACGCGTATACAATCAATAAAAAGCTACTACGTTACTGTTGTGTTTTTAGCCCAGTAAAAGTAATAAGATATCCGAAGACCAAGTGAAGAGTGGCTCAACACCTGCAATCTTGGATTACTTGCTTCAACACAAAAACATTCAGCAACGGTTATATGTATAGAAGACTGTAAACTTGGTGTTCGAGTTCAGCTTTTAAAGTTTTGTTCCGCACACAAGGATGAAGGAAATCCACAAATTACTTTTTTCTTCTTTCTATTTTAATCCAAAGAAACGGTATGTGTTCCTAGGATCTATTTCGATGGATATGCAGATTGAAAATAAGGATGTCGGGATAAAATTCATATGCCCTGAAGACAACTGTTTTTGATTGAAAGTTTTGACGTCATAATGAATTGTTTCATCTCTGTTGCATTTTTTGTTCAGTTTCCATTATGTGGTTACTAGCATAGTAGTATACTGTGCTGACGAAACCAAAAAAGCAGGAACGCGTATACAGTTAATAAAAAGCTACTACGTTACTGTTGTGTTTTTAGCCCAGTAAAAGTAATAAGATATACGAAGACCAAGTGAAGAGTGATTCAACACCTGCAATTTTCGATTACTTGTTTCAACACAGAAACATTCAGCAACGGTTATATGAACAGAAGCCTGTAAACTTGGTGTTCGAGTTCAGCTTTTAAAGTACTGTTCCGCACACAAAAATGAAGGAAATCCACAAATTATCTTCTTCTTCCATTTACTTCAATCCAGGGAGACGGTATGTGTTCCTAGGACTCATTTCGATGGATATGCAAATTGGAAATAAGGTTACCGGGATAGAAATCTAATGCCCTGAAGACAACTGTTTATGATTAAAATTTATGACGTCATAATGAATTGTTTCATATCTGCTGCATTTTTTGTTCAGTTTCCATTATGTGGTTATTAGCCCAGTAGTATACTGTACTGACGAAGCCATGAAGGCAGAAACGCGTATACAGTTAATAAAAAGCTGCTACGTTACTGTTGTGTTTGTAACCCAGTAAATGTAATGAGATATCCGAAGACCAAGTGAAGAGTGATTCAACACCTGCAATCTTCGATTAATTGCTTCAACCCAAAAACACTCAGCAACGGTTATATGCATAAAAAATTGCAAAACTTGGTGTTCGAGTTCAGCTTTAAAACTTTGTTCCGCACACAAGGATGAAGGAAATCCACAAATCATTTTCTTCTTCCATCTACTTTAGTCCAGGAAGACAGTATGTGTTTCTAGGACCCTTTGTGCTATTTCCATGGATATGCAGATTGGAAATAAGGATACCGGAATTGAATTCACATGCCCTGAAGGCAACTGTTTATGACTAAATTTTATGACAACATAATAAATTAATTCATATCTGCTGCATTTTTTGTTCAATTTCCATTACGTGGTTATTAGCATAGTAGTATACTGCACTGACGAAGCCATGAAAGCGGAAACGCGTATACAGTTAATAAAAAGCTACTACGTTACTGTTGTGTTTTTAGCCCAGTAAAAGTAATAAAATATCCGAAAACCAAGTGAAGAGTGATTCAACACCTGCAATCTTCGATTACTTGCTTCAACACAGAAACATTCAACAACGGGTATGTGCATAAAAAATTGCAAAATTGGTGTTCGAATTCAGCTTTAAAAGTTCTGTTCCGCACACAAAAATGAAGGAAATCCACAAATCTTTTTCTTCTTCCATCTACTTTAGTCCAGGGACACGGTATGTGTTCCTAGGATTCATTTCGATGGATATGCAGATTGGAAATAAGGATGCCGGGATGGAATTCCAATGCCCTGAAGACAACTGTTTATGACTAAAATTTATGACGTCATAATGAGTTGTTTCATATCTGCTGCATTTTTTGTTCAGTTTCCAATATGTGGTTATTAGCATAGTAGCATACTGTATTGATGAAGCCATGAAAGCAGAAACGCGTATACAGTTAATAAAAAGCTACTACGTTACTGTTGTGTTTTTAGCCCAGTAAAATTAAAAAGAAATCCGAAAACCAAGTGAAGAGTGATTCAACACCTGCAATCTTCGATTACTTGCTTCAACACAAAATCATTCAGCAACCGTTTTATGTACAAAAAACGGTAAACTTGGTGTTCGAATTTAGCATATAAAGTTCTGTTCCGCACACAAGGATGAAGGAAATCCACAAATTACTTTCTTTTTCCATCTACTTTAGTCCAAAGAAACGGTATGTGTTCCTAAGTTTTTTTGTGCCATTTCGATGGATATGCAGATTAAAAATAAGGACACCGGGATAGAATTCATTCGCCCTGTAAACAATTGTTTATGACTAAATTTTATGACGTCATAATGAAGTGTTTCATATCTGCTGCATTTTTTGTTCAGTTTCCATTATGTGGTTATTAGCATAGTAGTATACTTTACTGACGAAGCCATGAAGGCAGAAACGCGTATACAGTTAATAAAAAGCTACTACGTTACTGTTGTGTTTTTAGCCCAGTAAAAGTAATAAGATATCCGAAGACCAAGTGAAGAGTGGCTCAACATTTGCAATCTTCGAATACTTGCTTCAACACAAAATCATTCAGCAACGGTTATATGTATAGAAGACTGTAAACTTGGTGTTGGAGTTCAGCTTTTAAAGTTCTGTTCCGCACACAAAAATGAAGGAAATCCACAAGTTACTTTCTTCTTCTATCTACTTTAGTCCAGGGAAACGGTATGTGTTCCTAGGACCCATTTGGATGGATATGCAGATTGGAAATAAGGACACCGGGATAGAAGTCATGTGCCCTGAAGACAACTGTTTATGACTAAAATTTGTGACGTCATATTGAATTGTTTCATAACTTCTGCATTTTTTGTTCAGTTTCCATTATGTGGTTATTAACATAGTAGTACACTGTACTGACGAAGCCATGAAGGCAGACACGCGTATACAGTTAATAAAAAGCTACTACGTTATTGTTGTGTTTTTAGCTCAGTAAAAGTATAAAAACATCCGAAAACCAAGTGAAGAGTGATTCAACACCTGCAAACTTTGACTACTTGCTTCAACACAAAAACATTCAGCAACGGTTATATGTATAAAAGACTGTAAACTTGGTGTTGGAGTTCAGCTTTTAAAGTTCTGTTCCACACACAAGGATGAAGGAAATCCACAAGTTACTTTTTTCTTCCATCTACTTTAGTCCAGGGACACGGTATGTCATCCTAGGACCCATTTCGATGGATATGCAGATTGGAAATAAGGACACCGGGATAGAAGTCATATGCCCTGAAAACAACTGTTTATGATTGAAATTTATGACGTCATAATGAATTGTTTCATATCTGCTGCATTTTTTGTTCAGTTTCCATTATGTGGTTATTAGCATAGTAGTATACTGTACTGACGAAGCCATGAAGGCAGAAACGCGTATACAGTTAATAAAAAGCTACTACGTTACTGTTGTGTTTTTAGCCCAGTAAAAGTAATAAGATATCCGAAGACCAAGTGAAGAGTGGCTCAACACCTGCAATCTTGGATTACTTGCTTCAACACAAAAACATTCAGCAACGGTTATATGTATAGAAAACTGTAAACTTGGTGTTCGAGTTCAGCTTTTAAAGTTCTGTTCCGCACACAAGGATGAAGGAAATCCACAAATTACTTTTTTCTTCTTTCTATTTTAATCCAAAGAAACGGTATGTGTTCCTAGGATCTATTTCGATGGATATGCAGATTGAAAATAAGGATGTCGGGATAAAATTCATATGCCTTGAAGACAACTGTTTTTGATTGAAAGTTATGACGTCATAATGAATTGTTTCATCTCTGTTGCATTTTTTGTTCAGTTTCCATTATGTGGTTACTAGCATAGTAGTATACTGTGCTGACGAAACCAAGAAAGCAGAAACGCGTATACAGTTAATAAAAAGCTACTACGTTACTGTTGTGTTTTTAGCCCAGTAAAAGTAATAAGATATACGAAGACCAAGTGAAGAGTGATTCAACACCTGCAATTTTCGATTACTTGTTTCAACACAGAAACATTCAGCAACGGTTATATGAACAGAAGCCTGTAAACTTGGTGTTCGAGTTCAGCTTTTAAAGTACTGTTCCGCACACAAAAATGAAGGAAATCCACAAATTATCTTCTTCTTCCATTTACTTCAATCCAGGGAGACGGTATGTGTTCCTAGGACTCATTTCGATGGATATGCAAATTGGAAATAAGGTTACCGGGATAGAAATCTAATGCCCTGAAGACAACTGTTTATGATTAAAATTTATGACGTCATAACGAATTGTTTCATATCTGCTGCATTTTTTGTTCAGTTTCCATTATGTGGTTATTAGCCCAGTAGTATACTGTACTGACGAAGCCATGAAGGCAGAAACGCGTATACAGTTAATAAAAAGCTGCTACGTTACTGTTGTGTTTGTAACCCAGTAAATGTAATGAGATATCCGAAGACCAAGTGAAGAGTGATTCAACACCTGCAATCTTCGATTAATTGCTTCAACCCAAAAACACTCAGCAACGGTTATATGCATAAAAAATTGCAAAACTTGGTGTTCGAGTTCAGCTTTAAAACTTTGTTCCGCACACAAGGATGAAGGAAATCTACAAATCATTTTCTTCTTCCATCTACTTTAGTCCAGGAAGACAGTATGTGTTTCTAGGACCCTTTGTGCCATTTCCATGGATATGCAGATTGGAAATAAGGATACCGGAATTGAATTCACATGCCCTGAAGGCAACTGTTTATGACTAAATTTTATGACGTCATAATAAATTAATTCATATCTGCTGCATTTTTTGTTTAATTTCCATTATGTGGTTATTAGCATAGTAGTATACTGCACTGACGAAGCCATGAAAGCGGAAACGCGTATACAGTTAATAAAAAGCTACTACGTTACTGTTGTGTTTTTAGCCCAGTAAAAGTAATAAGATATCCGAAAACCAAGTGAAGAATGATTCAACACCTGCAATCTTCGATTACTTGCTTCAACACAGAAACATTCAGCAACGGGTATGTGCATAAAAAATTGCAAAATTGGTGTTCGAATTCAGCTTTAAAAGTTCTGTTCCGCACACAAAAATGAAGGAAATCCACAAATCTTTTTCTTCTTCCATCTACTTTAGTCCAGGGACACGGTATGTGTTCCTAGGATTCATTTCGATGGATATGCAGATTGGAAATAAGGATGCCGGGATGGAATTCCAATGCCCTGAAGACAACTGTTTATGACTAAAATTTATGACGTCATAATGAATTGTTTCATATCTGCTGCATTGTTTGTTCAGTTTCCAATATGTGGTTATTAGCATAGTAGCATACTGTATTGATGAAGCCATGAAAGCAGAAACGCGTATACCGTTAATAAAAAGCTACTACGTTACTGTTGTGTTTTTAGCCCAGTAAAATTAAAAAGAAATCCGAAAACCAAGTGAAGAGTGATTCAACACCTGCAATCTTCGATTACTTGCTTCAACACAAAATCATTCAGCAACCGTTTTATGTACAAAAAACGGTAAACTTGGTGTTCGAATTTAGCATATAAAGTTCTGTTCCGCACACAAGGATGAAGGAAATCCACAAATTACTTTCTTTTTCCATCTACTTTAGTCCAAAGAAACGGTATGTGTTCCTACGTTTTTTTGTGTCATTTCGATGGATATGCAAATTAAAAATAAGGACACCGGGATAGAATTCATTCGCCCTGTAAACAATTGTTTATGACTAAATTTTATGACGTCATAATGAAGTGTTTCATATCTGCTGCATTTTTTGTTCAGTTTCCATTATGTGGTTATTAGCATAGTAGTATACTTTACTGACGAAGCCATGAAGGCAGAAACGCGTATACAGTTAATAAAAAGCTACTACGTTACTGTTGTGTTTTTAGCCCAGTAAAAGTAATAAGATATCCGAAGACCAAGTGAAGAGTGGCTCAACATTTGCAATCTTCGAATATTTGCTTCAACACAAAATCATTCAGCAACGGTTATATGTATAGAAGACTGTAAACTTGGTGTTGGAGTTCAGCTTTTAAAGTTCTGTTCCGCACACAAAAATGAAGGAAATCCACAAGTTACTTTCTTCTTCTATCTACTTTAGTCCAGGGAAACGGTATGTGTTCCTAGGACCCATTTGGATGGATATGCAGATTGGAAATAAGGACACCGGGATAGAAGTCATGTGCCCTGAAGACAACTGTTTATGACTAAAATTTGTGACGTCATATTGAATTGTTTCATAACTTCTGCATTTTTTGTTCAGTTTCCATTATGTGGTTATTAACATAGTAGTATACTGTACTGACGAAGCCATGAAGGCAGACACGCGTATACAGTTAATAAAAAGCTACTACGTTATTGTTGTGTTTTTAGCTCAGTAAAAGTATAAAAACATCCGAAAACCAAGTGAAGAGTGATTCAACACCTGCAAACTTTGACTACTTGCTTCAACACAAAAACATTCAGCAACGGTTATATGTATAAAAGATTGTAAACTTGGTGTTGGAGTTCAGCTTTTAAAGTTCTGTTCCACACACAAGGATGAAGGAAATCCACAAATTACTTTTTTCTTCCATCTACTTTAGTCCAGGGACACGGTATGTCATCCTAGGACCCATTTCGATGGATATGCAGATTGGAAATAAGGACACCGGGATAGAAGTCATATGCCCTGAAAACAACTGTTTATGATTGAAATTTATGACGTCATAATGAATTGTTTCATATCTGCTGCATTTTTTGTTCAGTTTCCATTATGTGGTTATTAGCATAGTAGTATACTGTACTGACGAAGCCATGAAGGCAGAAACGCGTATACAGTTAATAAAAAGCTACTACGTTACTGTTGTGTTTTTAGCCCAGTAAAAGTAATAGGATATCCGAAAACCAAGTGAAGAGTGATTCAACACCTGCAATTTTCGATTAGTGGCGTCAAAACAAAAACATTCAGCAACGGTTATATGTATAGAAGACGGTAAACTTAGTGTTCGAGTTCAGTTTTTAAAGTTCTGTTCCGCACACAACTAAGAAGGAACTCCACAATATACTTTCTTTTTCAATCTGCTTTAGTCCAGGGACACGGTATGTGTTCCTAAGACCCTTTGTGCCATTTCGATGGATATGCAAATTGAAAAAAAATAACACCGGGATAAAATTCATATGCCCTGAAGGCAACTGTTTATGACTAAAATTTATGACGTCATAATGAATTGTTTCATATCTGCTGCATATTTGTTCAGTTTCCATTATGTGGTTATTAGCCTGGTAGTATACTGTACTGACGAAACCATGAAAGCAGAAACGCGTATACAGTTAATAAAAAGCTACTACGTTATTGTTGTGTTTTTAGCCCAGTAAAAGTAATAAGATATCCGAAGACCAAGTGAAAAATGATTCAACACCTGCAATCTTCGATTACTTGCTTCAACACAAAAACATTCAGCAACGGTTATATGTATAGAAGACTGTAAACTTGGTGTTCGAGTTCAGTTTTAAAAGTTCTGTTCCGCACACAAGAATGAAGGAAATCCACAAATTACTTTCTTTTTTTATCCACTTTAGTCCAGCGAAACGGTAAGTGTTCCTAGGACCCATTTCGATTAATATGCAGATTCGAAATAAGGATACTGGGATAGAAGTCTAATGCCCTGAAGACAAACGTTTATGACTAAAATTTGTGACGTCATAATGAATTGTTTCATATCTGCTGCATTTTTTGTTCAGTTTCCATTTTGTGGTTATTAGCCTAGTATTATATTGCACTGACGAAGCCATGAAGGCAGAAACGCGTATACAGTTAATAAAAAGCTACTGCGTTACTGTTGTGTTTTTAGCCCAATAAAAGTAACAAGATATCCGAAAACCAAGTGAAGAGTGATTCAACACCTGCAATCTTCGATTAATTGCTTCAACACAAAAACATTCAGCAACGGTTGTATGTATAGAAGACTGTAAACTTGGTGTTCGAGTTCAGCTTTCAAAGTTCTGTTCCGCACACAAGGATGAAGGAAATCCACAAATTATTTTCTTCTTCCATCTACTTTAGTCCAGGCAGACGGTATGTGTTCCTAAAACCCCTTTCGATGGATATGCAGATTGGAAATAAGGATACCGGGATAGAATTCATATGCCCTGAAGACAACTGTTTATGACTAAATATTACGACGTCATAATGAATTGTTTCATATCTGCTGCATTTTTTGTTCAGTTTCCAATTTGTGGTTATTAGCATAGTAGTACACTGTACTGACGAAGCCATAAAAGCAGAAACGCGTATTCAGTTAATAAAAAGCTACTACGTTACTGTTGTGTTTTTAGCCCAGTAAATGTAATAAGATATCCGAAGACCAAGTGAAGAATGATTCAACACTTGCAATCTTCGATTACTTGCTTCAACACAAAAACATTCATTAACGCTTATATGTATGGAAGACGGTAAACTTGGTGTTCGAGTTTGCTTTTAAAGTTCTGTTCCGCACACAAGGAGAAAGGAAATCCACAAATTATTTTTTTCTTCCACTTACTTTAATCCAGAGACACAATATGTGTTCCTAATAGCCTTTGTGCCATTTCGATGGATATGCAGATTGGAAATAAAGATACCAGGATAGAATGCATATGCCCTGAAAACAACTGTTTATGACTAAAATTTATGACGTCATAAGGAATTGCTTCATATCTGCTGCATTTTTTGTTCAGTTTTTTTTATGTGGTTATTAGCATAGTAGTATACTGTACTGACGAAGCCATGAAGGCAGAAACGCGTATACAGTTAATGAAAAGCTACTACGTTACTGTTGTGTTTTTAGCCCAGTAAAAGTGACAAGATATCCGAAGACCAAGTGAAGAGTGATTCAACACCTGCAATCTTCGATTACTTGCTTCAACACAGAAACATTCAGCAACGGTTATAAGCATAAAAATTTGCAAAACTTGGTGTTCGCGTTCAACTTTAAAAGTTCTGTTCCGCACACAAGGATGAAAGTAATCCACAACTTACTTTTTTTTTCCACCTACTTTAGTCCAGGGAGACGGTATGTGTTCCTGGGACCTTTGGTGCCGTTTCGATTGATATGCAGATTGGAAATAAGGATACCGGGATAGAATTCATATGCCCTGAAGAAAACTGTTGTGACTAAGTTTATGACGTCATAATAAATTGTTTCATATCTGCTGCAATTTTTGTTCAGTTTCCATTATGTGGTTATTACCATAGTAGTATACTGTACTGACGAAGCCATGAAGCCAAAAACTCGTATACAGTTAATAAAAAGCTACTACGTTACTTTTGTGTTTTTAGCCCAGTAAAAGTAATAAGATATCCGAAGACCAAATGAAGAGTGATTCAACACCTGCAATCTTCGATTACTGGTTTTAACACAAAAACATTCAGCAACGGTTATATGTATAGAAGACTGTAAACTCGGTGTTCGAGTTCAGCTTTTAAAGTTCTGTTCCGCACACAAGGATGATGGAAATCCACAAATCACTTTTTTCTTCCATCTACTTTAGTCCAGGCAGACGGTAAGTGTTCCTAGGACCCATTTCGATGGATATGCAGATTGGAAATAAAGACACCAAAATAAAACTCATATACCCTGAAAACAACTGTTTATGACTAAAATTTATGACGTCATAATGAATTGTTTTTTATCTGCTGCATTTTTTGTTCAGTTTCCATTGTGTGGTTATTAGCTGAGTAGTATACTGTACTGACGCAGCCATGAAGGCAGAAACGCGTTTACAGTTAATAAAAAGCTACTACGTTACTGTTGTGTTTTTAGCACAGTAAAAGTAATAAGATATCCGAAAACCAAGTGAAGAGTGATTCAACACCTGCAATCTTCGATTATTTGCTTCAACACAAAAACATTCAGCAACGGTTATATCTATAAAAAACTGTAAATTTGGTGTTCGAGTTCAGCTTTAAAAGTTCTGTTCCGCACACAAGGATGAAAGAAATCCACAAATTATTTTCTTCTTCCATCTACTTTAGTCCAGGGAGACGGTATGTGTTGCTAGGACTCTTTGGGCCATTTCGATGGATATGCAGATTGGAAATAAGGACATTGGGATAGAATTCAATTGCTTTGAAGACAACTGTTTATGACTAAAATTTATGACGTCATAAGGAATTGTTTCATATCTGCTGCATTTTTTGTTCAGTTTCCATTATGTGGTTTGATAGCCTAGTAGTATACTGTATTGACGAAACCATGAAAGCAGAAACGCGTATACAGTTAATAAAAAGCTACTACGTTACTGTTGTGTTTTTAGCCCAGTAAAAATAATAAGATATCCGAAAACCAAGTGAAGAGTGATTCAACACCTGCAATCTTCGAATACTTGCTTCAACACAAAAACATTCAGCAACGGTTATATGTATAAAAGACTGTAAATTTGGTGTTTGATATCAGTTTCTAAAGTTTTGTTTCGCACACAAGGATGAAGGAAATCCACAAATTGTTTTCTTCTTCCATCTACTTTAGTCCAGGGAGACGGTATGTGTTCCTAGGACGCTTTGTGCCATTTCGATGGAAATGCAAATTGGAAATAAGGATAACGGGATAGAATTCATATGCCCTGAAGACAATTGTTTATGACTAAATTTTATGACGTCTTGATGAATTGTTTGATATCTGCTGCATTTTTTGTTCAGTTTCCAATGTGTGGTTATTAGCATAGTAGTATACTGTACTGACGAAGCCATGAAGGCAGAAACGCGTATACAGTTAATAAAAAGCTACTACGTTACTGTTGTGTTTTTAGCCCAGTAAAAGTAACAAGATATCCGAAGACCAAGTGAAGAGTGCATCAACACCTGCAATCTTCGATTACTGGCCTTAACACAAAAACATTCAGCAACGGTTAAATGTATAGAAGCCTGAAAACTTGGTGTTAAAGTTCAGCTTTAAAAGTTCTGTTCCGCACACAAGGATGAAGGAAATCCACAAGTTATTTTTTTCTTCCATCTACTTTAGTCCAGGCAGACCGTATGTGTTCCTAGGACCCATTTCGATGGATATGCAGATTGGAAATAAGGATACCGGGATAGAATTCATATGCTCTGAAAACAACTGTTTAAAACTAAAATTTATGACGTCATAAAGAACTGTTTCATATCTGCTGCATTTTTTGTTCACTTTCCAATATGTGGATTATAACATAGTAGTATACTGTACTGACGAAACCATGAAGGCAGAAACGCGTATACAGTTAAAATAAAGCTGCTTACTACGTTAGTGTTGTGTTTTTAACCCAGTAAAAGTAAAAACTTTTTCAAAGACCAAATGAAGAGTGATTCAACACCTGCAATCTTCGATTACTTGTTTCAACCCAGAAACATTCAGCAACGGATATATGCATTAAAAATTCCAAAACTTGGTGTTCGATGTCAGTTTTAAAAGTTCTGTTCCGCACACAAAGATGAAGGAAATCTACAAATTACTTTCTTCTTCCATCTACTTTAGTCCAGGGAGACGGTATGTATTCTTACGACCTTATTTGATGGATATGCAGATTGGAAACAAAGGATACCGGGATAGATTTCCAATGCGCTGAAAACAACTGTTTATGACTAAAATTTATGGCGTCATTATGATATGTTTCATATTTGCTGCATTTTTTGTTCAGTTTCCATTATTTGGTTATTAGCCTAGTAGTATACTGCACTGACGAAGCCATGAAGGCAGAAACGCGTATACAGTTAATAAAAAGCTACTAGGTTACTGTTGTGTTTTTATCCCAGTAAAAGTAATAAGATATCCGAAGACCAAGTGAAGAGTGATTCAACACCTACAATTTTCGATTGCTGGTTTCAACACAAAAACATTCAGCAACGGTTATATGTATAAAAGACAATAAACTTGGTGTTCGAGTTCAGCTTTAAAAGTTCTGTTCCGCACACAAGGATGAAGGAAACCCACAAATTACTTTCTTCTTCCATCTACTTTAGTCCAGGGAAACGGTATGTGTTCCTAGGACCCTTTGTGCCATTTCGATGGATATGCAGATTGAAAAAAAAGACACCGGGATAGAGTTCATATGCCCTGAAGACAACTGTTTATGACTAAAATTTATGACGTCATAATGATCTGTTTCATGTCTTCTGCATTTTTTGTTCAGTTTCCATTATTTGGTTATTTGCTTATTAGTAAACTGTGCTGACGAAGCCATGAAGGCAGAAACGCGTACACATTTAATAAAAAGCTACTACGTTATTGTTGTGTTTTTAGCCCAGTAAAAGTAATAAAACATTCGAAAACCAAGTGAAGAGTGATTCAACACCTGCAATCTTCGATTACTTGCTTCAACACAGAAACATTCAGCAACGGTTATATGTATGGAAGACGGTAAACTTGGTGTTCGAGTTCAGCGTTTAAAGTTCCGTTCCGCACACAAAAAAAGGAAATCCACAAATTACTTTCTTCTTCCATCTACTTTAGTCCAGGGGAACGGTATGTGTTCTTAAAACCCATTTCGATGGATATGCAGATTGGAGAAAATGATACCGCGATAGAATTCACATGCCCTGAAGACAACTGTTTTTGACTAAAATTTATGACGTCATAATGAATTGTTTTTTGTCTGCTGCATTTTTTGTTCAGTTTCCATTATGTGGTTATTAGCCTAGTAGTATACTGTACTGACGAAGCCATAAGAGCAGAAACCCGTGGACAGTTAAAAGAAAGCTATTACGTTACTGCTGTGTTTTTAGCCCAGTAAAAATAATAAGATATCCGAAAACCAAGTGAAGACTGATTCAACACCTGCAGTTTTCGATTACTAGTTTCAACACAAAAACATTTAGCAACGGTTATTTGTATAAAACACTGTAAACTTGGTGGTGCAGTTCAGCTTTTAAAGTTCTGTTCCGCACACAAGGATGAAGGAAATCCACAAATTACTTTCTTCTTCCATCTACTTTAGTCCAGGGAGACGGTATGTGATCCTAGGACCTGTTTCGATGGATATGCATATTGGAAATAAGGATACCGGGATAGAATTCATATGCCCTGAAGACAACTGTTTATGACTAAAATTTATGACGTCATAATGAATTGTTTCATATCTGCTGCATTTTTTGTTCATATTCCATTATGTGGTTTATAGCCTTGTAGCATACTATTTTGACGAAACCATGAAGGCAGAAACGCGTATACAGTTAATAAAAAGCTACTACGTTAGTGTTGTCTTTTCAGCCCAGTAAAAGTAATAAGATATCCGAAGACCAAGTGAAGAGTATATCAACACCTGCAATCTTCGATTACTTCCTTCAACACAAAAACATTCAGCAACGGTTATATGTATAAAAAACTGTAAACTTGGTGTTCGAGTTCAGCTTTTAAAGTTCTGTTCCGCACACAAAGATGAAGGAAATCCACAAATTACTTTTTTCTTCCATCTACTTTAATCCAAGGAGACGGTATGTGTTTCTAGGTTTTTTTGTGCCATTTGGATGGATATGCAGATTGTAAATAAGGATACCGAAATAGAAATCATATGCTTCGAAGACAACTGTTTATGACTAAAATTTATGACGTCATAATGAATTGTTTCATATCTGCTGCATTTTTTGTTCAGTTTCCATTATGTGGTTATTAGCATAGCAATATACTGCACTGACAAAATTAATGAAGCAGAAACGCGTATAGAGTTAATGCAAAGCTACTACGTTACTGTTGTGTCTTTAGCCCAGTAAAAGTAATAAAACATTCGAAAACCAAGTGAAGAGTGATTCAACACCTGCAATCTTCGATTACTTGCTTCAACACAGAAACATTCAGCCACGGTTATATGCGTAGAAAAATGCAAAACTTGCTGTTCCAGTTCAGTTTTAAAAGTTTTGCTCCCCACACAAGGATGAAGGAAATCCACAAATTACTTTCTTCTTTCATCTACTTTAGTCCAGGGAGACGGTATGTGTTTCTCAAACTTTTTGTGCTTTTTCGATGGATATGCAGGGTGGAAATCAGGATACCGGGATAGAATTCATATGCCCTGAAGACAAACGTTTATGACTAAAATTTATGACGTCATAATGAATTGTTTCATATCTGCTGCATTTCTTGTTCAGTTTCCATTATGGGGTTTTTAGCATAGTAGTGTATTGTACTGACGAAGCCATGAAGGCAGAAACGCGTATTTAGTTAATAAAAAGCTACTACGTTACTGTTGTGTTTTTAGCCAAGTAAAAGTACTAAGATATCCGAAGACCAAGTGAAAAGTGATTTAACACCTGCAGTCTTCGATTACTTGCTTCAACACAAAAACATTCAGCAACGGTTTATATGTATAGGAGACTGTAAAGTTTGTGTTGGAGTTCAGGTTTTAAAGTTCTGTTCCGCACACGAGGATCAAGGAAATCCACAAATTACTTTCTTCTTTCATTTACTTTGGTCCAGGAAGACGGTATGCGTTACTAGGACCCATTTCGATATATATGCAGATTGGAAGTAAGGACACCGGGATAGAATTCATATGCCTTGAAGACAACTGTTTATGATTAAATTTTATGACGTCATAATGAATTGTTTCATATATGCTGCATATATGTTCAGTTTTTTTCTTTATGTGGTTATTAGCATAGTAGTATACTGTACTGACGAAGCCATGAAGACAGAAACGCGTATACAGTTAATAAAAAGCTACTACGTTACTGTTGTGTTTTTAGCCCAGTAAAAACAAAAAAATATCCGAAGACCAAGTGAAGAATGATTCAACACCTGCAATCTTCGATTATTTGCTTTAACACAAAAACATTCAACAACGGTTATATGTATAGAAGACTGTAAACTTGGTGTTCGAGTTCAGCGTTTAAAGTTCCGTTCCGCACACAAGGATGAAGGAAATCCACAAATTACTTTTTTTTCCATTTACTTTAGTACAGGCAGACGGTATGTGTTCCTAGGACCCATTTCGATGGATATTGCAACTTGGAAATAAAGACACCGGGATAGAGTTCATAAGCCCTGAAGACAACTGTTTGTGACTAAATATTATGACGTCATAATGAATTGTTTCATATCTGTTGCATTTATTGTTCAGTTTTTTATAAGTGGTTATTAGCAAAGTAGTATATTGTTTTGACGAAGCCATGAAGCCAAAAACGCGTATGCAGGTAATAAAAAGCTACTACGTTACTTTTGTGTTTTTAGCCCAGTAAAAGCAATAAGATATCCGAAGAGCAAGTGAAGAGTGTTTCAACACTTGCAATCTTCGATTACTTGCTTCAACACACAATCATTCAGCAACGATTATATGTATAGAAGACTGTAAACTTGGTGTTCGATTTCAGCTTTTAAAGTTCCGTTCCGCACACAAGGATGAAGGAAATCCACAAATTATTTTCTTTTTTTATCTACTTTAGTCCAGGCAGACGGTATGTGTTCCTAGGACCCATTTCGATGGATATGCAAATTGGAAATAAGGACACCGGGATAAAGTTCATATGCTTTGAAAACAACTGTTTATGACTAAATATTATGACGTCTCAATGAATTGTTTCTTATCTGTTGCATTTTTTGTTCAGTTTCTTATAAATGGTTATTAGCATAGTAGTATACTGTATTGACGAAACCATGAAACCAAAAACGCGTATACAGTTAATAAAAAGCTACTACGTTACTGTTGTGTTTTTAGCCCAATAAAAGCAATATAATATCCGAAGACCAAGTGAAAAATGATTCAACACCTGCAATCTTCGATTACTTGCTTCAACACCCAAACATTCAGCAACGGTTATATGTATAGAAGACTGTAAACTTGGTGTTCGAGTTCAGCTTTTAAAGTTCTGTTCCGCACACAAGGATCAAGGAAATCCACAAATTACTTTCTTCTTCCATCTACTTTAGTCCAAGAAGACGGTATGTGTTCTTAGGACCCATTTCGATGGATTTGCAGACTGGAAATAAGGACACCTGGATAGAATTCATATGCCCTGAAGACAACTGTTTATGACTAAATTTTATGACGTCATAATGAATTTTTTCATATCTGCTGCATTTTTTGTTCAGTTTCCATTATGTGGTTATTAGCATAGTAGTACACTGTACTGACGAAGCCATGAAGGCAGAAACGCGTATACAGTTAATAAAAAGCTACTACGTTACTGTTGTGTTTTTAGCCCAGTAAAAGTAAAAACTTTTCCGAAGACCAAGTGAAGAGTGATTCCACACCTGCAATCTTCGATTACTTGCTTCAACACAAAAACATTCAGCAACGGTTATATGCATAAAAAATTGCAAAACTTGGTGTTCGAGTTCCGCTTCAAAAGTTCTGTTCCGCACACAAGGATGAAGGAAATCCACAAATTACTTTCTTCTTCCATCTACTTTAGTCCAGGGAGACAGTATGTGTTCCTAGGACCTTCTGTGTAATTTCGATGGATATGCAGGATGGAAATAAGGACACCGGGATAGAATTCATATGCCCTGAAAACAACTGTTTATGACTAAAATTTATGACGTCATAATGAATTGTTTCATATCTGCTGCATAAGTGTTCAGTTTCCATTATGTGGTTATTAGCATAGTAGTATACTGTACTGACGAAGCCATGAAGACAGAAACGCGTATACAGTTAATAAAAAGCTATTACGTTACTGTTGTGTTTTTAGCCCAGTAAAAATAATAAAATATCCGAAGAGCGAATGAAAAATGATTCAACACCTGCAATCTTGGATTACTTGCTTCACCACAAAAGCATTCAGCAACGGTTATATGTATAAAAGACGGTATACTTGGTGTTCGATATCAGCTTTTAAAGTTCTGTTCCGCACACAAAGATGAAGGAAAACCACAAATTGCTTTTTTTTTCCGTTTGCTTTAGTCCAGAAAAACGGTATGTGTTCCTAAGACCTATTTCGATGGATATGCAGATTGAAAATAAGGATTCCGAAAAAGAATTCACATGCCCTGAAGACAACTGTTTATGAATAAAATTTATGACGTCATAATGAATTGTTTCATTTCTGTTGCCTTTTTTGTTCAGTTTCCCTTGAGTGATTATTAGCATAGTAGTATACTGTACTGACGAAACCATGAAGGCAGAAACGCGTATACAGTTAATAAAAAGCTACTACGTTACTGTTGTGTATTTAGCCCAGTAAAAGTAAGAAGATATCCGAAGACCAAGTGAAAAGTGATTCAACACCTGCAATCTTCGATTACTTGTTTCAACACACAAACATTCAGCAACGGTTTTATGTATAGAAGACTGTAACATTGGTGTTGGAGTTCAGCTTTTAAAGTTTTGTTCCGCACACAAAGATGAAGGAAATCCACAAATTGTTTTCTTCTTCCATCTACTTCAGTCCAGGGACACGGTATGTGTTCCTAGGACCAATTTCGATGGATATGCAGATTGGAAACAAGGATACCGGGATAGAAGTTTAATGCCCTGAAGACAACTGTTTATGTTTAAAATTTATGACGTCATAATGAATTGTTTCATATCTGCTGCATTTTTTGTTCAGTTTCCGATATGTGGTTATTAGCCCAGTAGTATACTGTATTGACGTGGCCATGAAAGCAGAAACGCGTATACAGTTAATAAAAAGCTACTACGTTACTGTTGTGTTTTTAACCCAGTAGATGTATTAAGATATCCGAAAACCAAGTGAAGAGTGATTCAACACCTGCATTTTTCGTTTACTTGCTTCAACACAAAAACATGCAGCAACGGTTTTATGTACAAAAAACGGTAAACTTGGTGTTCGAGTTCAGCTTTTAAAGTTCTGTTCCGCACACAAGGATGAAGGAAATCAACAAAATGCTTTCTTCTTCCATCTACTTTAGTCCAGGGAAACGGTATGTGTTCCTACGACCCATTTCGATGGATATGCAGATTGGAAACAAGGATACCGGGATAGATTTTTCATGCCCTGAAGACAACTGTTTATGACTAAAATTTTTGACGTCATAATGAACTGTTTCCTGTCTGCTGCATTTTTTGTTCAGTTTCCATTATGTGGTTATTAGCCTAGTAGTATACTGTACTGACGAAACCATGAAGGCAGAAACGCGTATACAGTAATGCAAAGCTACTACGTTACTGTTGTGTTTTTAGCCCAGTAAAAGTAATAAGATATCCGAAGACCAAGTGAGGAGTGATTCAACACCTACAGGCTTCAATTATTTGCTTCAACACAAAAACATTTAGCAACGGTTATATGTATAAAAGACGGTAAACTTGGTGTTCGAGTTCAGCTTTAAAAGTTTTGTTCCGCACACAAGGTTGAAAGAAATCCACAAATTACTTTCTTCTTCCATCTACTTTAGTCTAGGGACACGGTAGGTGTTTCTAGGACTTTTTTGGCCATTTGGGTGGATATGCAGATTGGAAATAAGGACACCGGGATAGAATTCAACTACTTTGAAAACAACTGTTAATGACTTAAATTTATGACGGCATAATGAATTGTTTGATATGTGCTGCACTTTTTGTTCAGTTTCCATTATGTGGTTATTAGCTTAGTAGTATACTGTACTGACGAAGCCATGAAGGCGCAAACGCGTATACAGTTAATAAAAAGCTACTACGTTACTGTGGTGTTTTTAGCCCAGTAAAAGTAATAAGATATCCGAAGACCAAATGAAGAGTGATTCAACACCTGCAATTTTTGATTGCTGGTTTCAACACAAAAACATTCAGCAACGGTTATATGTATAAAAGACTGTAAACTTGGTGTTCGAGTTCAGCTTTAAAAGTTCTGTTCCGCACACAAGGATGAAGGAAATCCACAAATTACTTTCTTTTTCCATCTACTTTAGTCCAGGCAGACGGTATGTGTTCCTAGGACCCTTTGTGCCATTTAGATGGATATGCAGATTGAAAATAAGGACACCGAGATAGAGTTCATATGCCCTGAAGACAACTGTTTATGACTAAAACTTATGACGTCACAATGAATTGTTTCATGTCTGCTGCATTTTTTGTTCCGTTTCCAATATTTGGTTATTTGCTTATATACCGTGCTGACGAAAGCATGAAAGCAGAAACGCGTACACAGTTAAGGAAAAGCTACTACGTTACTGTTGTGTTTTTAGCCCAGTAAAAGTAATAAAACATTCGAAGACCAAGTGAAGAGTGCATCAACACCTGCAATCTTTGATTACTTGCTTCAACACAGAAACATTTAGCAACGGTTATATGTATAAAAAATTCTAAACTTGGTGTTGGAGTTCAGCTTTTAAAGTTCTGTTTCGCACACAAGGAAAGGAAATCCACAAATTACTTTCTTCTTCCATCTACTTTAGTCCAGAGAAACGGTATGTGTTCTCAGGACCCATTTCGATGGATATGCAAATTGGAAATAAGGATACCGATATAAAATTCACATGCCCTGAAGACAACTGTTTATGACTAAAGTTTATGACGTCATAAAAAACTGTTTCATGTCTGCTGCATTTTTTGTTCAGTTTCCATTATGTGGTTATTAGCCTAGTAGTATACTGTACTGACGAAACCATAAGAATAAAAACGGGTATACAGTTAATAAAAAGCTGCTACGTTACTGTTGTGTTTTTAGCCCAGTAAAAGTAATAAGACATCCGAAGACCAAGTGAAGAGTGATTTAGCATTTGCAATCTTCGATTATTAGTTTCAACACAAAAACGTTCAGCAACGGTTATATATATAGAAAACTGTAAACTTGGTGTAAGAGTTCAGCTTTTAAAGTTTTGTTCCGCACACAAGGATGAAGGAAATCCAGAAATTTCTTTCTTCTTCCATCTACTTTAGTCCAGGGAGACGGTATGTGTTCCTAAGACCTTTTGTGCCATTTGGATGGATATGCAGATTGGAAATAAGGATACCGGGATAGAATTCATATGCCCTGAAGACAACTGTTTATGACTAAAATTCATGACGTCATAATGACTTGTTTCATATCTGCTGCATTTTCTGTTCAGTTTCCATTATGTGGTTATTAGCATTGTAGTATACTTTACTGACGAAGCCATGAAAGCAGAAACGCGTATACAGTTAATAAAAAGCCACTACGTTACTGTTGTGTTTTTAGCTCAATAAAAGTAACAAAATATCCGAAGACCAAGTGAAGAGTGATTCAACACCTGCAATCTTCGATTACTTGCTTCAACACAAAAACATTCAGCAACGGTTATATGCATGGAGAATTGCCAAACTTGGTGTTCGAGTTCAGCTTTTAAAGTTCTGTTACGCACACAAGGATGAAGGAAAACCACAAGTTACTTTCTTCTTTCATCTACTTTAATTCAGGTAAACGGTATGTGTTACTAAGACCCATTTCGATGGATATGCAGATTGGAAATAAGGATACCGAGATAGAATTCCAATGCACTGAAGACAACTGTTTATGACTAAAATTTATGACGTCATAATGACTTGTTTCATATCTGCTGCATTTTTTGTTCATATTCCATTATGTGGTTTATAGCCTAGTAGTATACTGTACTGACGAAGCCATGAAGGCAGAAACGCGCATACAGGTAATAAAAAGCTACTACGTTACTGTTGTTTTTTCAGCCCAGTAAAAGTAATAAGATATCCGAAAATTAAGTGAAGAATGATTCAACACCTGCAATCTTCGATTACTTGCTTTAACACAAAAACATTCAGCAACGGTTATATGTATAAAAAATTGTAAACTTGGTGTTGGAGTTCAGCTTTTAAAGTTCTGTTCCGCACACAAGGAAGAAGGAAATCCACAAATTACTTTCTTTTTCCATCTACTTTAGTCCAGAATAACGGTATGTGTTTCTAAAATTTTTTGTGCCATTTCGATGGATATGCAGATTGGAAATAAGGATACCGGGATAGAAATCATATGCCTCGAAAACAACTGTTTATGACTAAAATCTATGACGTCATAATGAATTGTTTGATATGTGCTGCATTTTTTGTTCAGTTTCCATTATGTGGTTATTAGCATAGTAATATACTGTACTGACAAAGCCATGAAGACAGAAACGCGTATACAGTTAATAAAAAGCTACTACGTTACTGTTGTGTTTTTAGCCCAGTAAAAGTAAGAAGATATGCGAAGACCAAGTGTAGAGTGATTCAACACCTGCAATCTTCGATTACTTGCTTCAACACAAAAACATTCAGCAACGGTTATATGCGTATTAAAATGCAAAACTTGGTGTTCGAGTTCAGCTTTAAAAGTTCTGTTCCTCACACAAGGAAGAAGCAAATCCACAAAATACTTTCTTCTTCCATCTACTTTAGTCCAGGAAGACGGTATGTGTTTCTAGGACTTTTGGTGCCATTTCGATGGACGTGCAGGATGGAAATAAGGATACCGGGATAGAAGTCATATGGCCTGAAAACAACTGTTTATGACTAAACTTTATGACGTCATAATGACTTGTTTCATATCTGCTGCATTTTTTGTTCAGTTTCCATTATGTGGTTTTTAACATAGTAGTATATTGTATTGACGAAACCATGAAAGCAAAAACGCGTGTTCAGTTAATAAAAAGCTACTACGTTACTGTTGTGTTTTTAGCCCAGTAAAAATAAAAAGATATCCGAAGTCCAAGTGAAAAGTGCTTTAACACCTGCAGTTTTCGATTACTTGTTTCAACACAAAAACATTCAGCAACGGTTTATATGCATAAAAGACAGTAAAGTTGGTGTTGGAGTTCAGCTTTAAAAGTTCTGTTCCGCACACAAGAATGAAGGAAACCCACAAATTACTTTCTTCTTCCATTTACTTTGGTCCAGGGAGACGGTATGTGTTCTTAAAACCCATTTCGATGAATATGCAGGTTGAAAATAAGGACACCGGGATAGAAATCATATGCCTTGAAGACAACTGTTTATGACTAAAATTTATGACGTCATAATGAATTGTTTCATATCTGCTGCATATATGTTCAGTTTTCATTATGTGGTTATTAGCATAGTAGTATACTGTACTGACGAAGCCATGAAGGCAGAAACGCGTATACAGTTAATAAAAAACCACTACGTTACTGTTGTGTTTTTAGCCCAGTAAAAGCACTAACACATCTCAAAACCAAGTGAAGAGTGAATCAACACTTCCAATCTTCGATTACTTGCTTCAACACAAAAACATTCAGCAACGGTTAAATGTATAAAAGACTGTAAACTTGGTGTTCGAAGTCAGCTTTTAAAGTTCCGTTCCGCACACAAGGATGAAGGATTCTTACAAATTATTTTTTTTTCCATCTATTTTCGTCCAAGCAGACGGTATGTACTCCTAGGACCCATTTCGATGGATATGCAGATTGGAAATAAGGATACTGGGATAGAATTCATATGCCCAGAAAACAACTGTTTATGATTAAAATTTATGACGTCATAACGATTCGTTTCGTATCTGCTGCATTTTTTGTTTAGTTTTTATTATGTGGTTATTAACATAGTAGTACACTGTGCTGACGAAGCCATGAAGGCAGAAACGCGTATACAGTTAATAAAAAACTACTACGTTACTGTTGTGTTTTTAGCCCAGCAAAAGTAATAAGACATCCGAAGACCAAGTGAAGAGTGATTCATTACCTGCAATCTTCGATTACTTGCTTCAACAAAAAAACTTTCAACCTCGGTTATATGTATGGAAGGCGATAAACTTTGTGTTCGAGTTCAGCTTTTAAAGTTCTGTTCCGCACACAAGGATGAAAGAAATCCACAAATTACTTTCTTCTTTCATCTACTTTAGTCCAGGGAGACGGTATGTGGTCCTAGGACCCTTTGTGCCATTTCGATGGATATGCAGATTGGAAATAAGGATACCGGGAAAGAATGCAATTGCTTTGAAAACAACTGTTTAAAACCAAAATTTATGACGTCATAATAAATTTCATATCTGCTGCGTTTTTTGTTCAGTTTCCATTATGTGGTTATTAGCATAGTAGTATACTTCACTGACGAAGCCATGAAAACAGAAACGCGTATACAGTTAATAAAAAGCTACTACGTTACTGTTGTGTTCTTAGCCCAGTAAAAGTAATAAGATATCTGAAAACCAAGTGAAAAGTGATTCAACACCTGCAATCTTCGATTACTTGTTTTAACACAAAAACATTCAGCAACGGTTATATGTATGAAAGACGGTAAACTTGGTGTTGGAGTTCAGCTTTTAAAGTTCTGTTCCGCACACAAGGATGAAAGAATTTCACAAATTACTTTCTTCTTCCATCTACTTTAGTCCAGGGAGAAAGTATGTGTTCCTAGGACCCATTTCGATGGATATGCAGATTGGAAATCAGGATACCGGGACAGAATTCCAATGCTTTAAAAACAACTGTTTATGACTAAAATCTATGACGTCATAATGAATTGTTTCGTATTCTCTGCATTTTTTGTTCAGCTTCCATTATGTGGTTATTAGCTTAGTAGTATACTGTACAGACGAAGCCATGAAAACAGAAACGCGTATGCAGTTAATAAAAAGCTACTACGTTACTGTTGTGTTTTTAGCCCAGTAAAAGTAATAAGATATCCGAAAACCAAGTGAAGAATGATTCAACACCTGCAATCTTCGATTACTTGCTTCAACACAAAAACATTCAGCAACGGTTATATGTATAGAAGACTGTAAACTTGGTGTTCATGTTCAGCTTTGAAAGTTCTGTTCTGCACACAAGGATGAAGGAAATCCACAAAATCTTTTCTTCTTCCATCTACTTTAGTCCAGGGAGACGGTATGTGTTCCTAGGACCCATTTCGATGGATATGCAGATTCGAATTAAGGATGCCGGGATAGAATTCATATGTCCTGAAGACAACTGTTTATGACTAAAATTTATGACGTCATAATGAATTGTTTCACATCTGCTGCATTTTTTGTTCAGTTTCCATTATGTGGTTATTAGCATAGTAGTATACTGCACTGACGAAGCAATGAAGGCAGAAAGGCGTATACAGTTAATAAAAAGCTACTACGTTACTGTTGTGTTTTTAGCCCAGTAAAAGTAATAAGATATCCGAAGACCAAATGAAGAGTGATTCAACACCTGCAATCTTCGTTTACTTGCTTCAACACAGAAACATTGAGCAACGGTTATATGCAAAAAAAAGTGCAAAACTTGGTGTTCGAGTTCAGCTTTAAACGTTCTGTTCCGCACACCAGGATGAAGGAAATCCACAAATTACTTTCTTCTTTCATCTACTTTAGTCCAGGGAGACGGTATGTGTTCCTAGGACCCTTTGTGCCATTTCGATGGATATGCAGATTCGAAATAAGGATAATGGGTAAAATTCATATGCCCTGAAGACAACTGTTTATGACTAAATTTTATGACGTCATAATGATTTGTTTCATATCTGCTGCATTTTTTGTTTAGTTTCCACTATGTGGTTATTAGCATAGTAGTATACTCTACTGACAAAGCCATGAAGGCAGAAACGCGTATACAGGTAATAAAAAGCTATTACGTTACTGTTGTGTTTTTAGCCTAGTAAAAGTAATAGATATCCGAAAACCAAGTGAAAAGTGATTCAACACTTGCAATCTTCGATTAATTGTTTCACCACAAAAACATTCAGCAACGGTTATATGTATAGAAGACTGTAAACTTGGTGTTCGAATTCAGCTTTTAAAGTTCCGTTCCGCACACAAGGAAGAAGAAAATCCACAATATACTTTCTTCTTCTTTTTATTTTAGTCCAGGAAAACGGTATGTGTTCCTAGGACGCATTTCGATGGAAATGCAAATTGGAAATAAGGACATTGGGATAGAGTTCATACGCCCTGAAAACAACTGTTTATGACAAAAATTTATGACGTCATAATGAATTGTTTCATATTTGCTGCATTTTTTGTTCAGTTTTTTATAGGTGGTTATTAGCATAGTGGTATACCGTACTGACGAAGCCATGAAAACAGAAACGCGTACACAGTTAATAAAAAGCTACTACGTTATTGTTGTGTTTTTAGCCCAGTAAAAATAAAAACACATCCGAAGACCAAGTGAAGAGTGATTCAGCACCTGCAATCTTCGATTAATTGTTTCAACACAAAAACATTCAGCAACGGGTATATGTATAGAAGACTGTAAACTTGGTGTTCGAGTTCAGTTTTTAAAGTTCCGTTCCGCACACAAGGATGAAGGAAATCCACAAATTACTTTCTTCTTCCATCCACTTTAGTCCAGGCAGACGGTATGTGTTCCTAGGACCCATTTCGATGGATATGCAGATTGGAAATAAGGACACCGGGATAAAGTTCATATGCCCTGAAGACAACTGTTTATGACTAAAGTTTATGACGTCATAATGAATTGTTTCATATCTGCTGCATTTTTTGTTCAGTTTCCATTATGTGGTTATTAGCATAGTAGTACAGTGTACTGACGAAGCCATGAAGGCAGAAACGCGTATACAGTTAATAAAAAGCTACTACGTTACTGCTGGGTTTTTAGCCCAGTATAAGTAATAAGATATCCGAAAACCAAGTGAAGAGTGATTCAACACCTGCAATCTTCGATTGCTTGCTTCAGCACAGAAACATTCAGCAACGGTTATAAGCATAAAAAATTGCAAAACTTGGTGTTCGAGTTCAGCTTTCAAAGTTCTGTTCCGCACACAAGGATGAAGGAAATCCACAAATTACTTTTTTCTTCCATCTACTTTAGTCCAGGCAGACAGTATGTGTTTTTAGGACCCTTTGTGTAATTTCGATGGATATGCAGATTGGAAATAAGGACACCGGGATAGAATTCCAATGCACTGAAGACAACTGTTTATGACTAAAATTTATGACGTCATAATGAATTGTTTCATATCTGCTGCATTTTTTGTTCAGTTTCCATTATGTGGTTATTAGCATAATACTATACTGTACTGACGAAGCCATTAAAACAGAAACGCGTATACAGTTAATAAAAAGCTACTACGTTACTGTTGTGTTTTTAGCCCAGAAAAAGTAATAACACATCTCAAGACCAAATGAAGAGTGATTCAACATTTTGCTTCAACACAAAAGCATTCAGCAACGGTTATATGTATAGAAGACTGTAAACTTGGTGTTGGAGTTCAGCTTTTAAATTTCTGTTCCGCACACAAGGATGAAGGAAATCCACAAATTACTTTTTTTTTCCATCTACTTTAGTCCAGGGAGACGGTATGTGATCATAGGACCCATTTCGATGGATATGCAGATTCGAAATAAGGATACCGGGATAGACTTCATATGCCTTGAAGACAATTGTTTATGATTAAAATTTATGACGTCGCAATGAATTGTTTCATATCTGCTGCATTTTTTGTTCAGTTTCCCATATGTGGTTAATAGCTAAGTAGTATACTGCACTGACGAAGCCATGAAGGCAGAAACGCGTGTACACTTATTAAAATGCTACTACGTTACTGTTGGGTTCTTAGCCCAGGAAAAGTAATAAGATATCTGAAGACCAAGTGAAAAGTGATTCAACACCTGCAATTTTCGATTACTTGTTTCAACATAAAAGCATTCAGCAACGGTTATATGTATAAAAGACTGTAAACTTGGTGTTCGAGTTCAGCTTTTAAAGTTCTGTTTCGCACACAAGGATGAAGGAAATGCACAAATTATTTTTTTTTTCCCTCTATTTTATTCCAGAGACACAATATGTGTTCCTAAGATCTATTTCGATGGATATGCAGATTGAAAATAAGGATACCGGGATAAAATTCATATGCCCTCAAGACAACTGTTTTTCATTAAAATTTATGACGTCATAATGAATTGTTTCATATCTGCTGCATTTTTTAGTCAGTTTCCTTTATGTGGTTATTAGCATAGTAGTATACTGTACCGACGAAACCAAGAAGGCAGAAACGCGTGTACAGTTAATAAAAAGCTACTACGTTACTGTTGTGTTTTTAGCCCAGCAAAAGTAATAAGATATCCGAAAACCAAGTGAAGAGTGATTCAACACCTGCAATCTTCGATTAATTGCTTCACCACAAAAACATTCAGCAACGGTTATATGTACAAAAGACTGTAAACTTGGTGTTCGAGTTCAGCTTTGAAAGTTCTGTTCCGCACACAAGGATGAAGGAAATCCACAAATTACTTTCTTCTTCCACTTATCTCAGTTTAGGGAGACGGTATGTGTTCCTACGACCCATTTCGATGGATATGCAGATTGGAAATAAGGATACCGGGATAGAATTCTAATGCCCTGAAGACAACTGTTTATGATTAAATTTTATGACGTCATAATGAATTATTTCATATCTGCTGCATTTTTTGTTCAGTTTCCTTTATGTGGTTATTAGCCCAGTAGTATACTGTACTGACGAAGCCATGAAAGCAGAAACGCGTATACAGTTAATAAAAAGCTACTACGTTACTGTTGTGTTTTTAACCAAGTAAATGTAATAAGATATCCGAAGACCAAGTGAAGAATGATTCAACACCTGCAATCTTCGATTACTTGCTTCGACACAGAAACATTCAGCAACGGTTATATGCATAAAAAATTGCAAAACTAGGTGTTCGAGTGCGACTTTAAAAGTTTTGTTTCGCACACAAGGATGAAGGAAATCCACAAATTACTTTCTTTTTCCATCTACTTTAGTCCAGGGAGACAGTATGTGTTTCTAGGACTTTTTGTGCCATTTCGATGGATATGCAGATTGGAAATAAGGATACCGGGATAGAATTCATATGCCCTGAAAACAACTTTTTATGACTAAAACATATGACGTCATAATGAATTGTTTCATATCTGCTGCATTTTTTGTTCAGTTTCCATTATGTGGTTATTAGCACAGTAGTATACTTTACTGACGAAGCCATGAAAGCAAAAACGCGTATACAGTTAATAAAAAGCTACTACGTTACTGTTGTGTTTTTAGCCCAGTAAAAAGAATAAGATATCCGAAAACCAAAAAAAAAGTGATTCAACACCTGCAATTTTCGATTACTTGTTTCAACACAAAAACATTCAGCAACGGTTATTTCCATAAAAAAGTGCAAAACTTGATGTTCGAGTTCAGCTTTTAAAGTTTTGTTCCGCACACAAGGATGAAGGAAATCCACAAATTACTTTCTTTTTTCGTGTACTTTACTCCAGGGAGACGGTATGTGTTCCTAGGACCCATTTCGATGGATATGCACATTGGAAATAAGGATACCGGGATAGAATTCATATGCCCTGAAGACAATTGTTTATGATTAAAATTTAAGACGTCATAATGAATTGTTTCATATCTGCTGCATTTTTTGTTCAATTTCCATTATGTGGTTATTAGCATAAAAGTACACTGCACTGACGAAGCCATGAAATCAGAAACGCGTGTACAGTTAATAAAAAGTTACTACGTTATTGTTGTGTTTTTAGCCCAGTAAAAGCAATAAGATATCCGAAAACCAAGTGAAGAGTGATTCAACACTTGCAATCTTCGATTACTTGCTTCAACACAGAAACATTCAGCAACGGTTATATGCATAAAAAATTGCAAAATTGGTGTTCCAGTTCAGCTTCAAAAGTTTTCTTCCGCACACAAGGATGAAGGAAAACTACAAATTACTTTCTTTTTATATTTACTTTAATCCAGGGACACAGTATGTGTTCGTAGGACTCATTTCGATGGATATGCAGATTGGAAATAAGGATACCGAGACAGAATTCCAATGCCCTGAAGACAACTGTTTATGACTAAAATTTATGACGTCATAGTGAATTGTTTCATATCTGCTGCATTTTTTGTTCAGTTTCCATTATGTGGTTATTAGCCTAGTAGTATACTGCATTGATGAAGCCATGAAGGCAGACACGCGTATACAGTTAATAAAAAGCTACTACGTTACTGTTGTGTTTTTAGCCCAGTAAAAGTAATAAGAAATCCGAAGACCAAGTGAAGAGTGATTCAACACCTGCAATCTTCGATTACTTGCTTCAACACAAAAGAATTCAGCAACGGTTATATGTAAAGAAGACGGTAAACTTGGTGTTCGAGTTCAGTTTTCAAAGTTCTGTTCCGCACACAAAGATGAAAGAAATCCACAATATATTTTCTTCTTCCATTTACTTCAGTCCAAGGAGACGGTGTGTGTTCCGAAGACCCATTTCGATGGATATGCAGATTGAAATTAAGGACACCGGGTTAGAATTCATATGCCCTGAAGACAACTGTTTATGACTAAAAATTAAGACGTCTTATGGAATTGTTTCGTATATGCTGCATTTCTTGTTCAGTTTTTATTATATGGTTATTAGCATAAAAGTATACTGTACTGACGAAGCCATGAAAGCAGAAACGCGTATTAAGTTAATAAAAAGCTCTTACGTTACTGTTGTGTTTTTAGCCCAGTAAATGTAATAAGATATCCGAAAACCAAATGAAAAGTTTTTCAACATTTGCAACCTTCGATTAAATGCTTCACCACAAAAACATTCAGCAACGGTTATATGTATAGAAGACTGTAAACTTGGTGTTCGAGTTCAGCTTTTAAAGTTCTGTTCCGCACACAAGGATGAAGGAAATCCACAAATTACTTTCTTCTTCCATTTACTTTAGTCCAGGGAGACGGTATGTGTTCCTAGGACCCATTTCGATGGATATGCAGATTGGAAATAAGGATACCGGGATAGAATTCACATGCCCTAAAAACAACTGTTTATGACTAAAATTTATGACGTCATAATGAATTGTTTCATATCTGCTGCATTGTTTGTTCAGTTTCCATTTTGTGGTTAATAGCATAGTAGTACACTGTATTGACGAAGCCATGAAGGCAGAAACGCGTATACAGTTAATAAAAAACTACTACGTTATTGTTGTCTTTTTAGCCCAGTAAAAACAATAGGATTTCCGAAGACCAAGTGAAGAGTGATTCAACACCTGCAATCTTCGATTACTTGCTTCAACACAGAAACATTGAGCAACGGTTATATGCATAAAAAAGTGCAAAACTTGGTGTTCGAGTTGAGTTTTAAAAGTTCTGTTCCGCACACAAGGATGAAGGAAATCCACAAATTACTTTCTTCTTCCATCTATTTTAGTCCAAGGAAACAGTATGTGTTCCTAAGACCCTTTGTGCCATTTTGATGGATATGCAGATTGGAAATAAGGATACCGGGATAGAATTCATATGCGCTGAAGACAACTGTTTATGACTAAAATTTATGACGTCATAATGAATTGTTTCATATCTGCTGCATTGTTTGTTCAGTTTCCATTATGTGGTTATTAGCCTAGTAGTATACTGCACTGACGACGCCATGAAGGCAGAAACGCGTATACAGTTAATAAAAAGCTACTACGTTACTGTTGTGTTTTTAGCCCAGTAAAAGCAATAAGATATCCGAAAACCAAGTGAAGAGTGATTCAACACCTGCAATCTTCGATTACTTGTTTCAACACAAAAACATTAAGCAACGGTTTTTTATATAGAAAACGGTAAACTTGGTGTTCGAATTCAGCATATAAAGTTCTGTTCCGCACACAAGGAACAAAAAAATCTACAAATTACTTTCTTCTTCCATCTACTTTAGTCCAGGGAAACGGTATGTGTTCCTAAGTTTTTTTGTGCCTTTTCGATGGTAATGCAGATTAAAAATAAAGACACCGGGATAGACTTCATTCGCCTTGTAAACAAATGTTTATGACTAAATTTTATGACGTCATAATGATTTGTTTCATATCTGCTGCATTTTTTGTTCAGTTTCCATTATAAGGTTATTAGCATAGTAGTATACTGAACTGACGAAGCCATGAAGGCAGAAACGCGTATACAGTTAGTAAAAAGCTACTACGTTACTGTTGTGTTTTTAGCCCAGTAAAAGTAATAAGATATCCGATAACCAAGTGAAAAGTGGCTCAACACCTGCCATCTTCGATTACTTGCTTCAACTCAAAAACATTCAGCAACGGTTATATGTGTAGAAGACTGTAAACTTGGTGTTCGAGTTCAGTTTTTAAAGTTCTGTTCCGCACACAAGGATGAAGGAAATCCACAAATTACTTTTTTCTTCCATCTACTTTGGTCCAGGGAAACGGTATGTGTTCCTAGGACCCATTTCGATGGATATGATGATTGGAAATAAGGACACCGGGAGAGAAGTCATATGTCCTGAAGACAACTGTTTATGATTGAAATTTATGACGTCGTAATGAATTGTTTCATAACTGTTGCAATTTTTGTTCAGTTTCCATTATGTGGTTATTAGCATAGTAGTATACTCTACTGACGAAGCCATGAAGGCAGAAACGCGTATACAGTTAATAAAAAGCTACTACGTTACTGTTGTGTTTTTAGCCCAGTAAAAGTAATAAAATATCCGAAGACCAAGTGAAAAGTTTTTCAACACCTGCAATCTTCGATTAAATGCTTCAACACAGAAACATTCAGCAACGGTTATATGTATAAAAGACTGTAAACTTGGTGTTTTAGTTCAGCTTTTAAAGTTCTGTTCCGCACACAAGGATGAAGGAAATCCACAAATTACTTTCTTCCTCCATTTACTTTAGTCCACGGAAACGGTATGTGTTCTTGGGACCCATTTCGATGGATATGCAGATTGGAAATAAGGATACCGGAATAGAATTCCAATGCCCTGAAGACAACTGTTTATGACTAAAATTTATGACGTCATAATGAATTGTTTCATATCTGCTGCATTGTTTGTTCAGTTTCCATTATGTGGTTATTAGCATAGTAGTACATTGTACTGACGAAGCCATGAAGGCAGAAACGCGTATACAGTTAATAAAAAACTACTACGTTATTGTTGTGTTTTTAGCCCAGTAAATGTAATAAGATTTCCGATGACCAAGTGAAGAGTGATTCAACACTTGCAATCTTCGATTACTTGCTTCAACACAGAAACATTCAGCAACGGTTATAAGCATAAAAAATTGCAAAACTTGGTGTTCGAGTTCAGCTTTCAAAGTTTTGTTCCGCACACAAGGATGAAGGAAATCCACAAAATACTTTCTTCTTCCATCTACTTTAGTCCAGCCAGACAGTATGTGTTTTTAGGAACCTTTGTGTAATTTCGATGGATATGCAGATTGGAAATAAGGATACCGAGATAGAATTCCAATGCCCTGAAGACAACTGTTTATGACTAAAATTTATGACGTCATAGTGAATTGTTTCTTATCTGCTGCATTTTTTGTTCAGTTTCCATTATGTCGTTATTAGCCTAGTAGTATACTGTATTGATGAAGCCATGAAGGCAGACACGCGTATACAGTTAATAAAAAGCTACTACGTTACTGTTGTGTTTTTAGCCCAGTAAAAGTAATAAGAAATGCGAAAACCAAGTGAAGAGTGATTCAACACCTGCAATCTTCGATTACTTGCTTCAACACAAAAGAATTCAGCAACGGGTATATGTAAAAAAGACGGTAAACTTGGTGTTCGAGTTCAGTTTTTAAAGTTCTGTTCCGCACACAAAGATGAAGGAAATCCACAAATTATTTTCTTCTTCCATTGACTTTAGTCCAAGGAGACGGTATGTGTTCCTAAGACCCATTTCGATGGATTTGCAGATTGAAAATAAGGACACCGGGTTAGAATTCATATGCCCTGAAGACAACTGTTTATGACTAAAAATTAAAACGTCTTATGGAATTGTTTCGTATATGCTGCATTTCTTGTTCAGTTTTTATTATGTGGTTATTAGCATAAAAGTATACTGTACTGACGAAGCCATGAAGGCAGAAACGCGTATATAGTTAATAAAAAGCTATTACGTTACTGTTGTGTTTTTAGCCCAGTAAATGTAATAAGATATCCGAAGACCAAATGAAAAGTTTTTCAACACCTGCAATCTTCGATTAAATGCTTCAACACAGAAACATTCAGCAACGGTTATATGTATAGAAGACTGTAAACTTGGTGTTCGAGTTCAGCTTTTAAAGTTCTGTTCCGCACACAAGGATGAAGGAAATCCACAAATTACTTTCTTCTTCCATTTACTTTAGTCCAGGGAAACGGTATGTGTTCCTAGGACCCATTTCGATGGATATGCAGATTGGAAATAAGGATACCGGGATAGAATTCACATGCCCTAAAAACAACTGTTTATGACTAAAAGTTATGACGTCATAATGAATTGTTTCATATCTGCTGCATTGTTTGTTCAGTTTCCATTTTGTGGTTAATAGCATAGTAGTACACTGTATTGACGAAGCCATGAAGGCAGAAACGCGTATACAGTTAATAAAAAACTACTACGTTATTGTTGTGTTTTTAGCCCAGTAAAAACAATAGGATTTCCGAAGACCAAGTGAAGAGTGATTCAACACCTGCAATCTTCGATTACTTGCTTCAACACAGAAACATTGAGCAACGGTTATATGCATAAAAAAGTGCAAAACTTGGTGTTCGAGTTGAGTTTTAAAAGTTCTGTTCCGCACACAAGGATGAAGGAAATCCACAAATTACTTTCTTCTTTCATCTATTTTAGTCCAAGGAAACAGTATGTGTTCCTAAGACCTTTTGTGCCATTTCGATGGATATGCAGATTGGAAATAAGGATACCGGGATAGAATTCATATGCCCTGAAGACAACTGTTTATGACTAAAATTCATGACGTCATAATGAATTGTTTCATATCTGCTGCATTGTTTGTTCAGTTTCCATTATGTGGTTATTAGCCTAGTAGTATACTGCACTGACGACGCCATGAAGGCAGAAACGCGTATACAGTTAATAAAAAACTACTACGTTAGTGTTGTGTTTTTAGCCCAGTAAAAGCAATAAGATATCCGAAAACCAAGTGAAGAGTGATTCAACACCTGCAATCTTCGATTACTGGCTTCAACACAAAAACATTCAGCAACGGTTTTTTATATAGAAAACGGTAAACTTGGTGTTCGAATTTAGCATATAAAGTTCTGTTCCGCACACAAGGATCAAACAATCCACAAATTACTTTCTTCTTCCATCTACTTTAGTCCAAGGAAACGGTATGTGTTCCTAAGTTTTTTTGTGCCTTTTCGATGGATATGCAGATTAAAAATAAAGACACCGGGATAGACTTCATTCGCCTTGGAAACAATTGTTTATGACTAAATTTTATGACGTCATAATGATTTGTTTCATATCTGCTGCATTTTTTGTTCAGTTTCCATTATGTGGTTATTAGCATAGTGGTGTATTGCACTGACGAAGCCATGAAGGCAGAAACGCGTTTACAGTTAATAAAAAGCTACTACGTTACTGTTGTGTTTTTAGCCCAGTAAAAGTAATGAGATATCCGAAAACCAAGTGAAGAGTGATTCAACACCTGCGATTTTCGAATAGTGGCGTCAACACAAAAACATTCAGCAACGGTTATATGTATAGAAGACGGTAAACTTGGTGTTCGATATCAGCTTTCAAAGTTCTGTTCCGCACACAACGATGAAGGAAATGCACAAATTGCTTTCTTCTTCAGTCTACTTTAGTCCAGGGACACGGTATGTGTTTTTAAGACCCTTTGTGCCATTTCGATGGATAAGCAAATTGAAAAAAAAGACACCGGGATAAAATTCATATGCTCTGAAGGCAACTGTTTATGACTAAAATTTATGACGTCATAAAGAATTGTTTCGTATCTGCTGCATATTTGCTCAGTTTCCATTATGTGGTTTTTAGCATAGTAGTATATTGTACTGACGAAGCCATGAAAGCAGAAACGCGTATACAGTTAATAAAAAGCTACTACGTTACTGTTGTGTTTTTACCTCAGTAAAAGTGATAACACATCTCAAAACCAAATGAAAAGTGATTCAACACCTTGCTTCAACACAAAAACATTCAGCAACGGTTATATGTATAAAAGACTGTAAACTTGGTGTTCGAGTTCAGCTTTAAAAGTTTTGTTCCGCACACAAGGACGAAGAAAATCCACAAAATAGTTTATTTTTTTATCTACTATAGTCCAGGGAGACGGTAAATGTTTCTAGGACCCATTTCGATGGATATGCAGATTGGAAATAAAGATACCGGGATAGAATTCATATGCCCTGAAGACAACTGTTTTAGACTAAAATTTATGACGTCAGAATAATTTGTTTCAAATATGCTGCATTTTTTGTTCAGTTTCCATTATGTGGTTATTAGCATAGTAGTATAATGTACTGACGAAGCCATGAAAACAGAAACGCGTATACAGTTAATAAAAAGCTACTACGTTACTGTTGTGTTTTTAGCCCAGTAAAAGTAATAAGATATCCGAAGACCAAGTGAAGAATGATTCAACACCTGCAATCTTCGATTAATTGCCTCAACACAGAAACATTCAGCAACGGTTATATGCATAGAAAATTGCAAAATTGGTGTTCGAGTTCAGCTTTAAAAGTTCTGTTCCGCACACAAGGATGAAGGAAATCTACAGATTATTTTTTTCTTCCATCTACTTTAGTCCAGGGAGACGGTATGTGTTCCTAGGACCCATTTCGATGGATATGCAGATTGGAAATAAAGATACCGGGATAGAATTCCAATGCCCTGAAGACAACTGTTTATGACTAAAATTTATGACGTCATAATGAATTGTTTCATATCTGCTGCATTTTTTGTTCAGTTTCCTTTATGTGGTTATTAGCCTAGTAGTATACTGTACTGACGAAGCCATGAAAGCAAAAACGCGTATACAGTTAATAAAAAGCTACTACGTTACTGTTGTGTTTTTAGCCCAGTAAAAGTAATAAGATATGCGAAGACCAAATGAAGAGTGATTCAACACCTGCAATCTTCGATTACTTGCTTCAACACAAAAGCATTCAGCAACGGTTATATGTATAGAAGACTGTAAACTTGGTGTTCGAGTTCAGCTTTTAAAGTTCTGTTCCGCACACAAGGATGAAGGAAATCCACAAAATACTTTCTTCTTCCATCTACTTTAGTCGAGGAAGACGGTATGTGTTCCTAAGACCCATTTCGATGGATATGCAGATTGAAAATAACGACACCGGGTTAGAATTCATATGCTCTGAAGACAAACGTTTATGACTAAAGTTTATGACGTCTAATGGAATTGTTTCGTATCTGCTGCATTTTTTGTTCAGTTTCCACAATGTGGTTATTACCATAGTAATATACTGTACTGACGAAGCCATGAAGGCAGAAACGCGTATACAGTTAATAAAAGGCTGCTACGTTACTGTTGTGTTTTTAGCCCAGTAAAAGTAATAAGATATCCGAAGACCAAGTGAAAAGTGATTCAACACCTGCAATTTTCGATTAATTGCTTCAACACAAAAAGATTCAGCAACTGTTAGGTGTATAGAAGATTGCAAACTTGGTGTTCGAGTTCAGCTTTTAAAGTTCTGTTCCGCACACAAGGATGAAGGAAATCCACAAATTATTTTCTTCTTCTATCCACTTTAGTCCAGGCAGACGGTATGTGTTCCTAGGACCCATTTCGATGGATATGCAGATTGGAAATAAGGGTACCGGGATAGAATTCATATGCCTTGAAGACAACTGTTTATGACTAAAATTTATGACGTCATAATGAATTGTTTCTCATCTGCTGCATTTTTTGTTCAGTTTGCATTATGTGGTTCTTAGCATAGTAGTACATTGTACTGACGAAGCCATGAAAGCAGAAACGCGTATACAGTTAACAAAAAGCTACTACGTTATTATTGTGTTTTTAGCCCAGTAAAAATAATAAGATATCCGAAGACCAAGTGAAGAGTGATTCAACACCTGCAATCTTCGATTACTTGCTTCAACACAGAAACATACAGCAACGGTTATATGCATAGAGAATTGAAAAAATGGTGTTCGAGTTCAGCTTTAAAAGTTCTTTTCCACACACAAGGATGAAGGAAATCTACAAATTACTTTCTTCTTCCATCTACTTTAGTCCAGGGACACGGTAAGTGTTCCTAGGACCCATTTCGATGGATATGCAGATTGGAAACAAGGATACCGGGATAAATTTCCAATGCTTTGAAGACAACTGTTTATAACTAAAACTCATGACGTCATAAAGATTTGTTTCATATCTGCTGCATTTTTTGTTCAGTTTCCATTATGTGGTTATTAGCATAGTAGTATACTGAATTGACGAAACCATGAAGGCAGAAACGCGTATACAGTTAATAAAAAGCTACTACGTTACTGTTGTGTTTTTAGCTCGGTAGAAGTAATAAGATATCCGAAAACCAAGTGAAGAGTGATTCAACACCTGCAATCTTCGATTACTTGCTTCAACACAAAAGCATTCAGCAACGGTAATATGTATAGAAGACTGTAAACTTGGTGTTCGAGGTCAGCTTTTAAAGTTCTGTTCCGCACACAAAGATGAAGGAAATCCACAAATTGTTTTTCTCTTCCATCTACTTTAGTCCACAGAGACGGTATGTGTTCCTAAGACCCATTTCGATGGATATGCAGATTGAAAATAACGACACCGGGTTAGAATTCATATGCCCTGAAGACAACTGTTTATGACTAAAATTTATGACGTCATAATGATTTGTTTCGTATCTGCTGCATTTTTGTTCAGTTTCCATTATGTGGTTATTAGCATAGTAGTATACTGTACTGACGAAGCCATGAAGGCAGAAACGCGTATACAGTTAATAAAAAGCTACTACGTTACTGTTGTGTTTTTAGCCCAGTAAAAATAATAAGATGTCCGAATACCAAGTGAAAAGTGATTCAACAGCTACAATCTTCGAGTACTTGTTTCAACACAAAAACTTTCAGCAACGGTTATATGCATAGAAAATTGCAAAAATGGTGTTCGAGTTCAGCTTTGAAAGTTCTGTTCCGCACACAAAGAAGAAGGAAATCCACAATTTATTTTCGTTTTTCATCTACTTTAGTCCAGGGAAACGGTATGTGTTCCTAGGACCCATTTCGATGGATATGCAGATTGGAAATAAGGATACCGGGATAGAATTCATATGCCCTGAAGACAACTGTTTATGACTAAAATTTATGACGTCATAACGAATTGTTTCATATCTGCTGCATTTTTTGTTCATTTTTCATTATGTGGTTATTAGCATAGTAGTATAATGTACTGACGAAGCCATGAAAGCAGAAACGCGTAGACAGTTAATAAAAAGCTTCTACGTTACTGTTGTGTTTTTAGCCCAGTAAAAGTAATAAGATATCCGAAGACCAAATGAAGAATGATTTAACACCTGCAATCTTCGATTACTTGCTTCAACACAGAAACATTCAGCAACGGTTATATGCATAAAAAATTGCAAAATTGGTGTTCGAGTTCAACTTTAAAAGTTCTGTTCCGCACACAAGGATTAAGGAACTCTAAAAATTACTTTCTTCTTCCATCTACTTTAGTCCAGGGAGACGGTATGTGTTCCTAGGACCCATTTCGATGGATATGCAAATTGGAAATAAGGATACCGGGATAGAATTCCAATGCCCTGAAGACAACTGTTTATGATTAAAATTTATGACGTCATAATGAATTGTTTCATATCTGCTGCATTTTTTGTTCAGTTTCCATTATGTGGTTATTAACCTAGTAGTATACTGTATTGACGAAGCCATGAAAGCAGAAACGCGTATACAGTTAATAAAAAGCTACTACGTTACTGTTGTGTTTTTAGCCCAGTAAAAGTAAAAAGATATTTGAAGACCAAATGAAGAGTGATTCAACACCTGCAATCTTCGATTACTTGCTTCAACACAGAAACATTCAGCAACGGTTATATGTATAGAAGACTGTAAACTTGGTGTTCGAAATAAGCTTTTAAAGTTCTGTTCCGCACACGAAGATGAAGGAAATCCACAAAATACTTACTTCTTCCATCTACTTTAGTCCAGGGAGACGGTATGTGTTCCTAGGACCCATTTCGATGGATATACAGATTGGAATTAAGGGTACCGGGTTAGAATTCATATGCCCTGAAAACAAACGTTTATGATTAAAAGTTATGACGTTTAATGGAATTGTTTCGTATCTGCTGCATTTTTTGTTCAGTTTCCAATATGTCGTTATTAGCATAGTAATATACTGTACTGACGAAGCCATGAAGGCAGAAACGCGTATACAGTTAATAAAAAGCTACTACGTTACTCTTGTGTTTTTAGCCCAGTAGAAGTAATAAGATATCCGAAGACCAAGTGAAAAGTGATTCAACACCTGCAATCTTCGATTACTTGCTTCAACACAAAAACATTCAGCAACGGTTATGTGTATAAAAGATTGTAAACTTGGTGTTGGAGTTCAGCTTTGAAAGTTATGTTCCGCACACAAGGATGAAGGAAATCCAAAAATTACTTTCTTTTTCCATCTACTTTAATCCAGGCAGACGGTATGTGTTCCTAGGACCCATTTCCATGGATATGCAGATTGGAAATAAGGATACCGGGATAGAATTCATACGCCCTGAAGACAACTGTTTATGACTAAAATTTATGACGTCATAATGAATTGTTTCATATCTGCTGCATTTTTTGTTCAGTTTCCATTATGTGGTTATTAACATAGTGCTAGATTGTACTGACGAAGCCATGAAGGCAGAAACGCGTATACAGTTAATAAAAAGCTACTACGTTACTGTTGTGTTTTTAGCCCAGTAAAAATAATAAGATATCCGAAAACCAAGTGAAAAGTGATTCAACACCTGTAATCTTCGATTACTTGTTTCAACACAGAAACATTCAGCAACGGTTATATGCATGAAAAATTGCAAAACTTGGTGTTCTAGTTCAGCTTTAAAAGTTTTGTTCCGCACACAAGGATGAAGGAAATCCACAAATTACTTTTTTCTTTCATCTACTTTAGTCCAGGGAAACAGTATGTGTTCCTAGGATCCATTTCGATGGATATGCAGATTGGAAATAAGCATACCGGGATAGAATTCATATGCCTTGAAGACAACTGTTTATGACTAAAATTTATGACGTCATAATGAATTGTTTCATATCTGCTGCATTTTTTGTTCAATTTCCATTATGTGGTTGTTACCATAGTAGTATACTGTACTGACGAAACCATGAAAGCAGAAACGCGTATACAGTTAATAAAAAGCTACTACGTTACTGTTGTGTTTTTAGCCCAGTAAAAATAATAAGATATCCGAAGACCAAGTGAAGAGTGATTCAACACCTGCAATCTTCGTTTACTTGCTTCAACACACAAACATTCAGCAACGGCTATATGCATAGAAAATTCCAAAAATGGTGTTCGAGTTCAGCTTTTAAAGTTTTGTTCCGCACACAAGAATGAAGGAAATCTACAAATTACTTTCTTCTTCCATCTACTTTAGTCCAGGAACACGGTATGTGTTCCTAGGACCCATTTCGATGGATATGCCGATTGGAAACAAGGATACCGGGATAAATTTCCAATGCTTTGAAAACAACTGTTTATCACTAAAATTCATGACGTCATAATGAATTGTTTCATATCTGCTGCATTTTTTGTTCAGTTTCCATTATGTGGTTATTAGCATAGTAGAATACTGTACTGACGAAGCCATGAAGGCAGAAACGCGTATACAGTTAATAAAAGGCTACTACGTTACTGTTGTGTTTTTAGCTCAGTAAAAGTAATAAGATATCCGAAGACCAAGTGAAGAGTGATTCAACACCTGCAATCTTCGATTACTTGCTTCCACACAAAAGCATTCAGCAACGGTTATATGTATAAAAGACTGTAAACTTGGTGTTCGAGGTCAGCTTTTAAAGTTCTGTTCCGCGCACAAAGATGAAGGAAATCTACAAATTACTTTTTTTTTCCATCTACTTTAGTCCAGGGAGACGGTATGTGTTCCTAAAACCCATTTCGATGGATATGCAGATTGAAAATAACGACACCGGGTTAAACTTCATATGCCCTGAAAACAACTGTTTATGACTAAAAATTATGACGTCATAATGAATTGTTTCATATCTGCTGCATTTTGTGTTCAGTTTCCATTATGTGGTTATTAGCCTAGTAGTATACTGCACTGACGAAGCCATGAAAGCAGAAACGCGTATTCAGTTAATAAAAAGCTACTACGTTATTGTTGTGTTTTTAGCCCAGTAAAAGTAATAAGATATCCGAAGACCAAGTGAAAAATGCTTTAACACCTGCAGTCTTCGATTACTTGCTTCAACACAAAAACATTCAGCAACGGTTTATATGTATAAAAGACTGTAAAGTTGGTGTTGTAGTTCAGCTTTTAAAGTTCTGTTCCGCACACAAGGATGAAGGAAATCCACAAATTACTTTCTTCGTTCATTTACTTTGGTCCAGGGAGACGGTATGTGTTCTTAGGACCCATTTCGATGAATATGCAGATTGAAAATAAAGACACCGGGATAGAAATCTAATACTTTGGAGACAACTGTTTATGACTAAAATTTATGACGTCATAATGAATTGTTTCATTAATGCTGCATATATGTTCAGTTTTCATTATGTGGTTATTAGCATAGTAGTATACCGTACTGACGAAGCCATGAAGGCAGAAACGCGTATACAGTTAATAAAAAGCCACTACGTTACTGTTGTGTTTTTAGCCCAGTAAAAGTAATAACACATCTCAAGACCAAGTGAAGAATGATTCAACACCTCCAATCTCCGATTACTTGCTTCAACACAAAAACATTCAGCAACGGTTATATGTATAGCAGACTGTAAACTTGGTGTTCGAGTTCAGCTTTTAAAGTTCGGTTCCGCACACAAGGATGAAGGATTCTTACAAATTACTTTCTTCTTCCATCTACTTTCGTCCAGGCAGACGGTTTGTACTCCTAGGACCCAATTCGATGGATATGCAGATTGGAAATAAGGATACCGGGATAGAATTCATATGCCCTGAAGACAACTGTTTATGACTAAACTTTATGACGTCATAACGAATTGTTTCGTATCTGCTGCATTTTTTGTTTAGTTTCCATTATGTGGTTATTAGCATAGTAGTATATTGTGCTGACGAAGCCATGAAGGCAGAAAGGCGTAAACAGTTAATAAAAAGCTACTACGTTACTGTTGTGTTTTTAGCCCAGTAAAAGTAATAAGATATCCGAAGACCAAATGAAGAGTGATTCATTACCTGCAATCTTCGATTAATTGCTTCAACAAAAAAATGTTCAGCCTCGGTTATATGTATGGAAGACGATAAACTTTGTGTTCGAGTTCAGCTTCTAAAGTTCTGTTCCGCACACAAGGTAAAGGAAATCCACAAGTTACTTTCTTCTTCCATCTACTTTAGTCCAGGGACACGGTATGTGTTCCTAGGACTTTTTGTGCCATTTCGATGGATATGCAGATTGGAAATAAAGATACCGGAAAAAAATTCAACTGCTTTTAAATCAACTGTTTAAGACTAAATTTTATGACGTCATAATGAATTTCATATCTGCTGCGTTTTTTGTTCAGTTTCCATTATGTGGTTAATAGCATAGTAGTATACTGCACTGACGAAGCCATGAAAACAGAAACGCGTATACAGTTAATAAAAAGCTACTTCGTTACTGTTGTGTTTTTAGCCCAGTAAAAGTAATAAGATATCTGAAGACCAAGTGAAGAGTGATTCAACACCTGCAATCTTCGATTATTTGTTTCAACACAAAAACATTCAGCAACGGTTATATGTATAAAAGACGGTAAACTTGGTGTTCGAGTTCAGCTTTTAAAGTTCTGTTTCGCACACAAGGATGAAGGAAATCCACAAATTATTATCTTCTTTCATCTACTTTAGTCCAGGGAGACGGTATGTGTTCTTAGGACCCTTTTCGATGGATATGCAGATTGGAAATAAGGATACCGGGATAGAATTCCAATGCCCTAAAAACAACTGTTTATGACTAAAATTTATGACGTCATAATGAATTGTTTCGTATTCTCTGCATTTTTTGTTCAGTTTCCATTATGTGGTTATTAGCATAGTAGCATACTGTACTGACGAAGCCATAAAGGCAGAAACGCGTATACAGTTAATAAAAAGCTACTACGTTACTGTTGTGTTTTTAGCCCAGGAAAAGCAATAAAGCATCCGAAAACCAAGTGAAGAATGATTCAACACCTGCAATCTTCGATTACTTGCTTCAACACAAAAACATTCAGCAACGGTTATATGTATAGCAGACTGTAAACTTGGTGTTCGAGTTCAGCTTTTAAAGTTCTGTTCCGCACACAAGGATGAAGGAAATCCACAAATTACTTTCTTCTTCCATCTACTTTAGTCCAGGGAGACGGTATGTGTTCCTAGGACCCATTTCGCTGGATATGCAGATTGGAAATAAGGATACCGGGATAGAATTCATATGCCCTCAAGACAACTGCTTATGACTAAAATTTATGACGTCATAATGAATTGTTTCATATCTGCTGCATTTTTTGTTCAGTTTCCATTATGTGGTTATTAGCATAGTAGTACACTGCACTGACGGAGCCATAAAGGCAGAAAGGCGTATACAGTTAATAAAAAGTTACTACGTTACTGTTGTGTTTTTAGCCCAGTAAAAGCAATAAGATATCCGAAGACCAAGTGAAGAGTGATTCAATACCTGCAATCTTCGATTACTTGCTTCAACACAGAAACATTCAGCAACGGTTATATGCATAAAAAATTGCAAAACTTGGTGTTCGAGTTCAGCTTTAAACGTTCTGTTCCGCACACAAGGATGAAGGAAATCCACAAATTATTTACTGTTTTCATGTACTTTAGTCCAGGGAGACGGTAATTGTTCCTAGGACCCATTTCGATGGATATGCAGATTGGAAACAAGGATACCGGGATAGAATTCACATGCCCTGAAAACCACTGTTTATCCTTAAAATTTATGACGTCATAATGATTTGTTTCGTATCTGCTGCATTTTTTGTTCAGTTTCCATTATGTGGTTATTAGCATAGTAGTATACTGTACTGACGAAGCCATGAAGGCGGAAACGCGTATACAGTTAATAAAAAGCTACTACGTTATTGTTGTGTTTTTACCCCAGTAAAAGTAATAACACATCTCAAGACCAAATGAAAAGTGATTCAACACCTTGTTTCAACATAAAAACATTCAGCAACGGTTATATGTATAGAAGACTGTAAACTTGGTGTTCGAGTTCAGCTTTTAAAATTCTGTTCCGCACACAAGGATGAAGGAAATCCGCAAATTACTTTCTTCTTCCATCTATTTTAGTCCAGGGAGACAGTATGTGATCCTAGGACCCATTTCGATGGATATGCAGATTGGAAATAAGGATACCGGGATAGAATTCTAATGCCCTGAAGACAACTGTTTATGCTTAAAATTTATGACGTCATAACGAATTGTTTCGTATCTGCTGCATTTTTTGTTCAGTTTCCATTATGTGGTTAATAGTTAAGTAGTATACTGTACTGACGAAGCCATGAAGGCAGAAACGCGTATACAGTTAATAAAAAGCTACTACGTTATTGCTGTGTTTTTAACCCAGTAAAAGTAATAACATATCTGAAGACCAAGTGAAGAGTGATTCAACACCTGCAATCTTCGATTACTTGTTTCAACACAAAAACATTCAGCAACGGTTATATGTATAGAAGACTGTAAACTTGGTGTTCGAGTTCAGCTTTTAAAGTTCTGTTCCGCACGCAAGGATGAAGGAAATCCACAACGTACTTTCTTCTTCCATCTGCTTTAGTCCAGGCCGACGGTATGCGTTTTTAAAACCTTTTGTTTTTAAGACCACTTCGATGGATATGCAGATTAGAAATAAGGTGTACCGGGATAAAATTCATGTGCCGTGAAGACAATTGTTTATAACTAAAAGTTATGACGTCATAATGAATTGTTTCATTTTTGCTGCATTTTTTTTCAGTTTCCATTGTGTGCTTTTTAGCATAGTAGTATACTGTACTGACGAAACCATCAAGGCAGAAACGCGTATACAATCAATAAAAAGCTACTACGTTACTGTTGTGTTTTTAGCCCAGTAAAAGTGATAAGATATCCGAAAACCAAGTGAAAAGTGATTCAACACCTGCAATTTTCGATTACTTGCTTCAACACAAAAGCATTCAGCAACGGTTATATGTATAGAAGACTGTAAACTTGGTGTTCGAGTTCAGCTTTTAAAGTTCTGTTCCGCACACAAGGATGAAAAAAATCCACAAATTACTTTTTTCTTCGCTGTATTTTTGTCCAGAGAGACGGTATGTGTTTCTAGGATCTATTTCGATGGATATGCAGATTGAAAATAAGGATACCGGGATAGAATTCATATGCTTTCAAGACAATTGTTTATGAATAAAAATTATGACGTCATAATGAATTGTTTCATCTCGGTTGCATTTTTTGTTCAGTTTCCATTATGTGGTTGTTACCATAATAGTATATTGTACTGACGAAGCCATGAAGGCAGAAACGCGTATACAGTTAATAAAAAGCTACTACGTTAATGTTGTGTTTTTAGCCCAGTAAAAATAATAAGATATCCGAAGACCAAGTGAAGAGTGATTCAACACCTGCAATCTTCGATTACTTGCTTCAACACAGAAACATTCAGCCACGGTTTTATGCATAAAAAATTGCAAAAATGGTGTTCGAGTTCAGCTTTAAAAGTTCTTTTCCGCACACAAGGATGAAGGAAATCTACAAATTACTTTCTTCTTCCATCTACTTTAGTCCAGGGACACGGTATGTGTTCCTAGGACCCATTTCGAAGGATATGCAGATTGGAAACAAGGATACCGGGATAAATTTCCAATGCTTTGAAGACAACTGTTTATCACTAAAGGTCATGACGTCATAATGATTTGTTTCATATCTGCTGCATTTTTTGTTCAGTTTCCATTATGTGGTTATTAGCATAGTAGTATACTGTATTGACGAAGCCGTGAAGGCAGAAACGCGTATACAGTTAATAAAAAGCTACTACGTTACTGTTGTGTTTTTAGCTCAGTAAAAGTAATAAGATATCCGAAGACCAAGTGAAGAGTGATTCAACACCTGCAATCTTCGATTACTTGCTTCAACACAAAAACATTCAGCAACGGTTATATGTATAGAAGACTGTAAACTTGGTGTTCGAGGTCAGCTTTTAAAGTTCTGTTCCGCACACAAGGATGAAGGAAATCCACAAATTACTTTCTTCTTCCATCTACTTTAATCCAGGGAAACGGTATGTGTTCCTAAGACCCATTTCGATGGATATGCAGATTGAAAATAAGGACACCGGGTTAGAATTCATATGCCCTGAAGACAACTGTTTATGACTAAAATTTATGACGTCATAATGAATTGTTTCGCATCTGCTGCATTTTTGTTCAGTTTCCATTATGTTGTTATTAGCATAATAGTATACTGTACTGACGAAGCCATGAAGGCAGAAACGCGTATACAGTTAATAAAAAGCTACTACGTTACTGTTGTGTTTTTACCCCAGTAAAAGTAATAACACATCTCAAAACCAAGTGAAAAGTGATTCAACACCTTGCTTCAACACAAAGACATTCAGCAACGGTTATATGTATAGAAGACTGTAAACTTGGTGTTCGAGTTCAGCTTTCAAAGTTCTGTTCCGCACACAAGGATGAAGGAAATCCACAAATTATTTTCTTTTTCTATCCATTTTAGTCCAGGGAGACGTTAAGTGTTCCTAGGACCCATTTCGATGGATATGCAGATTGGAAATAAGGATACCGGGATAGAATTCATATGCCCTGAAGACAACTGTTTATGACTAAAATTTATGACGTCATAATGAATTGTTTCATATCTGCTGCATTGTTTGTTCAGTTTCCATTATGTGGTTATTAGCTTAGTAGTATACTGCGCTGACGAAGCCATGAAGGCAGAAACGCGTATACAGTTAATAAAAAGCTGCTACGTTACTGTTGTGTTTTTAGCCCAGTAAAAACAATAAGATATCCGAAAACCAAGTGAAGAGTGATTCCACACTTGCAATCTTCGATTACTTCCTTCAACACAAAAGCATTCAGCAACGGTTATATGTATAGAAAACTGTAAACTTGGTGTTCGAGTTCAGCTTTGAAAGTTTTGTTCCGCACACAAAGATGAAGGAAATCCACAAATTACTTTCTTCTTCCATCTACTTTAGTCAAGGTAGACGGTATGTGTTCCTAGGACCCATTTCGATGGATATGCAGATTGAAAATAAGGACACCGGGTTAGAATTCATATGCCCTCAAGGCAAACGTTTATGATTAAAATTTATGACGTTTAATAAAATTGTTTCGTATCTGCTGCATTTTTTGGTCAGTTTCCAATATATGGTTATTAGCCTAGTAGTATACTGTACTGACGAAGCCATGAAAACAGAAACGCGTATACAGTTAATAAAAAGCTACTACGTTATTATTGTGTTTTTAGCCCAGTAAAACTAATAAATTATCCGAAGACCAAGTGAAGAGTGATTCAACACCTGCAATCTTCGATTACTTGCTTCAACACAAAAACATTGAGCAACGGTTATATGCATAAAAAATTGCAAAACTTGGTGTTCGAGTTCAGCTTTTAAAGTTCTGTTCCGCACACAAGCATGAAGGAAATCCACAAATTACTTTCTTCTTCCATCTACTTTAGTCCAGGGAGACGGTATGTGTTCCTAGGACCCATTTCGTTGGATATGCAGATTGGAAATAAGGATACCGGGATAGAATTCATATGCCCTCAAGACAACTGTTTATCACTAAAATTTATGACGTCATAATGAATTGTTTCATATCTGCTGCATTTTTTGTTCAGTTTCCATTATGTGGTTATTAGCATAGTAGCATACTGTACTGACGAAGCCATAAAGGCAGAAACGCGTATACAGTTAATAAAAAGCTACTACGTTACTGTTGTGTTTTTAGCCCAGGAAAAGCAATAAAGCATCCGAAAACCAAGTGAAGAATGATTCAACACCTGCAATCTTCGATTACTTGCTTCAACACAAAAACATTCAGCAACGGTTATATGTATAGCAGACTGTAAACTTGGTGTTCGAGTTCAGCTTTTAAAGTTCTGTTCCGCACACAAGGATGAAGGAAATCCACAAATTACTTTCTTCTTCCATCTACTTTAGTCCAGGGAGACGGTATGTGTTCCTAGGACCCATTTCGCTGGATATGCAGATTGGAAATAAGGATACCGGGATAGAATTCATATGCCCTCAAGACAACTGCTTATGACTAAAATTTATGACGTCATAATGAATTGTTTCATATCTGCTGCATTTTTTGTTCAGTTTCCATTATGTGGTTATTAGCATAGTAGTACACTGCACTGACGGAGCCATGAAGGCAGAAAGGCGTATACAGTTAATAAAAAGCTACTACGTTACTGTTGTGTTTTTAGCCCAGTAAAAGCAATAAGATATCCGAAGACCAAGTGAAGAGTGATTCAATACCTGCAATCTTCGATTACTTGCTTCAACACAGAAACATTCAGCAACGGTTATATGCATAAAAAATTGCAAAACTTGGTGTTCGAGTTCAGCTTTAAACGTTCTGTTCCGCACACAAGGATGAAGGAAATCCACAAATTATTTACTGTTTTCATGTACTTTAGTCCAGGGAGACGGTAATTGTTCCTAGGACCCATTTCGATGGATATGCAGATTGGAAACAAGGATACCGGGATAGAATTCACATGCCCTGAAAACCACTGTTTATCCTTAAAATTTATGACGTCATAATGATTTGTTTCGTATCTGCTGCATTTTTTGTTCAGTTTCCATTATGTGGTTATTAGCATAGTAGTATACTGTACTGACGAAGCCATGAAGGCGGAAACGCGTATACAGTTAATAAAAAGCTACTACGTTATTGTTGTGTTTTTACCCCAGTAAAAGTAATAACACATCTCAAGACCAAATGAAAAGTGATTCAACACCTTGCTTCAACATAAAAACATTCAGCAACGGTTATATGTATAGAAGACTGTAAACTTGGTGTTCGAGTTCAGCTTTTAAAATTCTGTTCCGCACACAAGGATGAAGGAAATCCACAAATTACTTTCTTCTTCCATCTATTTTAGTCCAGGGAGACAGTATGTGATCCTAGGACCCATTTCGATGGATATGCAGATTGGAAATAAGGATACCGGGATAGAATTCTAATGCCCTGAAGACAACTGTTTATGCTTAAAATTTATGACGTCATAACGAATTGTTTCGTATCTGCTGCATTTTTTGTTCAGTTTCCATTATGTGGTTAATAGTTAAGTAGTATACTGTACTGACGAAGCCATGAAGGCAGAAACGCGTATACAGTTAATAAAAAGCTACTACGTTATTGCTGTGTTTTTAACCCAGTAAAAGTAATAACATATCTGAAGACCAAGTGAAGAGTGATTCAACACCTGCAATCTTCGATTACTTGTTTCAACACAAAAACATTCAGCAACGGTTATATGTATAGAAGACTGTAAACTTGGTGTTCGAGTTCAGCTTTTAAAGTTCTGTTCCGCACGCAAGGATGAAGGAAATCCACAACGTACTTTCTTCTTCCATCTGCTTTAGTCCAGGCCGACGGTATGTGTTTTTAAAACCTTTTGTTTTTAAGACCACTTCGATGGATATGCAGATTAGAAATAAGGTGTACCGGGATAAAATTCATGTGCCGTGAAGACAATTGTTTATAACTAAAAGTTATGACGTCATAATGAATTGTTTCATTTTTGCTGCATTTTTTTTCAGTTTCCATTGTGTGCTTTTTAGCATAGTAGTATACTGTACTGACGAAACCATCAAGGCAGAAACGCGTATACAATCAATAAAAAGCTACTACGTTACTGTTGTGTTTTTAGCCCAGTAAAAGTGATAAGATATCCGAAAACCAAGTGAAAAGTGATTCAACACCTGCAATTTTCGATTACTTGCTTCAACACAAAAGCATTCAGCAACGGTTATATGTATAGAAGACTGTAAACTTGGTGTTCGAGTTCAGCTTTTAAAGTTCTGTTCCGCACACAAGGATGAAAGAAATCCACAAATTACTTTTTTCTTCGCTGTATTTTTGTCCAGAGAGACGGTATGTGTTTCTAGGATCTATTTCGATGGATATGCAGATTGAAAATAAGGATACCGGGATAGAATTCATATGCTTTCAAGACAATTGTTTATGAATAAAAATTATGACGTCATAATGAATTGTTTCATCTCGGTTGCATTTTTTGTTCAGTTTCCATTATGTGGTTGTTACCATAATAGTATATTGTACTGACGAAGCCATGAAGGCAGAAACGCGTATACAGTTAATAAAAAGCTACTACGTTAATGTTGTGTTTTTAGCCCAGTAAAAATAATAAGATATCCGAAGACCAAGTGAAGAGTGATTCAACACCTGCAATCTTCGATTACTTGCTTCAACACAGAAACATTCAGCCACGGTTTTATGCATAAAAAATTGCAAAAATGGTGTTCGAGTTCAGCTTTAAAAGTTCTTTTCCGCACACAAGGATGAAGGAAATCTACAAATTACTTTCTTCTTCCATCTACTTTAGTCCAGGGACACGGTATGTGTTCCTAGGACCCATTTCGAAGGATATGCAGATTGGAAACAAGGATACCGGGATAAATTTCCAATGCTTTGAAGACAACTGTTTATCACTAAAGGTCATGACGTCATAATGATTTGTTTCATATCTGCTGCATTTTTTGTTCAGTTTCCATTATGTGGTTATTAGCATAGTAGTATACTGTATTGACGAAGCCGTGAAGGCAGAAACGCGTATACAGTTAATAAAAAGCTACTACGTTACTGTTGTGTTTTTAGCTCAGTAAAAGTAATAAGATATCCGAAGACCAAGTGAAGAGTGATTCAACACCTGCAATTTTCGATTACTTGCTTCAACACAAAAACATTCAGCAACGGTTATATGTATAGAAGACTGTAAACTTGGTGTTCGAGGTCAGCTTTTAAAGTTCTGTTCCGCACACAAGGATGAAGGAAATCCACAAATTACTTTCTTCTTCCATCTACTTTAATCCAGGGATACGGTATGTGTTCCTAAGACCCATTTCGATGGATATGCAGATTGAAAATAAGGACACCGGGTTAGAATTCATATGCCCTGAAGACAACTGTTTATGACTAAAATTTATGACGTCATAATGAATTGTTTCGCATCTGCTGCATTTTTGTTCAGTTTCCATTATGTTGTTATTAGCATAATAGTATATTGTACTGACGAAGCCATGAAGGCAGAAACGCGTATACAGTTAATAAAAAGCTACTACGTTACTGTTGTGTTTTTACCCCAGTAAAAGTAATAACACATCTCAAAACCAAGTGAAAAGTGATTCAACACCTTGCTTCAACACAAAGACATTCAGCAACGGTTATATGTATAGAAGACTGTAAACTTGGTGTTCGAGTTCAGCTTTCAAAGTTCTGTTCCGCACACAAGGATGAAGGAAATCCACAAAGTATTTTCTTTTTCTATCCATTTTAGTCCAGGGAGACGTTAAGTGTTCCTAGGACCCATTTCGATGGATATGCAGATTGGAAATAAAGATACCGGGATAGAATTCATATGCCCTGAAGACAACTGTTTATGACTAAAATTTATGACGTCATAATGAATTGTTTCATATCTGCTGCATTGTTTGTTCAGTTTCCATTATGTGGTTATTAGCTTAGTAGTATACTGCGCTGACGAAGCCATGAAGGCAGAAACGCGTATACAGTTAATAAAAAGCTACTACGTTACTGTTGTGTTTTTAGCCCAGTAAAAACAATAAGATATCCGAAAACCAAGTGAAGAGTGATTCCACACTTGCAATCTTCGATTACTTCCTTCAACACAAAAGCATTCAGCAACGGTTATATGTATAGAAAACTGTAAACTTGGTGTTCGAGTTCAGCTTTGAAAGTTTTGTTCCGCACACAAAGATGAAGGAAATCCACAAATTACTTTCTTCTTCCATCTACTTTAGTCAAGGTAGACGGTATGTGTTCCTAGGACCCATTTCGATGGATATGCAGATTGAAAATAAGGACACCGGGTTAGAATTCATATGCCCTCAAGGCAAACGTTTATGATTAAAATTTATGACGTTTAATAAAATTGTTTCGTATCTGCTGCATTTTTTGGTCAGTTTCCAATATATGGTTATTAGCCTAGTAGTATACTGTACTGACGAAGCCATGAAAACAGAAACGCGTATACAGTTAATAAAAAGCTACTACGTTATTATTGTGTTTTTAGCCCAGTAAAACTAATAAATTATCCGAAGACCAAGTGAAGAGTGATTCAACACCTGCAATCTTCGATTACTTGCTTCAACACAAAAACATTGAGCAACGGTTATATGCATAAAAAATTGCAAAACTTGGTGTTCGAGTTCAGCTTTTAAAGTTCTGTTCCGCACACAAGCATGAAAGAAATCCACAAATTACTTTCTTCTTCCATCTACTTTAGTCCAGGGAGACGGTATGTGTTCCTAGGACCCATTTCGCTGGATATGCAGATTGGAAATAAGGATACCGGGATAGAATTCATATGCCCTCAAGACAACTGTTTATGACTAAAATTTATGACGTCATAATGAATTGTTTCATATCTGCTGCATTTTTTGTTCAGTTTCCATTATGTGGTTATTAGCATAGTAGCATACTGTACTGACGAAGCCATAAAGGCAGAAACGCGTATACAGTTAATAAAAAGCTACTACGTTACTGTTGTGTTTTTAGCCCAGGAAAAGCAATAAAGCATCCGAAAACCAAGTGAAGAATGATTCAACACCTGCAATCTTCGATTACTTGCTTCAACACAAAAACATTCAGCAACGGTTATATGTATAGCAGACTGTAAACTCGGTGTTCGAGTTCAGCTTTTAAAGTTCTGTTCCGCACACAAGGATGAAGGAAATCCACAAATTACTTTCTTCTTCCATCTACTTTAGTCCAGGGAGACGGTATGTGTTCCTAGGACCCATTTCGCTGGATATGCAGATTGGAAATAAGGATACCGGGATAGAATTCATATGCCCTCAAGACAACTGTTTATGACTAAAATTTATGACGTCATAATGAATTGTTTCATATCTGCTGCATTTTTTGTTCAGTTTCCATTATGTGGTTATTAGCATAGTAGTACACTGCACTGACGGAGCCATGAAGGCAGAAAGGCGTATACAGTTAATAAAAAGCTACTACGTTACTGTTGTGTTTTTAGCCCAGTAAAAGCAATAAGATATCCGAAGACCAAGTGAAGAGTGATTCAACACCTGCAATCTTCGATTACTTGCTTCAACACAGAAACATTCAGCAACGGTTATATGCATAAAAAATTGCAAAACTTGGTGTTCGAGTTCAGCTTTAAACGTTCTGTTCCGCACACAAGGATGAAGGAAATCCACAAATTATTTACTGTTTTCATGTACTTTAGTCCAGGGAGACGGTAATTGTTCCTAGGACCCATTTCGATGGATATGCAGATTGGAAACAAGGATACCGGGATAGAATTCACATGCCCTGAAGACAACTGTTTATCCTTAAAATTTATGACGTCATAATGATTTGTTTCGTATCTGCTGCATTTTTTGTTCAGTTTCCATTATGTGGTTATTAGCATAGTAGTATACTGTACTGACGAAGCCATGAAGGCGGAAACGCGTATACAGTTAATAAAAAGCTACTACGTTATTGTTGTGTTTTTACCCCAGTAAAAGTAATAACACATCTCAAGACCAAATGAAAAGTGATTCAACACCTTGCTTCAACATAAAAACATTCAGCAACGGTTATATGTATAGAAGACTGTAAACTTGGTGTTCGAGTTCAGCTTTTAAAATTCTGTTCCGCACACAAGGATGAAGGAAATCCACAAATTACTTTCTTCTTCCATCTATTTTAGTCCAGGGAGACAGTATGTGATCCTAGGACCCATTTCGATGGATATGCAGATTGGAAATAAGGATACCGGGATAGAATTTTAATGCCCTGAAGACAACTGTTTATGCTTAAAATTTATGACGTCATAACGAATTGTTTCGTATCTGCTGCATTTTTTGTTCAGTTTCCATTATGTGGTTAATAGTTAAGTAGTATACTGTACTGACGAAGCCATGAAGGCAGAAACGCGTATACAGTTAATAAAAAGCTACTACGTTATTGCTGTGTTTTTAACCCAGTAAAAGTAATAACATATCTGAAGACCAAGTGAAGAGTGATTCAACACCTGCAATCTTCGATTACTTGTTTCAACACAAAAACATTCAGCAACGGTTATATGTATAGAAGACTGTAAACTTGGTGTTCGAGTTCAGCTTTTAAAGTTCTGTTCCGCACGCAAGGATGAAGGAAATCCACAACGTACTTTCTTCTTCCATCTGCTTTAGTCCAGGCCGACGGTATGTGTTTTTAAAACCTTTTGTTTTTAAGACCACTTCGATGGATATGCAGATTAGAAATAAGGTGTACCGGGATAAAATTCATGTGCCGTGAAGACAATTGTTTATAACTAAAAGTTATGACGTCATAATGAATTGTTTCATTTTTGCTGCATTTTTTTTCAGTTTCCATTGTGTGCTTTTTAGCATAGTAGTATACTTTACTGACGAAACCATCAAGGCAGAAACGCGTATACAATCAATAAAAAGCTACTACGTTACTGTTGTGTTTTTAGCCCAGTAAAAGTGATAAGATATCCGAAAACCAAGTGAAAAGTGATTCAACACCTGCAATTTTCGATTACTTGCTTCAACACAAAAGCATTCAGCAACGGTTATATGTATAGAAGACTGTAAACTTGGTGTTCGAGTTCAGCTTTTAAAGTTCTGTTCCGCACACAAGGATGAAAGAAATCCACAAATTACTTTTTTCTTCGCTGTATTTTTGTCCAGAGAGACGGTATGTGTTTCTAGGATCTATTTCGATGGATATGCAGATTGAAAATAAGGGTACCGGGATAGAATTCATATGCTTTCAAGACAATTGTTTATGAATAAAAATTATGACGTCATAATGAATTGTTTCATCTCTGTTGCATTTTTTGTTCAGTTTCCATTATGTGGTTGTTACCATAATAGTATACTGTACTGACGAAGCCATGAAGGCAGAAACGCGTATACAGTTAATAAAAAGCTACTACGTTAATGTTGTGTTTTTAGCCCAGTAAAAATAATAAGATATCCGAAGACCAAGTGAAGAGTGATTCAACACCTGCAATCTTCGATTACTTGCTTCAACACAGAAACATTCAGCCACGGTTTTATGCATAAAAAATTGCAAAAATGGTGTTCGAGTTCAGCTTTAAAAGTTCTTTTCCGCACACAAGGATGAAGGAAATCTACAAATTACTTTCTTCTTCCATCTACTTTAGTCCAGGGACACGGTATGTGTTCCTAGGACCCATTTCGAAGGATATGCAGATTGGAAACAAGGATACCGGGATAAATTTCCAATGCTTTGAAGACAACTGTTTATCACTAAAATTCATGACGTCATAATGATTTGTTTCATATCTGCTGCATTTTTTGTTCAGTTTCCATTATGTGGTTATTAGCATAGTAGTATATTGTATTGACGAAGCCGTGAAGGCAGAAACGCGTATACAGTTAATAAAAAGCTACTACGTTACTGTTGTGTTTTTAGCTCAGTAAAAGTAATAAGATATCCGAAGACCAAGTGAAGAGTGATTCAACACCTGCAATCTTCGATTACTTGCTTCAACACAAAAACATTCAGCAACGGTTATATGTATAGAAGACTGTAAACTTGGTGTTCGAGGTCAGCTTTTAAAGTTCTGTTCCGCACACAAGGATGAAGGAAATCCACAAATTACTTTCTTCTTCCATCTACTTTAATCCAGGGAAACGGTATGTGTTCCTAAGACCCATTTCGATGGATATGCAGATTGAAAATAAGGACACCGGGTTAGAATTCATATGCCCTGAAGACAACTGTTTATGACTAAAATTTATGACGTCATAATGAATTGTTTCGCATCTGCTGCATTTTTGTTCAGTTTCCATTATGTTGTTATTAGCATAATAGTATACTGTACTGACGAAGCCATGAAGGCAGAAACGCGTATACAGTTAATAAAAAGCTACTACGTTACTGTTGTGTTTTTACCCCAGTAAAAGTAATAACACATCTCAAAACCAAGTGAAAAGTGATTCAACACCTTGCTTCAACACAAAGACATTCAGCAACGGTTATATGTATAGAAGACTGTAAACTTGGTGTTCGAGTTCAGCTTTCAAAGTTCTGTTCCGCACACAAGGATGAAGGAAATCCACAAATTATTTTCTTTTTCTATCCATTTTAGTCCAGGGAGACGTTAAGTGTTCCTAGGACCCATTTCGATGGATATGCAGATTGGAAATAAGGATACCGGGATAGAATTCATATGCCCTGAAGACAACTGTTTATGACTAAAATTTATGACGTCATAATGAATTGTTTCATATCTGCTGCATTGTTTGTTCAGTTTCCATTATGTGGTTATTAGCTTAGTAGTATACTGTATTGACGAAACCATGAAAGCAGAAACGCGTATACAGTTAATAAAAAGCTACTACGTTACTGTTGTGTTTTTAGCTCAGTAAAAGTAATAAGATATCCGAAGATCAAGTGAAGAGTGATTCAACACCTGCAATCTTCGATTACTTGCTTCAACACAAAAGCATTCAGCAACGGTTATATGTATAGAAAACTGTAAACTTGGTGTTCGAGGTCAGCTTTTAAAGTTCTGTTCCGCACACAAGGATGAAGGAAATCCACAAATTACTTTCTTCTTCCATCTACTTTAGTTCAGGGAAACGGTATGTGTTCTTAGGACCCATTTCGATGGATATGCAGATTGAAAATTAGGACACCGGGTTAGAATTCATATGCTTTGAAGACAACTGTTTATGACTAAAATTTTTGACGTCATAATGATTTGTTTCGTATCTGCTGGATTTTTGTTCAGTTTCCATTATGTGGTTATTAGCCTAGTAGTATACTGCACTGACGAAGCCATGAAGGCAGAAACGCGTATACAGTTAATAAAAAGCTACTACGTTACTGTTGTGTTTTTAGCCCAGTAAAAGTAAAAAGATATCCGAAAACCAAGTGAAGAGTGATTCCACACCTGCAATCTTCGATTACTTGCTTCAACACAAAAACATTCAGCAACGGTTATATGTATAGAAGACTGTGAACTTGGTGTTCGAGTTCAGCTTTAAAAGTTCTGTTCCGCACACAAGGATGAACGAAATCCACAAATTACTTTCTTCTTCCATCTACTTTAGTCCAGGGAGACGGTATGTGTTCCTAAAACCCATTTCGATGGATATGAAGAGTGGAAATAAGGACACCGGGTTAGAATTCATATGCCCTGAAGACAAACGTTTATGACTAAAATTTATGACGTTTAATGGAATTGTTTCGTATCTGCTGCATTTTTTGTTCAGTTTCCATTATGTGGTTATTAGCATAGTAGTACACTGTACTGACGAAGCCATGAAGGCAGAAACGCGTATACAGTTAATAAAAAGCTACTACGTTACTGTTGTGTTTTTAGCCCAGTAAATGTAATAAGATATCCGAAGACCAAGTGAAAAGTGATTCAACAGTTGCAATCTTCGATTAATTGCTTCAACACAAAAACATTCAGCAACGGTTATGTGTATAGAGGATTGTAAACTTGGTGTTGGAGTTCAGCTTTTAAAGTTATGTTCCGCACACAAGGATGAAGGAAATCCACAAATTATTTTCTTCTTCCATCTACTTTAGTCCAGGCAGACGGTATGTGTTTCTAGGACCCATTTCGATGGATATGCAGATTCGAAATAAGGATACCGGGATAGAATTCATATGCCCTGAAGACAACTGTTTATGACTAAAATTTATGACGTCATAATGAATTGTTTCATATCTGCTGCATTTTTTGTTCAGTTTCCGATATGTGGTTATTAGCATAATAGTACACTGTACTGACGAAGCCATGAAGGCAGAAACGCGTATACAGTTAATAAAAAGCTACTACGTTATTATTGTGTTTTTAGCTCAGTAAAACTAATAAATTATCCGAAGACCAAGTGAAGAGTGATTCAACACCTGCAATCTTCGATTACTTGCTTCAACACAAAAACATTCAGCAACGGTTATATGCATAAAAAATTGCAAAACTTGGTGTTCGAGTTCAGCTTTTAAAGTTCTGTTCCGCACACAAGCATGAAGGAAATCCACAAATTACTTTCTTCTTCCATCTACTTTAGTCCAGGGAGACAGTATGTGTTCCTAGGACCCTTTGTGTTATTTCGATGGATATGCAGATTGGAAATAAGGATACCGGGATAGAATTAATATGTTCTGAAAACAACTGTTTATGACTAATATTTATGACGTCATAATGAATTGTTTCATATCTGCTGCATTTTTTGTTCAGTTTCCACTATGTGGTTATTAGCCTAGTAATATACTGCACTGACCAAGCCATGAAGGCAGAAACGCGTATACAGTTAATAAAAAGCTACTACGTTACTGTTGTGTTTTTAGCCCAGTAGAAGTAATAAGATATCCCAAGACCAAGGGAAGAGTGATTCAACACCTGCCATCTTCGATTACTTGTTTCAACACAAAATTATTCAGCAACGGTTATATGCATAAAAAATTGCAAAACTTGGTGTTCTAGTTCAGCTTTAAAAGTTCTGTTTCGCACACAAGGATGAAGGAAATCCACAAATTATTTTCTTCTTTCATCTACTTTAGTCCAGGGAAACGGTATGTGTTCCTAGGACCCATTTCGATGGATATGCAGATTGGAAATAAGGATACCGGGATAGAATTCATATGCCCTGAAGACAACTGTTTATGACTAAATTTTATGACGTCATAATGAATTGTTTCATATCTGCTGCATTTTTTGTTCAATTTTCATTATGTGGTTGTTACCATAGTAGTATACTGTACTGACGAAGCCATGAAAGCAAAAACGCGTATACAGTTAATAAAAAGCTACTACGTTACTGTTGTGTTTTTAGCCCAGTAAAAATAATAAGATATCCGAAGACCAAGTGAAGAGTGATTCAACACCTGCAATCTTCGATTACTTGCTTCAACACAGAAACATTCAGCAACGGTTATATGCAAAAGAAATTGCAAAAATGGTGTTCGAGTTCAGCTTTAAAAGTTCTGTTCCGCACACAAGGATAAAGGAAATCTACAAATTACTTTCTTCTTCCATCTACTTTAGTCCAGGGACACGGTATGTGTTCCTAGGACCCATTTCGATGGATATGCAGATTGAAAACAAGGATACCGGGATAATTTTCCAATGCTTTGAAGACAACTGTTTATCACTAAAATTCATGACGTCATAACAAATTGTTTCATATCTGCTGCATTTTTATTTCAGTTTCCATTATGTGGTTATTAGCATAGTAGTATAGTGTTTTGACGAAGCCATGAAAGCAGAAACGCGTATACAGTTAATAAAAAGCTACTACGTTACTGTTGTGTTTTTAGCCCAGTAAAAGTAATAAGATATCCGAAGACCAAGTGAAGAGTGATTCAACACCTGCAATCTTCGATTACTTGCTTCAACACAAAAGCATTCAGCAACGGTTATATGCATAGAAAACTGTAAACTTGGTGTTCGAGGTCAGCTTTAAAAGTTCTGTTCCGCACACAAAGATGAAGGAAATCCACAAATTACTTTCTTCTTCCATCTACTTTAGTCCAGGGAGACGGTATGTGTTCCTAAGACCCATTTCGATGGATATGCAGATTGAAAATAAGGACACCGGGTTAGAATTCATATGCCCTGAAGACAACTGTTTATGACTAAAAGTTATGACGTCATAATGAATTGTTTCGTATCTGCTGCATTTTTGTTCAGTTTCCATTATGTTGTTATTACCATAATAGTATACTGTACTGACGAAGCCATGAAGGCAGAAACGCGTATACAGTTAATAAAAAGCTACTACGTTACTGTTGTGTTTTTACCCCAGTAAAAGTAATAACACATCTCAAAACCAAGTGAAAAGTGATTCAACACCTTGGTTCAACACAAAGACATTCAGCAACGGTTATATGTATAGAAGACTGCAAACTTGGTGTTCGAGTTCAGCTTTCAAAGTTCTGTTCCGCACACAAGGATGAAGGAAATCCACAAAATGTTTTCTTTTTCTAACCTTTTTAGTCCAGGGAAACGGTATGTGTTCCTAGGACCCATTTCGATAGATCTGCAGATTGGAAATAAGGATACCGGGATAGAATTCTAATGCCCAGAAGACAACTGTTTATGACTAAAATTTATGACGTCATAAGGAATTGTTTCATATCTGCTGCATTGTTTGTTCAGTTTCCATTATGTGGTTATTAGCCTAGTAGTATACTGCACTGACGAAGCCATGAAGTCAGAAACGCGTATACAGTTAATAAAAAGCTACTACGTTATTGTTGTGTTTTTAGCCCAGTAGAAGTAATAAGATATCCCAAAATCAAATGAAGAATGATTCAACACCTGCAATCTTCGATTACTTGTTTCAACACAAAAACATTCAGCAACGGTTATATGCACAGAAAATTGCAAAACTTGGTGTTCGAGTTCAGCTTTCAAAGTTCTGTTCCGCACACAAGCATGAAAGAAATCCACAAATTACTTTCGTTTTTCATCTACTTTAATCCAGGGAAACGGTATGTGTTCCCAGGACCCATTTCGATGGATATGCAGATTGGAAATAAGGATACCGGGATAGAATTCATATGCCCTGAAAACAACTGTTTATGACTAAAATTTATGACGTCATAATGAATTGTTTCATATCTGCTGCATTTTTTGTTCAATTTCCATTATGTGGTTATTAACATAGCAGTATACTGTACTGACGAAACCATTAAAGCAGAAACGCGTATACAGTTAATAAAAAGCTACTACGTTACTGTTGTGTTTTTAGCCCAGTAAAAATAATAAGATATCCGAAGACCAAGTGAAGAGTGATTCAACACCTGCAATCTTCGATTAATTGCTTCAACACAGAAACATTCAGCAACGGTTATATGCATAGAAAAATGCAAAAATGGTGTTCGAGTTCAGCTTTAAAAGTTCTGTTCCGCACACAAGGATGAAGGAAATCTACAAATTATTTTCTTCTTCCATCTACTTTAGTCCAGGGACACCGTATGTGTTCCTAGGACCCATTTCGATGGATATGCAGATTGGAAACAAGGATACCGGGATAAATTTCCAATGCTTTGAAGACAACTGTTTATCACTAAAATTCATGACGTCATAATGAATTGTTTCATATCTGCTGCATTGTTTGTTCAGTTTCCATTATGTGGTTATTAGCATAGTAGTATACTGTATTGACGAAGCCATGAAAGCAGAAACGCGTATACAGTTAATAAAAAGCCACTACGTTACTGTTGTGTTTTTAGCTCAGTAAAAGTAATAAGATATCCGAAGACCAAGTGAAGAGTGATTCAACACCTGCAATCTTCGATTACTTGCTTCAACACAAAAGCATTCAGCAACGGTTATATGTATAGAAGACTGTAAACTTGGTGTTCGAGGTCAGCTTTTAAAGTTCTGTTCCGCACACAAGGATGAAGGCAATCTACAAATTACTTTCTTCTTCCATCTACTTTAGTCCAGGGAGACGGTATGTGTTCCTAAGACCCATTTCGATGGATATGCAGATTGAAAATAAGGACACCGGGTTAGAATTCATATGCCCTGAAGACAACTGTTTATGACTAAAATTTATGACGTCATAATGAAATGTTTCGTATCTGCTGCATTTTTGTTCAGTTTCCATTATGTGGTTATTAGCATAGTAGTATACTGTACTGACGAAGCCATGAAGGCAGAAACGCGTATACAGTTAATAAAAAGCTACTACGTTACTGTTGTGTTTTTAGCCCAGTAAAAGCAATAACACATCTCAAAACCAAGTGAAAAGTGATTCAACACCTTGGTTCAACACAAAGACATTCAGCAACGGTTATATGTATAGAAGACTGTAAACTTGGTGTTCGAGTTCAGCTTTCAAAGTTCTGTTCCGCACACAAGGATCAAGGAAATCCACAAATTATTTTCTTTTTCTAACCACTTTAGTCCAGGGAAACGGTAAGTGTTCCTAGGACCCATTTCGATGGATATGCAGATTGGAAATAAGGATACCGGGATAGATTTCTAATGCCCTGAAAACAACTGTTTATGACTAAAATTTATGACGTCATAACGAATTGTTTCGTATCTGCTGCATTTTTTGTTCAGTTTCCAATATGTGGTTAATAGTTAAGTAGTATACTGTACTGACTAAGCCATGAAGGCAGAAACGCGTATACAGTTAATAAAAAGCTGCTACGTTACTGTTGTGTTTTTAGCCCAGTAAAAGTAATAAGATATCTGAAGACCAAGTGAAGAGTGATTCAACACCTGCAATCTTCGATTACTTGTTTCAACACAAAAACATTCAGCAACGGTTATATGTATAAAAGACTGTAAACTTGGTGTTCGAGTTCAGCTTTTAAAGTTCTGTTCCGCACACAAGGATGAAGGAAATCCGCAAATTACTTTCTTTTTCCATCTGCTTTAGTCCAGGGAGACGGTATGTGTTTTTAAGACCTTTTGTGCCACTTCGATGGATATGCAGATTAAAAATAAGGTGTACCGGGATAAAAGTCATGTGCCTTGAAGACAATTGTTTATAACTAAAAGTTATGACGTCATAATGAGTTGTTTCATTTCTGCTGCATTTTTTGTTCAGTTTCCATTATGTGCTTATTAGCATAGTAGTATACTGTACTGACGAAACCATCAAGGCAGAAACGCGTATACAATCAATAAAAAGCTACTACGTTACTGTTGTGTTTTTAGCCCAGTAAAAGTAATAAGATATCTGAAGACCAAATGAAGAGTGATTCAACACCTGCAATTTTCGATTACTTGCTTCAACACAAAAGCATTCAGCAACGGTTATATGTATAGAAGACTGTAAACTTGGTGTTCGAGTTCAGCTTTTAAAGTTCTGTTCCGCACACAAGGATGAAGGAAATCCACAAATTACTTTTTTCTTCGTTCTATTTTTGTCCAGAGAGACGGTATGTGTTTCTAGGATCTATTTCGATGAATATGCAGATTGAAAATAAGGATACCGGGATAAATATCATATGCTTTCAAAACAATTGTTTATGTATAAAATCTATGACGTCATAATGAATTGTTTTATCTCTGTTGCATTTTTTGTTCAGTTTCCATTATGTGGTTATTAGCATAGTAGTATACTGTACTGACGAAGCCAAGAAGACAGAAACGCGTATACAGTTAATAAAAAGCTACTACGTTACTGTTGTGTTTTTAACCCAGTAAATGTAATAAGATATCCGAAAACCAAGTGAAGAGTGATTCAACACCTGCAGTCTTCGATTACTTGCTTCAACACAAAAACATTCAGCAACGGTTATATGCATAAAAAATTGCAAAACTTGGTGTTCGAGTTCAGCTCTAAAAGTTCTGTTCCGCACACAAGGATGAAGGAAATCCACAAATTACTTTCTTCTTCCATCTCTTCTAGTCCAGGGAGACAGTATGTGTTTCTAGGACCCTTTGCGCCATTTCGATAGATATGCAGATTGGAAATAAGGATACCGGGATAGACTTCATATGCCCTGAAGACAACTGTTTATGACTAATATTTATGACGTCATAATGAATTGTTTCATATCTGCTGCATTGTTTGTTCAGTTTCCGATATGTGGTTATTAGGATAGTAGTACACTGTACTGACGAAGCCATGAAGGCAGAAACGCGTATACAGTTAATAAAAAGCTACTACGTTTTTATTGTGTTTTTACCCCAGTAAAATAAATAAGATATCCGAAGACCAAGTGAAGAGTGATTCAACACCTACAATCTTCGATTACTTGCTTCAACACAAAAACATTCAGCAACGGTTATATGCATAAAAAATTGCAAAACTTGGTGTTGGAGTTCAGCTTTTAAAGTTCTGTTCCGCACACAAGGATGAAGGAAATCCACAAATTACTTTCTTCTTCCATTTACTTTAATCCAGGGAGACGGTATGTGTTCCTAGGACCCTTTGTGTTATTTCGATGGATATGCAGATTGGAAATAAGGATACCGGGATAGAATTCATATGCCCTGAAAACAACTGTTTATGACTAAAATTTATGACGTCATAATGAATTGTTTCATATCTGCTGCATTTTTTGTTGAGTTTCCACTATGTGGTTATTAGCCTAGTAGTATACTGCACTGACGAAGCCATGAAGGCAGAAACGCGTATACAGTTAATAAAAAGCTACTACGTTACTGTGGTGTTTTTAGCCCAGTAAAAATAATAAGATATCCGAAGACCAAGTGAAGAGTGATTCAACACCTGCAATCTTCGATTACTTGTTTCAACACAAAAACATTCAGCAACGGTTATATGCATAGAAAATTGCAAAACTTGGTGTTCTAGTTCAGCTTTAAAAGTTCTGTTCCGCACACAAGGATGAAAAAAATCCACAATTTAATTTCTTCTTTCATCTACTTTAGTCCAAGAAAACGGTATGTGTTCCTAGGACCCATTTCGATGGATATGCAGATTGGAAATAAGGATACCGGGATAGAATTCATATGCCCTGAAGACAACTGTTTATGACTAAAATTTATGACGTCAGAATGAATTGTTTCATATCTGCTGCATTTTTTGTTCAATTTCCATTATGTGGTTGTTACCATAGTAGTATACTGTACTGACGAAGCCATGAAGGCAGAAACGCGTATACAGTTAATAAAAAGCTACTACGTTACTGTTGTGTTTTTAGCTCAGTAAAAGTAATAAGATATCCGAAGATCAAGTGAACAGTGATTCAACACCTGCAATCTTCGATTACTTGCTTCAACACAAAAGCATTCAGCAACGGTTATATGTATAGAAAACTGTAAACTTGGTGTTCGAGGTCAGCTTTTAAAGTTCTGTTCCGCACACAAGGATGAAGGAAATCCACAAATTACTTTCTTCTTCCATCTACTTTAGTTCAGGGAAACGGTATGTGTTCTTAGGACCCATTTCGATGGATATGCAGATTGAAAATTAGGACACCGGGTTAGAATTCATATGCTTTGAAGACAACTGTTTATGACTAAAATTTTTGACGTCATAATGAATTGTTTCGTATCTGCTGGATTTTTGTTCAGTTTCCATTATGTGGTTATTAGCCTAGTAGTATACTGCACTGACGAAGCCATGAAGGCAGAAACGCGTATACAGTTAATAAAAAGCTACTACGTTACTGTTGTGTTTTTAGCCCAGTAAAAGTAAAAAGATATCCGAAAACCAAGTGAAGAGTGATTCCACACCTGCAATCTTCGATTACTTGCTTCAACACAAAAACATTCAGCAACGGTTATATGTATAGAAGACTGTGAACTTGGTGTTCGAGTTCAGTTTTGCAAGTTTTGTTCCGCACACAAGGATGAACGAAATCCACAAATTACTTTCTTCTTCCATCTACTTTAGTCCAGGGAGACGGTATGTGTTCCTAAAACCCATTTCGATGGATATGAAGAGTGGAAATAAGGACACCGGGTTAGAATTCATATGCCCTGAAGACAAACGTTTATGACTAAAATTTATGACGTTTAATGGAATTGTTTCGTATCTGCTGCATTTTTTGTTCAGTTTCCATTATGTGGTTATTAGCATAGTAGTACACTGTACTGACGAAGCCATGAAGGCAGAAACGCGTATACAGTTAATAAAAAGCTACTACGTTACTGTTGTGTTTTTAGCCCAGTAAAAGTAATAAGATATCCGAAGACCAAGTGAAAAGTGATTCAACAGTTGCAATCTTCGATTAATTGCTTCAACACAAAAACATTCAGCAACGGTTATGTGTATAAAGGATTGTAAATTTGGTGTTGGAGTTCAGCTTTTAAAGTTATGTTCCGCACACAAGGATGAAGGAAATCCACAAATTATTTTCTTCTTCCATCTACTTTAGTCCAGGCAGACGGTATGTGTTTCTAGGACCCTTTTCGATGGATATGCAGATTCGAAATAAGGATACCGGGATAGAATTCATATGCCCTGAAGACAACTGTTTATGACTAAAATTTATGACGTCATAATGAATTGTTTCATATCTGCTGCATTTTTTGTTGAGTTTCCGATATGTGGTTATTAGCATAGTAGTACACTGTACTGACGAAGCCATGAAGGCAGAAACGCGTATACAGTTAATAAAAAGCTACTACGTTATTATTGTGTTTTTAGCTCAGTAAAAATAATAAGATATCCGAAGACCAAGTGAAGAGTGATTCAACACCTGTAATCTTCGATTACTTGCTTCAACACAAAAACATTCAGCAACGGTTATATGCATAAAAAATTGCAAAACTTGGTGTTCGAGTTCAGTTTTAAAAGTTCTGTTCCGCACACAAGGATGAAGGAAATCCACAAATTACTTTCTTCTTCCATCTATTTTAGTCCAGGGAGACGGTATGTGTTCCTAGGACCCTTTATGTTGTTTCGATGGATATGCAGATTGGAAATAAGGATACCGGGATAGAATTCATATGCCCTGAAGACAACTGTTTATGACTAAAATTTATGACGTCATAATGAATTGTTTCATATCTGCTGCATTTTTTGTTCAGTTTCCATTATGTGGTTATTAGCCAAGTAGACCAAGCCATGAAGGCAGAAACGCGTATACAGTTAATAAAAAGCTACTACGTTACTGTTGTGTTTTTAGCCCAGTAAAAATAATAAAACATCCCAAGACCAAGTGAAGAGTGATTCAACACCTGCCATCTTCGATTACTTGTTTCAACACAAAAACATTCAGCAACGGTTATATGCATAGAAAATTGCAAAACTTGGTGTTCTAGTTCAGCTTTAAAAGTTCTGTTCCGCACACAAGGATGAAGGAAATCCACAAATTATTTTCTTCTTTCATTTACTTTGGTCCAGGGAAACGGTATGTGTTCCTAGGACCCATTTCGATGGATATGCAGATTGGAAACAAGGATACCGGGATAAATTTCCAATGCTTTGAAGACAACTGTTTATCACTAAAATTCATGACGTCATAATGAATTGTTTCATATCTGCTGCATTTTTTGTTCAGTTTCCATTATGTGGTTATTAGCATAGTAGTACACTGTATTGACGAAGCCATGAAGGCAGAAACGCGTATACAGTTAATAAAAAGCTACTACGTTACTGTTGTGTTTTTAGCTCAGTAAAAGTAATAAGATAACCGAAGACCAAGTGAAGAGTGATTCAACACCTGCAATCCTCGATTACTTGCTTCAACACAAAAACATTCAGCAACGGTTATATGTATAGAAGACTGTAAACTTGGTGTTCGAGTTCAGCTTTTAAAGTTCTGTTCCGCACACAAGGATGAAGGAAATCCACAAATTACTTTCTTCTTTCATTTACTTTGGTCCAGGGAGACGGTATGTGTTCCTAGGACCCATTTCGATGAATATGCAGATTGAAAATAAGGACACCGGGATAGAAATCATATGCTTTGAAAACAACTGTTTATGACTAGAATTTATGACGTCATAATGAATTGTTTCATTAATGCTGCATATATGTTCAGTTTTCATTATGTGGTTATTAGCATAGTAGTATACCGTCCTGACGAAGCCATGAAGGCAGAAACGCGTATACAGTTACTAAAAAGCCACTACGTTACTGTTGTGTTTTTAGCCCAGTGAAAGTAATAACACCTCTCAAGACCAAGTGAAGAGTGATTCAACACCTCCAATCTTCGATTACTTGCTTCAACACAAAGACATTCAGCAACGGTTATATGTATAGAAGACTGTAAACTTGGTGTTCGACGTCAGCTTTTAAAGTTCTCTTCCGCACACAAAGATGAAGGAAATCCACAAATTACTTTCTTCTTCCATTTACTTTAGTCCTGGGAGACGGTATGTGTTCCTAAGACCCATTTCGATGGATATGCAGATTGAAAATAAGGACACCGGGTTAGAATTCATATGCCCTGAAGACAACTGTTTATGACTAAAAATTATGACGTCATAATGAATTGTTTGGTATCTGCTGCATTTTTGTTCAGTTTCCATTATGTGGTTATTAGCATAGTAGTATACTGTACTGACGAAGCCATGAAGGCAGAAACGCGTATACAGTTAATAAAAAGCTACTACGTTACTGTTGTGTTTTTACCCCAGTAAAAGTAATAACACATCTCAAAACCAAGTGAAAAGTGATTCAACACCTTGCTTCAACACAAAGACATTCAGCAACGGTTATATGTATAGAAGACTGTAAACTTGGTGTTCGAGTTCAGCTTTTAAAGTTCTGTTCCGCACACAAGGATGAACGAAATCCACAAAGTATTTTCTTTTTCTAACCACTTTAATCCAGGGAGACAGTATGTGTTCCTAGGACCCATTTCGATAGATCTGCAGATTGGAAATAAGGATACCGGGATAGAATTCATATGCCTTGAAGACAACTGTTTATGACCAAAATTTATGACGTCATAATGAATTGTTTCATATCTGCTGCATTGTTTGTTCAGTTTCCATTATGTGGTTATTAGCCTAGTAGTATACTGCACTGACGAAGCCATGAAGGTAGAAACGCGTATACAGTTAATAAAAAGCTATTACGTTATTGTTGTGTTTTTAGCCCAGTAGAAGTAATAAGATATCCCAAAATCAAGTGAAGAGTGATTCAACACCTGCAATCTTCGATTGCTTGTTTCAACACAAAAACATTCAGCAACGGTTATATGTATAGAAAATTGCAAAACTTGGTGTTCGAGTTCAGCTTTAAAAGTTCTGTTCCGCACACAAGCATGAAGGAAATCTACAAATTACTTTCGTTTTTCATCTACTTTAGTCCAGGGAAACGGTATGTGTTCCTAGGACCCATTTCGATGGATATACAGATTGGAAATAAGGATACCGGGATAGAATTCATATGCCCTGAAGACAACTGTTTATGACTAAAATTTATGACGTCATAATGAATTGTTTCATATCTGCTGCATTTTTTGTTCAATTTCCATTATGTGGTTATTAACATAGTAGTATACTGTACTGACGAAGCCATGAAGGCAGAAACGCGTATACAGTTAATAAAAAGCTACTACGTTACTGTTGTGTTTTTAGCCCAGTAAAAATAATAAGATATTCGAAGACCAAGTGAAGAGTGATTCAACACCTGCCATCTTCGATTACTTGCTTCAACACAGAAACATTCAGCAACGGTTATATGCATAAAAAATTGCAAAAATGGTGTTCGAGTTCAGCTTTAAAAGTTCTGTTCCGCACACAAGAATGAAGGAAATCTACAAATAACTTTCTTCTTCCATCTACTTTAGTCCAGGGACACCGTATGTGTTCCTAGGACCCATTTCGATGGATATGCAGATTGGAAACAAGGATACCGGGATAAGTTTCCAATGCTTTCAAGACAACTGTTTATCACTAAAATTCATGCCGTCATAATGAATTGTTTCATATCTGCTGCATTGTTTGTTCAGTTTCCATTATGTGGTTATTAGCATAGTAGTATACTGTATTGACGAAGCCATGAAAGCAGAAACGCGTATACAGTTAATAAAAAGCTACTGCGTTACTGTTGTGTTTTTAGCTCAGTAAAAGTAATAAGATATCCGAAGACCAAGTGAAGAGTGATTCAACACCTGCAATCTTCGATTACTTGCTTCAACACAAAAGCATTCAGCAACGGTTATATGTATAGAAGACTGTAAACTTGGTGTTCGAGTTCAGCATTTAAAGTTCTGTTCCGCACACAAAGATGAAGGAAATCTACAAATTACTTTCTTCTTCCATCTACTTTAGTCCAGGGAGACGGTATGTGTTCCTAAGACCCATTTCGATGGATATGCAGATTGAAAATAAGGACACCGGGTTAGATTTCATATGACCTGAAGACAACTGTTTATGACTAAAATTTATGACGTCATAATGAATTGTTTCGTATCTGCTGCATTTTTGTTCAGTTTCCATTATGTGGTTATTAGCATAGTAGTATACTGTACTGACGAAGCCATGAAGGCAGAAACGCGTATACAGTTAATAAAAAGCTACTACGTTACTGTTGTGTTTTTACCCCAGTAAAAATAATAACACATCTCAAAACCAAGTGAAAAGTGATTCAACACCTTGCTTCAACACAAAGACATTCAGCAACGGTTATATGTATAGAAGACTGTAAACTTGGTGTTCGAGTTCAGCTTTCAAAGTTCTGTTCCGCACACAAGGATGAACGAAATCCACAAATTATTTTCTTTTTCTAACCACTTTAGTTCAGGGAGACGGTAAGTGTTTCTAGGACCCATTTCGATGGATATGCAGATTGGAAACAAGGATACCGGGATAGATTTTTAATGCCCTGAAGACAACTGTTTATGACTAAAATTTATGACGTCATAATGAATTGTTTCATATCTGTTGCATTGTTTGTTCAGTTTCCATTATGTGGTTATTAGCCTAGTAGTATACTGCACTGACGAAGCCATGAAGGCAGAAACGCGTATGCAGTTAATAAAAAGCTACTACGTTATTGTTGTGTTTTTAGCCCAGTAGAAGTAATAAGATATCCCAAGATCAAGTGAAGAGTGATTCAACACCTGCAATCTTCGATTACTTGTTTCAACACAAAAACATTCAGCAACGGTTATATGCTTAGAAAATTGTAAAACTTGGTGTTCGAGTTCAGCTTTAAAAGTTCTGTTCCGCACACAAGGATGAAGGAAATCTACAAATTGTTTTCGTTTTTCATCTACTTTAGTCCAGGGAAACGGTATGTGTTCCTAAGACCCGTTTCGATGGATATGCAGATTGGAAATAAGGATACCGGGATAGAATTCATATGCCCTGAAGACAACTGTTTATGACTAAAATTTATGACGTCATAATGAATTGTTTCATATCTGCTGCATTTTTTGTTCAATTTCCATTATGTGGTTATTAACATAGTAGTATACTGTGCTGACGAAGCCATGAAGGCAGAAACGCGTATACAGTTAATAAAAAGTTACTACGTTACTGTTGTGTTTTTAGCCCAGTAAAAATAATAAGATAGCCGAAAACCAAGTGAAAACTGATTCAACACCTGCAATCTTCGATTACTTGCTTCAACACAGAAACATTCAGCAACGGTTATATGCATAGAAAATTGCAAAACTTGGTGTTCTAGTTCAGCTTTAAAAGTTCTGTTCCGCACACAAGGATGAAGGAAATCCACAAATTACTTTCTTTTTCCATCTACTTTAGTCCAGGGAGACAGTATGTGTTCCTAGGACCCTTTGTGTTATTTCGATGGATATGCAAATTGGAAATAAGGATACCACGATAGAATTCATATGCCCTGAAGACAACTGTTTATGACTAAAATTTATGACGTCATAATGAATTGTTTCGTATCTGCTGCATTTTTTGTTCAATTTCCACTATGTGGTTATTAGCCTAGTATTATACTGCACTGACGAAGCCATGAAGGCAGAAACGCGTATTCAGTTAATAAAAAGCTACTACGTTACTGTTGTGTTTTTAGCCCAGTAAATTTAATAAGTTATCCGAACACCAAGTGAAAAGTGCTTTAACACCTGCAGTCTTCGATTACTTGCTTCAACACAAAAGCATTCAGCAACGGTTTATATGTATAAAAGACTGTAAAGTTGGTGTTGGAATTCAGCTTTTAAAGTTCTGTTCCGCACACAAGGATGAAGGAAATCCACAAATTACTTTCTTCTTTCATTTACTTTGGTCCAGGGAGACGGTATGTGTTCCTAGGACCCATTTCGATGAATATGCAGATTGAAAATAAGGACACCGGGATAGAAATCAAATGCTTTGAAGACAACTGTTTATGACTAAAATCTATGACGTCATAATGAATTGTTTCATTAATGCTGCATGTATGTTCAGTTTTCATTATGTGGTTATTAGCATAGTAGTAAACCGTACTGACGAAGCCATGAAGGCAGAAACGCGTATACAGTTAATAAAAAGCCACTACGTTACTGTTGTGTTTTTAGCCCAGTAAAAGTAATAACACATCTCAAGACCAAGTGAAGAGTGATTCAACACCTCCAATCTTCGATTACTTGCTTCAACACAAAAACATTCAGCAACGGGTATATGTATAGAAAACTGTAAACTTGGTGTTCGAGTTCAGCTTTTAAAGTTCTGTTCCGCACACAAGGATGAAGGATTCTTACAAATTACTTTCTTTTTCCATCTACTTTCGTCCAGGCAGACGGTTTGTACTCCTAGGACCCATTTCGATGGATATGCAGATTGGAAATAAGGATACCGGGACAGAATTCATATGCCCAGAAAACCACTGTTTATGACTAAAATTTATGACGTCATAACGAATTGTTACGTATCTGCTGCATTTTTTGTTTAGTTTCCATTATGTGGTTATTAGCATAGTAGTATATTGTGCTGACGAAGCAATGAAGGCAGAAACGCGTATACAGTTATTAAAAAGCTACTACGTTACTGTTGTGTTTTTAGCCGAGTAAAAATAATAAGATATCCGAAGACCAAGTGAAGAGTGATTCATTACCTGCAATCTTCGATTAATTGCTTCAACAAAAAAATTTTCAGCCTCGGTTATATGTATGGAAGACGATAAACTTTGTGTTCGAGTTCAGCTTCTAAAGTTCTGTTCCGCACACAAGGATGAAGGAAATCCACAAGTTACTTTCTTCTTCCAGTTACTTTAGTCCAGGGAGACGGTATGTGTTCCTAGGACTTTTTGTGCCATTTCGATGGATATGCAGATTGGAAATAAAGATACCGGGAAAAAATTCAACTGCTTTTAAATCAACTGTTTAAGACTAAATTTTATGACGTCATAATGAATTTCATATCTGCTGCGTTTTTTGTTCAGTTTCCATTATGTGGTTATTAGCATAGTAGTATACTGCACTGACGAAGCCATGAAGGCAGAAACGCGTATACAGTTAATAAAAAGCTACTACGTTACTGTTGTGTTCTTAGCCCAGTAAAAGTAATAAGATATCTGAAGACCAAGTGAAGAGTGATTCAACACCTGCAATCTTCGATTACTTGCTTCAACACAAAAACATTCAGCAACGGTTATATGTATAGAGGACGGTAAACTTGGTGTTGGAGTTCAGCTTTTAAAGTTCTGTTCCGCACACAAGGATGAAGGAAATCCACAAATTACTTTCTTCTTCCATTTACTTTAGTCCAGGGAGACGGTATGTGTTCCTAGGACCCATTTCGATGGATATGCAGATTGGAAATAAGGATACCGGGATAGATTTTCAATGCCCTAAAAACAACTGTTTATGACTAAAATCTATGACGTCATAATAATTTGTTTCGTATTCTCTGCATTTTTTGTTCAGTTTCCATTATGTGGTTATTAGCATAGTAGTATACTGTACTGACGAAGCCATGAAGGCAGAAACGCGTATACAGTTAATAAAAAGCTACTACGTTACTGTTGTGTTTTTAGCCCAGGAAAAGCAATAAAGCATCCGAAAACCAAGTGAAGAGTGATTCAACACCTGCAATCTTCGATTACTTGCTTCAACACAAAAACATTCAGCAACGGTTATATGTATAGCAGACTGTAAACTTGGTGTTCATGTTCAGCTTTGAAAGTTCTGTTCCGCACACAAGGATGAAGGAAATCCACAAGTTTCTTTCTTTTTCCATCTACTTTAGTCCAGGGAGACGGTATGTGTTCCTAGGACCCATTTCGCTGGATATGCAGATTGGAAATAAGGATACCGGGATAGAATTCATATGCCCTCAAGACAACTGTTTATGACCAAAAAATTGTGACGTCATAATGAATTGTTTCATATCTGCTGCATTTTTTGTTCAGTTTCCATTATGTGGTTATTAACATAGCAGTACACTGCACTGACGGAGCCATGAAGGCAGAAACGCGTATACAGTTAATAAAAAGCTACTACGTTACTGTTGTGTTTTTAGCCCAGTAAAAGTAATAAGATATCCGAAGACCAAGTGAAAAATGATTCAACACCTGCAATCTTCGATTACTTGCTTCAACACAGAAACATTCAGCAACGGTTATATGCATAAAAAATTGCAAAACCTGGTGTTCGAGTTCAGCTTTAAACGTTCTTTTCCGCACACAAGGATGAAGGAAATCCACAAATTACTTTCTTCTTCCATCTACTTTAGTCCAGGGAGACGGTATGAGTTCCTGAGATTCTTTGTGCCATTGCGATGGATATGCAGATTGGAAATAAGGATACTGGGTAAAATTCATATGCCCTGAAGACAACTGTTTATGACTAAATTTTATGACATCTTAATGAATTGTTTCATATCTGCTGCATTTTTTGTTCAGTTTCCACTATGTGGTTTTTAGCATAGTAGTATACTGTACTGACGAAGCCATGAAAGCAGAAACGCGTATACAGTTGATAAAAAGCTACTACGTTACGGTTGTGTTTTTAACCCAGTAAATGCAATAAGATATCCGAAGACCAAGTGAAGAGTGATTCAACACCTGCAATCTTCGATTACTTGCTTCAACACAGAAACATTCAGCAACGGTTATATGCATAGAAAATTGCAAAAATGGTGTTCGAGTTCAGCTTTAAAAGTTCTTTTCCGCACACAAGAATGAAGGAAATCTACAAATAACTTTCTTGTTCCATCTACTTTAGTCCAGGGACACCGTATGTGTTCCTAGGACCCATTTCGATGGATATGCAGATTGGAAACAAGGATACCGGGATAAATTTCCAATGCTTTGAAGACAACTGTTTATCACTAAACTTCATGACGTCATAATGAATTGTTTCATATCTGCTGCATTGTTTGTTCAGTTTCCATTATGTGGTTATTAGCATATAAGTATACTGTATTGACGAAGCCATGAAGGCAGAAACGCGTATACAGTTAATAAAAAGCTACTGCGTTACTGTTGTGTTTTTAGCTCAGTAAAATTAATAAGATATCCGAAGACCAAGTGAAGAGTGATTCAACACCTGCAATCTTCGATTACTTGCTTCAACACAAAAGCATTCAGCAACGGTTATATGTATAGAAGACTGTAAACTTGGTGTTCGAGTTCAGCTTTTAAAGTTCTGTTCCGCACACAAGGATGAAGAAAATCTACAAATTACTTTCTTCTTCCATCTACTTTAGTCCAGGGAGACGGTATGTGTTCCTAAGACCCATTTCGATGGATATGCAGATTGAAAATGAGGACACCGGGTTAGATTTCATATGACCTGAAGACAACTGTTTATGACTAAAATTTATGACGTCATAATGAATTGTTTCGTATCTGCTGCATTTTTGTTCAGTTTCCATTATGTGGTTATTAGCATAGTAGTATACTGTACTGACGAAGCCATGAAGGCAGAAACGCGTATACAGTTAATAAAAAGCTACTACGTTACTGTTGTGTTTTTACCCCAGTAAAAGTAATAACACATCTCAAAACCAAGTGAAAAGTGATTCAACACCTTGCTTCAACACAAAGACATTCAGCAACGGTTATATGTATAGAAGACTGTAAACTTGGTGTTCGAGTTCAGCTTTCAAAGTTCTGTTCCGCACACAAGGATGAACGAAATCCACAAATTATTTTCTTTTTCTAACCACTTTAGTTCAGGGAGACGGTAAGTGTTCCTAAGACCCATTTCGATGGATATGCAGATTGGAAATAAGGATACCGGGATAGAGTTCATATGCCCTGAAGACAACTGTTTATGACTAAAATTTATGACGTCATAATGAATTGTTTCATATCTGCTGCATTGTTTGTTCAGTTTCCATTATGTGGTTATTAGCCTAGTAGTATATTGCACTGACGAAGCCATGAGGCAGAAACGCGTATACAATTAATAAAAAGCTACTACGTTATTGTTGTGTTTTTAGCCCAGTAGAAGTAATAAGATATCCCAAGATCAAGTGAAGAGTGATTCAACACCTGCAATCTTCGATTACTTGTTTCAACACAAAAACATTCAGCAACGGTTATATGCATAGAAAATTGCAAAACTTGGTGTTCGAGTTCAGCTTTAAAAGTTTTGTTCCGCACACAAGGATGAAGGAAATCTACAAATTATTTTCGTTTTTCATCTACTTTAGTCCAGGGAAACGGTATGTGTTCCTAGGACATATTTCGATGGATTTGCAGATTGAAAATAAGGTTACCGGGATAGAATTCATATGCCCTGAAGACAACTGTTTATGACTAAAATTTATGTCGTCATAATGAATTGTTTCATATCTGCTGCATTTTTTGTTCAATTTCCATTATGTGGTTATTAACATAGTAGTATACTGTACTGACGAAGCCATGAAGGCAGAAACGCGTATACAGTTAATAAAAAGCTACTACGTTACTGTTGTGTTTTTAGCCCAGTAAAAATAATAAGATATCCGAAGACCAAGTGAAGAGTGATTCAACACCTGCCATCTTCGATTACTTGCTTCAACACAAAAACATTCAGCAACGGTTATATGCATAAAAAATTGCAAAAATGGTGTTCGAGTTCAGCTTTAAAAGTTCTGTTCCGCACACAAGAATGAAGGAAATCTACAAATAACTTTCTTCTTCCATCTACTTTAGTCCAGGGACACCGTATGTGTTCCTAGGACCCATTTCGATGGATATGCAGATTGGAAACAAGGATACCGGGATAAGTTTCCAATGCTTTCAAGACAACTGTTTATCACTAAAATTCATGCCGTCATAATGAATTGTTTCATATCTGCTGCATTGTTTGTTCAGTTTCCATTATGTGGTTATTAGCATAGTAGTATACTGTATTGACGAAGCCATGAAAGCAGAAACGCGTATACAGTTAATAAAAAGCTACTGCGTTACTGTTGTGTTTTTAGCTCAGTAAAAGTAATAAGATATCCGAAGACCAAGTGAAGAGTGATTCAACACCTGCAATCTTCGATTACTTGCTTCAACACAAAAGCATTCAGCAACGGTTATATGTATAGAAGACTGTAAACTTGGTGTTCGAGTTCAGCTTTTAAAGTTCTGTTCCGCACACAAAGATGAAGGAAATCTACAAATTACTTTCTTCTTCCATCTACTTTAGTCCAGGGAGACGGTATGTGTTCCTAAGACCCATTTCGATGGATATGCAGATTGAAAATAAGGACACCGGGTTAGATTTCATATGACCTGAAGACAACTGTTTATGACTAAAATTTATGACGTCATAATGAATTGTTTCGTATCTGCTGCATTTTTGTTCAGTTTCCATTATGTGGTTATTAGCATAGTAGTATACTGTACTGACGAAGCCATGAAGGCAGAAACGCGTATACAGTTAATAAAAAGCTACTACGTTACTGTTGTGTTTTTACCCCAGTAAAAATAATAACACATCTCAAAACCAAGTGAAAAGTGATTCAACACCTTGCTTCAACACAAAGACATTCAGCAACGGTTATATGTATAGAAGACTGTAAACTTGGTGTTCGAGTTCAGCTTTCAAAGTTCTGTTCCGCACACAAGGATGAACGAAATCCACAAATTATTTTCTTTTTCTAACCACTTTAGTTCAGGGAGACGGTAAGTGTTCCTAGGACCCATTTCGATGGATATGCAGATTGGAAACAAGGATACCGGGATAGATTTTTAATGCCCTGAAGACAACTGTTTATGACTAAAATTTATGACGTCATAATGAATTGTTTCATATCTGCTGCATTGTTTGTTCAGTTTCCATTATGTGGTTATTAGCCTAGTAGCAGAGGTGGGCATTTTTTAAAAATTGGTTGAAGCGCAGCGCAATAAAGCGCAAAAGTTCTGTTAAGTCATGAAACGCAACGCAACTAGCGCAACCTAATTTTTAAATTGACTGAAGCGCAACGCAACTTTCGCAATCAATTATTTTTTCGCATTAAAGCGCAACGCAACTTCCGCAATCAATAATTTTTTTGCTTTAAAGCGCAACGCAACTTCCGCAATGAGGTTTATACAAAAGAAAAAGCGCAACGCAACTTTCGCAATGAAAAATTTAATAAAGCGCAACGAGTAGATGTATAAACAATGCAATTTTTTTTTGAGTTATGTTTATAGGTGCTTTTAACAGCACGCAGTTGGCTACAACGCGACAATGATTTTGATGTAAGTGACTGTAACAGGATTTTGCGTGGTCAATGAACAGGAAAATTAAATAAGAAGCGAAAAAAGATCCGTTGCTGATGATTGCTTTCTTCGTCTTCATTTTCATCCTCTTATCACGAGAAAGCGAAGGAGGCGCTGCTTAGTCGCTTTGTTTCCGAGTTTTCCGGTTGAATTTTGCTTCTGACTTATTTAATTTGCCGCTTGCCAGATTTCACCAAGCAGAGATCATCAACGTGAAGCATCTTATCCAAGGTCGCAACAACGAGACTAGGTTGAGAGTTGAACCTTCAACCTTGCGATCATGATCGTCGTAAAAACGACGCTCCAAACCACTGCGCCATGTTGCATTGTCGCGTGCCGTTAAAAGCACCTCATCGCCGTAAATCATAATTTGCATATGCGGCGAAGTTCTCCACAGCAACAAGTAAATACGATTTATTCAACACTCAATGATCTCTTTAAGCACTTGCAATTATTTTAAAAAGCGAAAGACTTTAGTGCACCACACTTCTGATGAGCTGAAAATTTCTGCTACAATAAATTGACCTATAGGCCTAATGTACACATCAAGAAACAAACTGCTATTCTATTAAAAACAGTTACAAAAAACTGCTTACTCCAGCACATTGCGCTTTAATTAATCCGACAAAGCGCAACGCAGTATTTCAACTTCCGACAGTGCGCAACGCAACAAAGCGCAAGCAACCAGATTCTTTTCAGTTCGCAGCGCAATAATGCGCACATTATCATATATTTTTTTAGTTCGCAACGCAATAATGCACAAGAAGGATTTATTTTCCTTGAAGCGCAGTGCAACTTGCGCAATGGCTAAAAATAATTTGTTAAAGCGCTTCGCAACTTCCGCACTTGCGGAAGTTGCGCAACTAGCGCTTTGCGCTTCAAACTGCGGAATGCCCACCTCTGCCTAGTAGTATACTGCACTGACGAAGCCATGAAGGCAGAAACGCGTATGCAGTTAATAAAAAGCTACTACGTTATTGTTGTGTTTTTAGCCCAGTAGAAGTAATAAGATATCCCAAGATCAAGTGAAGAGTGATTCAACACCTGCAATCTTCGATTACTTGTTTCAACACAAAAACATTCAGCAACGGTTATATGCTTAGAAAATTGCAAAACTTGGTGTTCGAGTTCAGCTTTAAAAGTTCTGTTCCGCACACAAGGATGAAGGAAATCTACAAATTGTTTTCGTTTTTCATCTACTTTAGTCCAGGGAAACGGTATGTGTTCCTAAGACCCGTTTCGATGGATATGCAGATTGGAAATAAGGATTTCGGGATAGAATTCATATGCCCTGAAGACAACTGTTTATGACTAAAATTTATGACGTCATAATGAATTGTTTCATATCTGCTGCATTGTTTGTTCAATTTCCATTATGTGGTTATTAACATAGTAGTATACTGTGCTGACGAAGCCATGAAGGCAGAAACGCGTATACAGTTAATAAAAAGTTACTACGTTACTGTTGTGTTTTTAGCCCAGTAAAAGTAATAAGATATCCGAAAACCAAGTGAAAACTGATTCAACACCTGCAATCTTCGATTACTTGCTTCAACACAGAAACATTCAGCAACGGTTATATGCATAGAAAATTGCAAAACTTGGTGTTCTAGTTCAGCTTTAAAAGTTCTGTTCCGCACACAAGGATGAAGGAAATCCACAAATTACTTTCTTTTTCCATCTACTTTAGTCCAGGGAGACAGTATGTGTTCCTAGGACCCTTTGTGTTATTTCGATGGATATGCAGATTGGAAATAAGGATACCACGATAGAATTCATATGCCCTGAAGACAACTGTTTATGACTAAAATTTATGACGTCATAATGAATTGTTTCATATCTGCTGCATTTTTTGTTCAATTTCCACTATGTGGTTATTAGCCTAGTATTATACTGCACTGACGAAGCCATGAAGGCAGAAACGCGTATTCAGTTAATAAAAAGCTACTACGTTACTGTTGTGTTTTTAGCCCAGTAAATTTAGTAAGATATCCGAACACCAAGTGAAAAGTGCTTTAACACCTGCAGTCTTCGATTACTTGCTTCAACACAAAAACATTCAGCAACGGTTTATATGTATAAAAGACTGTAAAGTTGGTGTTGGAATTCAGCTTTTAAAGTTCTGTTCCGCACACAAGGATGAAGGAAATCCACAAATTACTTTCTTCTTTCATTTACTTTGGTCCAGGGAGACGGTATGTGTTCCTAGGACCCATTTCGATGAATATGCAGATTGAAAATAAGGACACCGGGATAGAAATCAAATGCTTTGAAGACAACTGTTTATGACTAAAATCTATGACGTCATAATGAATTGTTTCATTAATGCTGCATGTATGTTCAGTTTTCATTATGTGGTTATTAGCATAGTAATAAACCGTACTGACGAAGCCATGAAGGCAGAAACGCGTATACAGTTAATAAAAAGCCACTACGTTACTGTTGTGTTTTTAGCCCAGTAAAAGTAATAACACATCTCAAGACCAAGTGAAGAGTGATTCAACACCTCCAATCTTCGATTACTTGCTTCAACACAAAAACATTCAGCAACGGGCATATGTATAGAAGACTGTAAACTTGGTGTTCGAGTTCAGCTTTTAAAGTTCTGTTCCGCACACAAGGATGAAGGATTCTTACAAATTACTTTCTTTTTCCATCTACTTTCGTCCACGCAGACGGTTTGTACTCCTAGGACCCATTTCGATGGATATGCAGATTGGAAATAAGGATACCGGGACAGAATTCATATGCCCAGAAAACCACTGTTTATGACTAAAATTTATGACGTCATAACGAATTGTTACGTATCTGCTGCATTTTTTGTTTAGTTTCCATTATGTGGTTATTAGCATAGTAGTATATTGTGCTGACGAAGCAATGAAGGCAGAAACGCGTATACAGTTATTAAAAAGCTACTACGTTACTGTTGTGTTTTTAGCCGAGTAAAAATAATAAGATATCCGAAGACCAAGTGAAGAGTGATTCATTACCTGCAATCTTCGATTAATTGCTTCAACAAAAAAATTTTCAGCCTCGGTTATATGTATGGAAGACGATAAACTTTGTGTTCGAGTTCAGCTTCTAAAGTTCTGTTCCGCACACAAGGATGAAGGAAATCCACAAGTTACTTTCTTCTTCCAGTTACTTTAGTCCAGGGAGACGGTATGTGTTCCTAGGACTTTTTGTGCCATTTCGATGGATATGCAGATTGGAAATAAAGATACCGGGAAAAAATTCAACTGCTTTTAAATCAACTGTTTAAGACTAAATTTTATGACGTCATAATGAATTTCATATCTGCTGCGTTTTTTGTTCAGTTTCCATTATGTGGTTATTAGCATAGTAGTATACTGCACTGACGAAGCCATGAAGGCAGAAACGCGTATACAGTTAATAAAAGCTACTACGTTACTGTTGTGTTCTTAGCCCAGTAAAAGTAATAAGATCTCTGAAGACCAAGTGAAGAGTGATTCAACACCTGCAATCTTCGATTACTTGCTTCAACACAAAAACATTCAGCAACGGTTATATGTATAGAGGACGGTAAACTTGGTGTTGGAGTTCAGCTTTTAAAGTTCTGTTCCGCACACAAGGATGAAGGAAATCCACAAATTACTTTCTTCTTCCATTTACTTTAGTCCAGGGAGACGGTATGTGTTCCTAGGACCCATTTCGATGGATATGCAGATTGGAAATAAGGATACCGGGATAGATTTTCAATGCCCTAAAAACAACTGTTTATGACTAAAATCTATGACGTCATAATAATTTGTTTCGTATTCTCTGCATTTTTTGTTCAGTTTCCATTATGTGGTTATTAGCATAGTAGTATACTGTACTGACGAAGCCATGAAGGCAGAAACGCGTATACAGTTAATAAAAAGCTACTACGTTACTGTTGTGTTTTTAGCCCAGGAAAAGCAATAAAGCATCCGAAAACCAAGTGAAGAGTGATTCAACACCTGCAATCTTCGATTACTTGCTTCAACACAAAAACATTCAGCAACGGTTATATGTATAGCAGACTGTAAACTTGGTGTTCATGTTCAGCTTTGAAAGTTCTGTTCCGCACACAAGGATGAAGGAAATCCACAAGTTTCTTTCTTTTTCCATCTACTTTAGTCCAGGGAGACGGTATGTGTTCCTAGGACCCATTTCGCTGGATATGCAGATTGGAAATAAGGATACCGGGATAGAATTCATATGCCCTCAAGACAACTGTTTATGACCAAAAAATTGTGACGTCATAATGAATTGTTTCATATCTGCTGCATTTTTTGTTCAGTTTCCATTATGTGGTTATTAACATAGCAGTACACTGCACTGACGGAGCCATGAAGGCAGAAACGCGTATACAGTTAATAAAAAGCTACTACGTTACTGTTGTGTTTTTAGCCCAGTGAAAGTAATAAGATATCCGAAGACCAAGTGAAAAATGATTCAACACCTGCAATCTTCGATTACTTGCTTCAACACAGAAACATTCAGCAACGGTTATATGCATAAAAAATTGCAAAACCTGGTGTTCGAGTTCAGCTTTAAACGTTCTGTTCCGCACACAAGGATGAAGGAAATCCACAAATTACTTTCTTCTTCCATCTACTTTAGTCCAGGGAGACGGTATGTGTTCCTGAGATTCTTTGTGCCATTGCGATGGATATGCAGATTGGAAATAAGGATACTGGGTAAAATTCATATGCCCTGAAGACAACTGTTTATGACTAAATTTTATGACATCTTAATGAATTGTTTCATATCTGCTGCATTTTTTGTTCAGTTTCCACTATGTGGTTTTTAGCATAGTAGTATACTGTACTGACGAAGCCATGAAAGCAGAAACGCGTATACAGTTGATAAAAAGCTACTACGTTACTGTTGTGTTTTTAACCCAGTAAATGCAATAAGATATCCGAAGACCAAGTGAAGAGTGATTCAACACCTGCAATCTTCGATTACTTGCTTCAACACAGAAACATTCAGCAACGGTTATATGCATAGAAAATTGCAAAAATGGTGTTCGAGTTCAGCTTTAAAAGTTCTTTTCCGCACACAAGAATGAAGGAAATCTACAAATAACTTTCTTGTTCCATCTACTTTAGTCCAGGGACACCGTATGTGTTCCTAGGACCCATTTCGATGGATATGCAGATTGGAAACAAGGATACCGGGATAAATTTCCAATGCTTTGAAAACAACTGTTTATCACTAAAATTCATGACGTCATAATGAATTGTTTCATATCTGCTGCATTGTTTGTTCAGTTTCCATTATGTGGTTATTAGCATAGTAGTATACTGTATTGACGAAGCCGTGAAGGCAGAAACGCGTATACAGTTAATAAAAAGCTACTGCGTTACTGTTGTGTTTTTAGCTCAGTAAAATTAATAAGATATCCGAAGACCAAGTGAAGAGTGATTCAACACCTGCAATCTTCGATTACTTGCTTCAACACAAAAGCATTCAGCAACGGTTATATGTATAGAAGACTGTAAACTTGGTGTTCGAGTTCAGCTTTTAAAGTTCTGTTCCGCACACAAGGATGAAGAAAATCTACAAATTACTTTCTTCTTCCATCTACTTTAGTCCAGGGAGACGGTATGTGTTCCTAAGACCCATTTCGATGGATATGCAGATTGAAAATAAGGACACCGGGTTAGATTTCATATGACCTGAAGACAACTGTTTATGACTAAAATTTATGACGTCATAATGAATTGTTTCGTATCTGCTGCATTTTTGTTCAGTTTCCATTATGTGGTTATTAGCATAGTAGTATACTGTACTGACGAAGCCATGAAGGCAGAAACGCGTATACAGTTAATAAAAAGCTACTACGTTACTGTTGTGTTTTTACCCCAGTAAAAGTAATAACACATCTCAAAACCAAGTGAAAAGTGATTCAACACCTTGCTTCAACACAAAGACATTCAGCAACGGTTATATGTATAGAAGACTGTAAACTTGGTGTTCGAGTTCAGCTTTCAAAGTTCTGTTCCGCACACAAGGATGAACGAAATCCACAAATTATTTTCTTTTTCTAACCACTTTAGTTCAGGGAGACGGTAAGTGTTCCTAGGACCCATTTCGATGGATATGCAGATTGGAAATAAGGATACCGGGATAGAGTTCATATGCCCTGAAGACAACTGTTTATGACTAAAATTTATGACGTCATAATGAATTGTTTCATATCTGCTGCATTGTTTGTTCAGTTTCCATTATGTGGTTATTAGCCTAGTAGTATACTGCACTGACGAAGCCATGAGGCAAAAAGGCGTATACAATTAATAAAAAGCTACTACGTTATTGTTGTGTTTTTAGCCCAGTAGAAGTAATAAGATATCCCAAGATCAAGTGAAGAGTGATTCAACACCTGCAATCTTCGATTACTTGTTTCAACACAAAAACATTCAGCAACGGTTATATGCATAGAAAATTGCAAAACTTGGTGTTCGAGTTCAGCTTTAAAAGTTTTGTTCCGCACACAAGGATGAAGGAAATCTACAAATTATTTTCGTTTTTCATCTACTTTAGTCCAGGGAAACGGTATGTGTTCCTAGGACCCATTTCGATGGATTTGCAGATTGAAAATAAGGTTACCGGGATAGAATTCATATGCCCTGAAGACAACTGTTTATGACTAAAATTTATGTCGTCATAATGAATTGTTTCATATCTGCTGCATTTTTTGTTCAATTTCCATTATGTGGTTATTAGCATAGTAGTATACTGTATTGACGAAGCCGTGAAGGCAGAAACGCGTATACAGTTAATAAAAAGCTACTACGTTACTGTTGTGTTTTTAGCCCAGTAAAAGTAATAAGATATCCGAAAACCAAGTGAAAAATGATTCAACACCTGCAATCTTCGATTACTTGCTTCAACACAGAAACATTCAGCAACGGTTATATGCATAGAAAATTGCAAAACTTGGTGTTCTAGTTCAGCTTTAAAAGTTCTGTTCCGCACACAAGGATGAAGGAAATCCACAAATTACTTTCTTCTTCCATCTACTTTAGTCCAGGGAGACGGTATGTGTTCCTAGGACCCTTTGTGTTATTTCGATGGATATGCAGATTGGAAATAAGGATACCACGATAGAATTCATATGCCCTGAAGACAACTGTTTATGACTAAAATTTAAGACGTCATAATGAATTGTTTCATATCTGCTGCATTTTTTGTTCAGTTTCCACTATGTGGTTATTAGCCTAGTAGTATTCTGCACTGACGAAGCCATGAAGGCAGAAACGCGTTATCAGTTAATAAAAAGCTACTACGTTACTGTTGTGTTTTTAGCCCAGTAAAATTAATAAGATATCCGAACACCAAGTGAAAAGTGCTTTAACACCTGCAGTCTTCGAATACTTGCTTCAACACAAAAACATTCAGCAAGGGTTTATATGTATAAAAGACTGTAAAGTTGGTGTTGGAGTTCAGCTTTTAAAGTTTTGTTCCGCACACAAGGATGAAGGAAATCCACAAATTGATTTCTTCTTTCATTTACTTTGGTCCAGGGAGACGGTATGTGTTCCTAGGACCCATTTCGATGAATATGCAGATTGAAAATAAAGACACCGGGATAGAAATCATATGCTTTGAAGACAACTGTTTATGACTAAAATTTATGACGTCATAATGAATTGTTTCATTAATGCTGCATATATGTTCAGTTTTCATTATGTGGTTATTAGCATAAGAGTAAACCGTATTGACGAAGCCATGAAGGCAGAAACGCGTATGCACTTAATAAAAAGCCACTACGTTACTGTTGTGTTTTTAGCCCAGTAAATGCAATAGCACATCTCAAGACCAAGTGAAGAGTGATTCAACACCTCCAATCTTCGATTACTTGCTTCAACACAAAAACATTCAGCAACGGGTATATGTATAGAAGACTGTAAACTTGGTGTTCGAGTTCAGCTTTTAAAGTTCTGTTCCGCACACAAGGATGAACGAAATCCACAAATTACTTTTTTTTTCTAACCACTTTAGTCCAGGGAGACAGTATGTGTTCCTAGGACCCATTTCGATGGATCTGCAGATTGGAAATAAGGATACCGGGATAGAATTCATATGCCTTGAAGACAACTGTTTATGACCAAAATTTATGACGTCATAATGAATTGTTTCATTTCTGCTGCATTGTTTGTTCAGTTTCCATTATGTGGTTATTAGCATAGTAGTATACTGCACTGACGAAGCCATGAAGGTAGAAACGCGTATACAGTTAATAAAAAGCTATTACGTTATTGTTGTGTTTTTAGCCCAGTAGAAGTAATAAGATATCCCAAAATCAAGTGAAGAGTGATTCAACACCTGCAATCTTCGATTACTTGTTTCAACACAAAAACATTCAGCAACGGTTATATGTATAGAAAATTGCAAAACTTGGTGTTCGAGTTCAGCTTTAAAAGTTCTTTTCCGCACACAAGCATGAAGGAAATCTACAAATTACTTTCGTTTTTCATCTACTTTAGTCCAGGGAAACGGTATGTGTTCCTAAGACCCATTTCGATGGATATACAGATTGGAAATAAGGATACCGGGATAGAATTCATATGCCCTGAAGACAACTGTTTATGACTAAAATTTATGACGTCATAATGAATTGTTTCATATCTGCTGCATTTTTTGTTCAATTTCCATTATGTGGTTATTAACACAATAGTATACTGTACTGACGAAGCCATGAAGGCAGAAACGCGTATACAGTTAATAAAAAGCTACTACGTTACTGTTGTGTTTTTAGCCCAGTAAAAATAATAAGATATCCGAAGACCAAGTGAAGAGTGATTCAACACCTGCCATCTTTGATTACTTGCTTCAACACAGAAACATTCAGCAACGGTTATATGCATAAAAAATTGCAAAAATGGTGTTCGAGTTCAGCTTTAAAAGTTCTGTTCCGCACACAAGAATGAAGGAAATCTACAAATAACTTTCTTTTTCCATCTACTTTAGTCCAGGGACACCGTATGTGTTCCTAGGACCCATTTCGATGGATATGCAGATTGGAAACAAGGATACCGGGATAAATTTCCAATGCTTTGAAGACAACTGTTTATCACTAAAATTCATGCCGTCATAATGAATTGTTTCATATCTGCTGCATTGTTTGTTCAGTTTCCATTATGTGGTTATTAGCATAGTAGTATACTGTATTGACGAAGCCATGAAAGCAGAAACGCGTATACAGTTAATAAAAAGCTACTGCGTTACTGTTGTGTTTTTAGCCCAGTAAAAGTAATAAGATATCCGAAGACCAAGTGAAGAGTGATTCAACACCTGCAATCTTCGATTACTTGCTTCAACACAAAAGCATTCAGCAACGGTTATATGTATAAAAGACTGTAAACTTGGTGTTCGAGTTCAGCTTTTAAAGTTCTGTTCCGCACACAAGGATGAAGGAAATCTACAAATTACTTTCTTCTTGCATCTACTTTAGTCCAGGGAGACGGTATGTGTTCCTAAGACCCATTTCGATGGATATGCAAATTGAAAATAAGGACACCGGGTTAGATTTCATATCACTTGAAGACAACTGTTTATGACTAAAATTTATGACGTCATAATGAATTGTTTCGTATCTGCTGCATTTTTGTTCAGTTTCCATTATGTGGTTATTAGCATAGTAGTATACTGTACTGACGAAGCCATGAAAGCAGAAACGCGTATACAGTTAATAAAAAGCTACTACGTTACTGTTGTGTTTTTACCCCAGTAAAAGTAATAACACATCTCAAAACCAAGTGAAAAGTGATTCAACACCTTGCTTCAACACAAAGACATTCAGCAACGGTTATATGTATAGAAGACTGTAAACTTGGTGTTCGAGTTCAGCTTTCAAAGTTCTGTTCCGCACACAAGGATGAACGAAATCCACAAATTATTTTCTTTTTCTAACCACTTTAGTTCAGGGAGACGGTAAGTGTTTCTAGGACCCATTTCGATGGATATGCAGATTGGAAACAAGGATACCGGGATAGAATTTTAATGCCCTGAAGACAACTGTTTATGACTAAAATTTATGACGTCATAATGAATTGTTTCATATCTGCTGCATTGTTTGTTCAGTTTCCATTATGTGGTTATTAGCCTAGTAGTTTACTGCACTGACGAAGCCATGAAGGCAGAAACGCGTATGCAGTTAATAAAAAGCTACTACGTTATTGTTGTGTTTTTAGCCCAGTAGAAGTAATAAGATATCCCAAAATCAAGTGAAGAGTGATTCAACACCTGCAATCTTCGATTACTTGTTTCAACACAAAAACATTCAGCAACGGTTATATGCTTAAAAAATTGCAAAACTTGGTGTTCGAGTTCAGCTTTAAAAGTTCTGTTCCGCACACAAGGATGAAGGAAATCTACAAATTATTTTCGTTTTTCATCTACTTTAGTCCAGGGAAACGGTATGTGTTCCTAAGACCCGTTTCGATGGATATGCAGATTGGAAATAAGGATACCGGGATAGAATTCATATGCCCTGAAGACAACTGTTTATGACTAAAATTTATGACGTCATAATGAATTGTTTCATATCTGCTGCATTTTTTGTTCAATTTCCATTGTGTGGTTATTAACATAGTAGTATACTGTACTGACGAAGCCATGAAGGCAGAAACGCGTATACAGTTAATAAAAAGCTACTACGTTACTGTTGTGTTTTTAGCCCAGTAAAAGTAATAAGATATCCGAAAACCAAGTGAAAAATGATTCAACACCTGCAATCTTCGATTACTTGCTTCAACACAGAAACATTCAGCAACGGTTATATGCATAGAAAATTGCAAAACTTGGTGTTCTAGTTCAGCTTTAAAAGTTCTGTTCCGCACACAAGGATGAAGGAAATCCACAAATAACTTTCTTCTTCCATCTACTTTAGTCCAGGGAGACAGTATGTGTTCCTAGGACCCTTTGTGTTATTTCGATGGATATGCAGATTGGAAATAAGGATACCACGATAGAATTCATATGCCCTGAAGACAACTGTTTATGACTAAATTTTATGACGTCATAATGAATTGTTTCATATCTGCTGCATTTTTTGTTCAGTTTCCACTATGTGGTTATTTGCCTAGTAGTATACTGCACTGACGAAGCCATGAAGGCAGAAACGCGTATTCAGTTAATAAAAAGCTACTACGTTACTGTTGTGTTTTTAGCCCAGTAAAATTAATAAGATATCCGAACACCAAGTGAAAAGTGCTTTAACACCTGCAGTCTTCGATTACTTGCTTCAACACAAAAACATTCAGCAACGGTTTATATGTATAAAAGACTGTAAAGTTGGTGTTGGAGTTCAGCTTTTAAAGTTCTGTTCCGCACACAAGGATGAAGGAAATCCACAAATTGATTTCTTCTTTCATTTACTTTGGTCCAGGGAGACGGTATGTGTTCCTAGGACCCATTTCGATGAATATGCAGATTGACAATAAGGACACCGGGATAAAAATCATATGTTTTGAAGACAACTGTTTATGACTAAAATTTATGACGTCATAATGAATTGTTTCATTAATGCTGCATATATGTTCAGTTTTCATTATGTGGTTATTAGCATAGTAGTAAACCGTATTGACGAAGCCATGAAGGCAGAAACGCGTATGCACTTAATAAAAAGCCACTACGTTACTGTTGTGTTTTTAGCCCAGTAAATGTAATAACACATCTCAAGACCAAGTGAAGAGTGATTCAACACCTGCAATCTTCGATTACTTGCTTCAACACAAAAACATTCAGCAACGGGTATATGTATAGAAGACTGTAAACTTGGTGTTCGAGTTCAGCTTTGAAAGTTCTGTTCCGCACACAAGGATGAAAGATTCTTACAAATTACTTTCTTCTTCCATCTACTTTCGACCAGGCAGACGGTTTGTACTCCTAGGACCCATTTCGATGGATATGCAGATTGGAAATAAGGATACCGGGATAGAATTCATATGCCCAGAAAACCATTGTTTATGACTAAAATTTATGACGTCATAACGAATTGTTACGTATCTGCTGCATTTTTTGTTTAGTTTCCATTATGTGGTTGTTAGCATAGTAGTATATTGTGCTGACGAAGCCATGAAGGCAGAAACGCGTATACAGTTATTAAAAAGCTACTGCGTTACTGTTGTTTTTTTAGCCGAGTAAAAGTACTAAGATATCCGAAGACCAAGTGAAGAGTGATTCATTACCTGCAATCTTCGATTAATTGCTTCAACAAAAAAATTTTCAGCCTCGGTTATATGTATGGAAGACGATAAACTTTGTGTTCGAGTTCAGCTTCTAAAGTTCTGTTCCGCACACAAGGATGAAGGAAATCCACAAATTACTTTCTTCTTCCATCTACTTTAGTCCAAGGAGACGGTATGTGTTCCTAGGACTTTTTGTGCCATTTCGATGGATATGCAGATTGGAAATAAAGATACCGGGAAAAAATTCAACTGCTTTTAAATCAACTGTTTAAGACTAAAATTTATGACGTCATAATGAATTTCATATCTGCTGCGTTTTTTGTTCAGTTTCCATTATGTGGTTATTAGCATAGTAGTATACTGCACTGACGAAGCCATGAAAACAGAAACGCGTATACAGTTAATAAAAAGCTACTACGTTACTGTTGTGTTCTTAGCCCAGTAAAAGTAATAAGATATCTGAAGACCAAGTGAAGAGTGATTCAACACCTGCAATCTTCGATTACTTGCTTCAACACAAAAACATTCAGCAACGGTTATATGTATAAAAGACGGTAAACTTGGTGTTGGAGTTCAGCTTTTAAAGTTCTGTTCCGCGCACAAGGATGAAGGAAATCCACAAATTATTTTCTTCTTCCATTTACTTTAGTCCAGGGAAACGGTATGTGTTCTTAGGACCCATTTCGATGGATATGCAGATTGGAAATAAGGATACCGGGATAGATTTTCAATGCCCTAAAAACAACTGTTTATGACTAAAATCTATGACGTCATAATGAAGTGTTTCGTATTCTTTGCATTTTTTGTTCAGTTTCCATTATGTGGTTATTAGCATAGTAGTATACTCTACTGACGAAGCCATGAAGGCAGAAACGCGTATACAGTTAATAAAAAGCTACTACGTTACTGTTGTGTTTTTAACCCAGTAAATGCAATAAGATATCCGAAGACCAAGTGAAGAGTGATTCAACACCTGCAATCTTCGATTACTTGCTTGAACACAAAAACATTCAGCAACGGTTATATGCATAAAAAATTGCAAAACTTGGTGTTCGAGTTCAGCTTTAAAAGTTCTGTTCCGCACACAAGGATGAAGGAAATCCACAAATTACTTTCTTCTTCCATCTACTTTATTCCAGGGAGACGGTATGTGTTCCTAAGACCCTTTGTGCCATTTCGATGGATATGCAGATTGGAAATAAGGATACCGGGATAGAATTCATATGCCCTGAAAACAACTGTTTATGACTAAATTTTATGACGTCATAATGAATTGTTTCATATCTGCTGCATTTTTTGTTCAGTTTCCATTATGTGGTTATTAGCCTAGTAGTATACTGCACTGACGAAGCCATGAAAGCAGAAACGCGTATACAGTTAATAAAAAGCTGCTACGTTACTGTTGTGTTTTTAGCCCAGTAAAAGTAATAAGATATCTGAAGACCAAGTGAAGAGTGATTCAACACCTGCAATCTTCGATTACTTGTTTCAACACAAAAACATTCAGCAACGGTTATATGTATAGAAGACTGTAAACTTGGTGTTCGAGTTCAGCTTTTAAAGTTCTGTTCCGCACACAAGGATGAAGGAAATCCACAAATTATTTTCTTCTTCCATCTGCTTTAGTCCAGGGAGACGGTATGTGTTTTTAAGACCTTTTGTGCCACTTCGATGGATATGCAGATTGGAAATAAGGTGTACCGGGATAAAGTTCATGTGCCCTGAAGACAATTGTTTATAATTAAAAGTTATGACGTCATAATGAATTGTTTCATTTTTGCTGCATTTTTTGTTCAATTTCCATTATGTGCTTATTAGCATAGTAGTATACTGTACTGACGAAACCATCAAGGCAGAAACGCGTATACAATCAATAAAAAGCTACTACGTTACTGTTGTGTTTTTAGCCCAGTAAAAGTAATAAGATATCCGAAGACCAAGTGAAGAGTGATTCAACACCTGCAATTTTCGATTACTTGCTTCAACACAAAAGCATTCAGCAACGGTTATATGTATAGAAGACTGCAAACTTGGTGTTCCAGTTCAGCTTTTAAAGTTCTGTTCCGCACACAAGGATGAAGGAAATCCACAAATTACTTTTTTCTTCGCTCTATTTTTGTCCAGAGGGACGGTATGTGTTTCTAGAATCTATTTCGATGGATATGCAGATTGAAAATAAGGATACCGGGATAAAACTCATATGCTTTCAAAACAATTGTTTATGATTAAATTTTATGACGTCATAATGAATTGTTTCATCTCGGTTGCATTTTTTGTTCAGTTTCCATTATGTGGTTATTAACATAGTAGTATACTGTACTGACGAAACCAAGAAGGCAGAAACGCGTATACAGTTAATAAAAAGCTACTACGTTACTGTGGTGTTTTTAGGCCAGTAAAAGTAATAAGATATCCGAAGACCAAGTGAAGAGTGATTCAACACCTGCAATCTTCGATTAATTGCTTCAACACAGAAACATTCAGCAACGGTTATATGTACAGAAGACTGTAAACTTGGTGTTCGAGTTCAGCTTTTAAAGTTCTGTTCCGCACACAAGGATGAAGGAAATCCACAAATCACTTTTTTCTTCCATTTACTTCAGTCCAGGGAGACGGTATGTGTTTTTAGGACCCATTTCGATGGTAATGCAAATTGGAAATAAGGATACCGGGATAAAGTTCTAATGCCTCGAAGACAACTGTTTATGATTAAAATTTATGACGTCATATTGAATTGTTTCATGTCTGCTGCATTTCTTGTTCAGTTTCCATTATGTGGTTATTAGCCCAGTAGTATACTGTACTGACGAAGCCATGAAGGCAGAAACGCGTATACAGTTAATAAAAAGCTACTACGTTACTGTTGTGTTTTTAACCCAGTAAATGTAATAAGACATCCGAACACCAAGTGAAGAGTGATTCAACACCTGCAATCTTCGATTACTTGCTTCAACACAAAAACATTCAGCAACGGTGATATGCATAAAAAAATGCAAAACTTGGTGTTCGAGTTCAGCTTTAAAAGTTCTGTTCCGCACACAAGGATGAAGGAAATCCACAAATTACTTTCTTCTTCCATCTCTTCTAGTCCAGGGAGACAGTATGTGTTTCTAGGACCCTTTGTGCCATTTCGATAGATATGCAGATTGGAAATAAGGATACCGGGATAGAATTCATATGCCCTGAAAACAACTGTTTATGACTAAAATTTATGACGTCATAATGAATTGTTTCATATCTGCTGCATTTTTTGTTCAGTTTCCATTATGTGGTTATTAGCTTAATAGTATACTGCATTGACGAAGCCATGAAGGCAGAAACGCGTATGCAGTTAATAAAAAGCTACTACGTTACTGTTGTGTTTTTAGCCCAGCAAAAAAGTAATAAGATAACCGAAGACCAAGTGAAAAGTGATTCAACACCTGCAATTTTCGATTACTTGTTTCAACACAAAAACATTCAGCAACGGTTATATGCATAAAAAATTGCAAAACTTGGTGTTCGAGTTCAGCTTTTAAAGTTCTGTTCCGCACACAAGGATGAAGGAAATCCACAAATTATTTTCTTTTTTCATGTACTTTAGTCCAGGGAGACGGTATGTGTTCCTTGGACCCATTTCGATGGATATGCAGATTGGAAATAAGGATACCGGGATAGAATTCATATGCCCAGGAAACAACTGTTTATGACTAAAATCTATGACGTCATAATGAATTGTTTCGTATTCTCTGCATTTTTTGTTCAGTTTCCATTATGTGGTTATTAGCATAGTAGTATACTGTACTGAAGAAGCCATGAAAGCAGAAACGCGTATACAGTTAATAAAAAGCTACTACGTTACTGTTGTGTTTTTAGCCCAAGAAAAGCAATAAGGCATCCGAAAACCAAGTGAAGAATGATTCAACACCTGTAATCTTCGATTACTTGCTTCAACACAAAAACATTCAGCAACGGTTATATGTATAATAGACTGTAAACTTGGTGTTCATGTTCAGCTTTGAAAGTTCGGTTCCGCACACAAGGATGAAGGAAATCCACAAATTACTTTCTTTTTCCATCTACTTTAGTCCAGCGAGACGGTACGTGTTCCTAGGACCCATTTCGCTGGATATGCAGATTGGAAACAAAGATACCGCGATAGAATTCATATGCCCTGAAGACAACTGTTTATGACTAAAATTTATGACGTCTTAATGAATTGTTTCATATCTGCTGCATTTTTTGATCAGTTTCCATTATGTGGTTATTAGCATAGTAGTACACTGCACTGACGGAGCCATGAAAGCAGAAAAGCGTATACAGTTAATAAAAAGCTATTACGTTACTGTTGTGTTTTTAGCCCAGTAAAAGTAATAAGATATCCGAACACCAAGTGAAGAGTGATTCAACACCTGCAATCTTCGATTACTTGCTTTAACACAGAAACATTCAGCAACGGTTATATGCATAAAAAATTGCAAAACTTGGTGTTCGAGTTCAGCTTTTAAAGTTCTGTTCCGCACACAACGATGAAGAAAATCCACAAATTATTTTCTTTTTTCATGTACTTTAGTCCAGGGAGATGGTATGTGTTCCTAAGACCCATTTCGATGGATATGCAGATTGGAAATAAGGATACCGGGATAGAATTCTAATGCCCTGAAGACAACTGTTTATGACTAAAATTTATGACGTCATAATGCATTGTTTCGTATGTGCTGCATTTTTTGTTCAGTTTCCATTATGTGGTTATTAGCATAGTAGTATACTGTACTGACGAAGCCATGAAGGGAGAAACGCGTATACAATTAATAAAAAGCTACTACGTTACTGTTGTGTTTTTACCCCAGTAAAAGTAATAACACATCTCAAAACAAAGTGAAAAGTGATTCAACCCCTTGCTTCAACACAGAAACATTCAGCAGCGGTTATATGTATAAAAGACTGTAAACTTGGTGTTCGAGTTCAGCTTTTAAAGTTCTGTTCCGCACACAAGGATGAAGGAAATCTACAAATTAATTTCTTTTTCTATCCATTTTAGTCCAGGGAAACGGTAAGTGTTCCTAAGACCCATTTCGATGGATATGCAGATTGGAAATAAGGATACCGGGATAGAATTCATATGCCCTGAAGACAACTGTTTATGACTAAACATTTTGACGTCATAATGAATTGTTTCATGTCTGCTGCATTTTTTGTTCAGTTTCCATTATGTGGTTATTAGCCTAGTAGTATACTGCACTGAGGAAGCCATGAAGGCAGAAACACGTATACAGTTAATAAAAAGCTACTACGTTACTGTTGTGTTTTTAGCCCAGTAAAAGTAATAAGATATCCGAAGACCAAGTGAAGAGTGATTCAACACCTGCAATCTTCGATTAATTGCTTCAACACAAAAACATTCAGCAACGGTTATATGTATAAAAGACTGTAAACTTGGTGTTGGAGTTCAGCTTTCAAAGTTCTGTTCCGCACACAAGGATGAAAGAAATCCACAAATTACTTTCTTCTTCCATCTACTTTAGTCCAGGCAGACGGTATGTGTTCCTAGGACCCATTTCGATGGATAAGCAGATTGGAAATAAGGATACCGGGATAGAATTCTAATGCCCTGAAAACAACTGTTTATGACTAAAATTTATGACGTCATAATGAATTGTTTCATATCTGCTGCATTTTTTGTTCAGTTTCCATTTTGTGGTTATTAGCATAATAGTACACTGTACTGACGAAGCCATGAAAGCAGAAACGCGTATACAGTTAATAAAAAGCTACTACGTTATTGTTGTGTTTTTAGCCCAGTAAAAATAATAAGATATCCGAAGACCAAAAGAAAAGTGATTCAACACCTGCAATCTTCGATTACTTGCTTCAACACAAAAACATTCAGCAACGGTTATATGCATAAAAAATTGCAAAACTTGGTGTTCGAGTTCACCTTTAAAAGTTCTGTTCCGCATACAAGGATGAAGGAAATCCACAAATTACTTTCTTCTTCCATCTACTTTAGTCCAGGGAGACGGTATGTGTTCCTAGGATCTTTTGTGCCATTTCGATGGATATGCTGATTGGAAATAAGGATACCGGGATAAAATTCATATGCCCTGAAGACAACTGTTTATGACTAAAAATTTTGACGTCATAATGAATTGTTTCTAATCTGCTGCATTTTTTGTTCAGTTTCCATTATGTGGTTATTAGCATAATAGTATACTGTATTGACGAAGCCATGAAGGCAGAAACGCGTATACAGTTAATAAAAAGCTACTACGTTACTGTTGTATTTTTAGCCCAGTAAAAACAATAAGATATCCGAAAACCAAGTGAAGAGTGATTCAACACCTGCAATTTTCGATTACTTGCTTCAACACAAAATCATTCAGCAACGGTTATATGCATAAAAAATTGCAAAACTTGGTGTTCGAGTTCAGCTTTTAAAGTTCTGTTCCGAGCACAAGGATGAAGAAAATCCACAAATTACTTTCTTTTTCCATCTACTTTAGTCCAGGGAGACGGTATGTGTTCCTAGGACCCATTTCGATGGATATGCAGGTTGGAAATAAGGTTACCGGGATAGAATTCATTTGCTTTGAAAACAACTGTTTATGATTAAAATTTATGACGTCATAACGAATTGTTTCATATTTGTTGCATCTTTTGTTCAGTTTCCATTATGTGGTTATTAGCATAATAATATACTGTACTGACGAAGCCATGAAGGCAGAAACGCGTATACAGTAAAAAAAAAGCTACTACGTTACTGTTGTGTTTTTAGCCCAGTAAAAATAAGATATCTGAAGACCAAGTGAAGAGTGGTTCAACACCTGCAATCTTCGATTAATTGCTTCAACACAAAAGCATTCAGCAACGGGTATATGCATAGAAAACTGTAAACTTGGTGTTGGAGTTCAGCTTTTAAAGTTCTGTTCCGCACACAAGGATGAACGAAATCCACAAATTACTTTCTTCTTCCATCTACTTTAGTCCAGTAAGACGGTATGTGTTCCTAGGACTCTTTGTGCCATTTAAATGGTAATGCAAATTGAAAAAAAGGACACCAGGATAGAATTCATATGCCCTGAAGACAACTGTTTATGACTAAAATTTATGACGTCATAAAAAATTGCTTCATGTCTGCTGCATTTTTTGTTCAGTTTCCATTATGTGGTTATTAGCCTGGTAGTATATTGTACTGACGAAGCCTTAAAAACAAAAACGCGTATACAGTTAATAAAAAACTACTACGTTACTGTTGTGTTTTTAGCCCAGTAAAAGTAATAGGATATCGGAAGACCAAGTAAAGAGTGATTCAACACCTGCAATTTTCGATTACTTGCTTCAACACAAAAACATTCAGCAACGGTTATATGTATAGGAAACTGTAAATTTGGTGTTCGAGTTCAGCTTTTAAAGTTCTGTTCCGCACACAAGGATGAAGACAATCCACAAATTACTTTCTTTTTCCATCTACTTTAGTCCAGGGAAACGGTATGTGTTCCTAGAACCCATCTCGATGGATATGCAGTATTAAAATAAGGACACCGGGATAGAATTCATATGTCCTGTAAACAACTGTTTATGACTAAAATTTATGACGTCATAATGAATTGTTTCATATCTGCTGCATATTTGTTCAGTTTCCATTATGTGGTTATTAGCCTAGTCGTATACTGTACTGACGAAGCCATGAAGGCAGAAACGCGTATACAGTTAATAAAAAGCTACTACGTTAATGTTGTGTTTTTAGCCCAGTAACAGTAATAACACATGTCAAGACCAAGTGAAGAGTGATTCAACACTTCCAATCTTCGATTACTTGCTTCAACACAAAAACATTCAGCAACGGTTATATGTATAGCAGACTGTAAACTTGGTGTACGAGTTCAGCTTTTAAAGTTCTGTTCCGCACACAAGGATGAAGGAAATCCACAAATTACTTTCTTCTTCCATCTACTTTAGTCCAGGGAGACGGTATGTGTTTTTAAGACCCATTTCGATGGATATGGAGATTGGAAATAAGCATACCGGGATAGAACTCCAATGCCCTGAAAACAACTGTTTATGACAAAAGTTTTATGACGTCATAATGAACTGTATCGTATCTGCTGCATTTTTTGTTCAGTTTCCATTACGTGATTATTAGCATAGTAGTATACTGTACAGACGAAGCCATGAAAGCAGAAACGCGTATACAGTTAATAAAAAGCTACTACGTTACTGTTGTGTTTTTAGCCCAGTAAAACTAATAAGATATCCGAACACCAAGTGAAGAGTGATTCAACACCTGCAATCTTCGATTACTTGCTTCAACACAAAAACATTCGAGAACGGTTATATGTATAGAAGACTGTAAATTTGGTGTTCGAGTTCAGTTTTTAAAGTTCTGTTCCGCACACAAGGATGAAGGAAATCCACAAATTACTTTCTTTTTCCATCTACTTTAGTCCAGGGAGACGGTATGTGTTCCTAGGACCCACTTCGATGGATATGCAAATTGGAACAAAAGATACCTGGATAGAATTCATATGCCCTGAAATCACCTGTTTATGACTAAATTTTATGACGTCATAATGAATTGTTTCATATCTGCTGCATTTTTTGTTCAGTTTCCATTATGTGGTTATTAGCCTAGTAGTATGCTGTACTGACGAAGCCATGAAAGCAGAAACGCCTATGCAGTTAATAAAAAGCTACTACGTTACTGTTGTGTTTTTAGCCCAGTAAAAGTAATAAGATATCCGAAAACCAAGTGAAGAGTGATTCAACACCTGCAATCTTCGATTACTTGCTTCAACACAAAAACATTCAGCATCGGTTATATGTATAAAAGACGGTAAACTTGGTGTTCGATTTCAGCTTTTAAAGTTCTGCTCCGCGCGCAAGGATGAAGGAAATCCACAAATTACTTTCTTCTTCCATCTGCTTTATTCCAGGAAGACGGCATGTGTTCCTAGGACCCTTTGTGCCATTTCGATGGATATGCAGATTGAAAATAAGAACACCGGGATAGAAGTCATATGCCCTGAAAACAACTGTTTATGACTAAATTTTATGACGTCTAAATGGATTGTTTTATATCTGCTGCATTTTTTGTTCAGTTTCCATTATGTGGTTATTAGCATAGTAATATACTGTACTGACGAAGCCATGAAGGCAGAAACGCGTATACAGTTAATAAAAAGCTACTACGTTACTGTTGTGTTTTTAGCCCAGTAAAAGTAATAAGATATCCGAAGACCAAGTGAAAAATGATTCAACACCTGCAATCTTCGATTGCTTGCTTCAACACAGAAACATTCAGCAACGGTTATATGCATAGAAAAATGCAAAATTTGGGGTTCGAGTTCAGCTTTTAAAAATCTGTTCCGCACACAAGGATGAAGGAAATCCACAAATTACTTTCTTCTTTCATCTACTTTAGTCCAGGGAAACGGTATGTGTTCCTAGGACCCTTTGTGCCATTTCGATGGATATGCAGATTGGAAATAAGGATACCGGGATACATTTCATATGCTCTGAAGACAACTGTTTATGACTAAAATTTAAGACGTCATAATGAATTGTTTCATATCTGCTGCATTTTTGTTCAGTTTTTTTGTAGGTGGTTATTAGCATAATAGTATACTGTACTGACGAAGCCATGAAGGCAGAAACGCGTATACAGTTAATAAAAGGCTACTACGTTACTGTTGTGTTTTTAGCCCAGTAAAAGTAATTAGATATCCGATGACCAAGTGAAGAGTGATTCAGCACCTGCAATTTTCGATTACTGGCTTCAACACAGAAACATTCAGCCACGGTTATATGTATAGAAAACTGTAAACTTGGTGTTCGAGTTCAGCTTTTAAAGTTCTGTTCCGCACACAAGGATGAAGGAAATCCACAAATTACTTTCTTCTTCCATCTACTTTAGTCCAGGGAGACGGTATGTGTTCCTAGGACCCATTTCGATGGATATGCAGATTGGAAATAAAGACACCGGGATAGAGTTCATATGCCCTGAAAACAACTGTTTATGACTAAACTTTATGACGTCAGAATGAATTGTTTCATATCTGTTGCATTTTTTGTTCAGTTTCCATTATGTGGTTATTAGCCTAGTAGTATACTGCACTGACGAAGCCATGAAATCAGAAACGCGTATACAGTTAATAAAAAGCTACTACGTTTCTGTTGTGTTTTTAGCCCAGTAAAAGTAATAAGATATCCGAAGACCAAGTGAAGAGTGATTCAACACCTGCAATCTTCGATTACTTGCTTCAACACAAAAACATTCAGCAACGGTTATATGTATAGAAGACTGTAAATTTGGTGTTGGATTTCAGCTTTTAAAGTTCTGTTCCGCACACAAGGATGAAGACAATCCACAAATTACTTTCTTCTTCCATCTACTTTAGTCCAGGGAGACGGTATGTGTTCCTAGGACCCATTTCGATGGATATGCAAAATTAAAAAAAAGACACCGGGGTAAAATTCATATGCCCTGAAGACAACTGTTTATGACTAAAATTTATGACGTCATAATGAATTGTTTCATATCTGCTGCATATTTTTTCAGTTTGCATTATGTGGTTATTAGCCTAGTAGTATACTGTACACACGAAACCATGAAGGCAGAAACGCGTATACAGTTAATAAAAAGCTACTACGTTACTGTTGTGTTTTTAGCCCAGTAAAAGTAATAACACATCTCAAGACCAAGTGAAGAGTGATTCAACACCTCCAATCTTCGATTACTTGTTTTAACACAAAAACATTTAGCAACGCTTATATGTATAGAGGACTGCAAACTTGGTGTTCGAGTTCGGCTTTAAAAGTTCTGTTCCGCACACAAGGATGAAGGAAATCCACAAATTGTTTTCTTTTTCCATCTACTTTAGTCCAGGGAGACGGTATGTGTTCCTAGGACCTTTTGTGGTGTTTCGATAGATATGCAGATTGAACACAAGGACACCGGGATAAAATTCATATGCCCTGAAGACAACTGTTTATGACTAAAATTTATGACGTCATAACGAATTGTTTCATATTTGCTGCTTTTTTTGTTCAGTTTCCATTATGTGGTTATTAGCATAGTAATATACTGTACTGACGAAGCCATGAAGGCAGAAACGCGTATACCGTTAATAAAAAGCTACTACGTTACTGTTGTGTTTTTAGTTCAGTAAAAGTAATAAGATATCCAAAAACCAAGTGAAAAGTGTTTCAACAGCTGCAATCTTCGAATACTTGCTTCAACACAAAAACATTCAGCAACGGTTATATGCATGGAAAGTTGCAAAACTTGGTGTTCGAGTTCAGCTTTTAAAGTTTTGTTCCGCACACAAGGATGAAGGAAATCCACAAATTACTTTCTTCTTCCATCTGCTTTAGTCCAGGGAGACGGCATGTTTTCCTAGGACCCATTTCGATGGATATGCTGATTGGAAATAAGGACACCGGAATAGAATTAATATGCTTTGAAAACAACTGTTTATGACTAAATTTTATGACGTCATGATGAATTGTTTCATATCTGCTGCATTTTTTGTTCAGTTTCCATTATGTGGTTATTAGCCTAGTAGTATATTGTACTGACGAAGCCATGAAGGCAGAAACGCGTATACAGTTAATAAAAAGCTACTACGTTACTGTTGTGTTTTTTGCCCAGTAAAAGTAATAAAATATCCGAAAACCAAGTGAGAAGTAATTCAACACCTGCATTCTTCGATTACTTGCTTCAACACAGAAACATTCAGCAACGGTTATATGTATCGAAGACGGTAAACTTTGCGTTCGAGTTCAGCTTTTAAAGTTCTGTTCCGCACACAAGCATGAAAGAATTCCACAAATTACTTTCTTCTTTCATCTTATTTAGTCCAGGGAGACGGTATGTGTTCCTAGGACCCATTTCGATGGATATGCTGATTGGAAGTAAGGATACCGAAATGAACTTCATATGTTTTGAAAACAACTGTTTATGACTAAAAGTTATGACGTCATAATGAATTGTTTCATATCTGTTGCATTTTTTGTTCAGTTTCTTATATGTGGTTATTAGCCTAGTAGTATACTGCACTGACGAAGCCATGAAGGCAGAAACGCGTATACAGTTATTAAAAAGCTACTACGTTACTGTTGTGTTTTTATCCCAATAAAAGAAATAACATATCCGAAGACCAAGTGAAGAGTGATTCAACACCTGCAATCTTCGATTACTTGCTTCAACACAAAAACATTCAGCAACGGTTATATGCATAGAAGACGGTAAACTTGGTGTTGGAGTTCAGCTTTTAAAGTTTTGTTCCGCACACAAGGATGAAGGAAATCCACAAATTACTTTCTTCTTCCATCTACTTTAGTCCAGGGAGACAGTATGTGTTCTTAGGACCCTTTGTGCCATTTCGATGGATATGCAGATTGGAAATAGGGATACCGTTATAGAATTCATATGCCCTGAAGACAACTGTTTATGACCAAAACTTATGACGTCATAATGAATTGTTTCATATCAGCTGCATTTTTTCTTCAGTTTCCATTATGTGGTTATTAGCCTAATAGTAAACTGTACTGACGAAGCCATGAAGGCAGAAACGCGTATACAGTTAACAAAAAGCTACTGCGTTACTGTTGTGTTTTTAGCCCAGTAAAAGCAATAAGTTATCTGAAAACCAAGTGAAGAGTGATTCAACACCTGCAATTTTCGATTACTTGCTTCAACACAAAAGCATTCAGCAACGGTTATATGTATAGAAGACGGTAAACTTGGTGTTCGAGTTCAGCTTTTAAAGTTCTGTTCCGCACACAAGGATGAAGGAAATCCACAAATTACTTTCTTCTTTTTTCTATTTTAGTCCAGGGAAACGGTATGTGTTCCTAGGACCCTTTGTGCCATTTCGATGGATTAGCAGATTGGAAATAAGGACACCGGGATAGAATTCAACTGTTTTGAAAACAACTGTTTACGACTAAAATTTATGACGTCATAATGAATTGTTTCATATCTGCTGCATTTTTTGTTCAGGTTCCATTATGTTGTTATTAGCCTAATAGTATACTGCACTGACGAAGCCATGAAAGCAGAAACGCGTATACAGTTAATAAAAAGCTACTACGTTACTGTTGTGCTTTTAACCCAATAAAAGTAATAAGATATCCGAAAACCAAGTGAAGAGTGATTCAACACCTGCAATCTTCCATTACTTGTTTCAACACAAAAACATTCAGCAACGGTTATATGTATAAAAAACTGTAAACTTGGTGTTCGAGTTCAGCTTTTAAAGTTCTGTTCCGCACACAAGGATGAAGGAAATCCACAAATTACTTTCTTCTTCCATCTACTTTAGTCCAGGGAGACGGTATGTGTTCCTAGGACCCATTTCGATGGATATGCAAAATGGAAATAAGGACACCGGGATGGACTTCATATGCTCTGAAAACAACTGTTTATGTATAAAATTTATGACGTCATAATGAATTGTTTCATATCTGCTGCATTTTTTGTTCAGTTTCCATTATGTGGTTATTAGCTTAGTAGTATACTGTACTGACGAAGCCATGAAGGCAGAAACGCGTATACAGTTAATAAAAGGCTACTACGTTACTGTTGTGTTTTTAGCCCAGTAAAAGTAATAACACATGTCAAGACCAAGTGAAGAGTGATTCAACACCTCCAATCTTCGATTACTTGCTTCAACACAAAAACATTCAGCAACGGTTATATGTATAGAAGACTGTAAACTTGGTGTTCGAGTTCAGCTTTTAAAGTTCTGTTCGGCACACAAGGATGAAGGAAATCCACAAATTACTTTCTTCTTCCATCTACTTTAGTCCAGGGAGACGGTATGTGTTCCTAGGACCCATTTCGATGGATATGCAGATTGAACATATAGACACCGGGATAGAATTCATATGCCCTGAAGACAACTGTTTATGACTAAAACTTATGACGTCATAATGAATTGTTTCATATCTGTTGCATGTTTTGTTCAGTTTCCATTATGTGGTTATTAGCTTAGTAGTATACTGCACTGACGAAGCCATGAAAACAGAAACGCGTATACAGTTAATAAAAGGCTACTACGTTACTGTTGTGTTTTTAGCCCAGTAAAAGTAATAAGATATCCGAAAACCAAGTGAAGAGTGATTCAACACCTGCAATCTTCGATTACTGGCGTCAACACAAAAACATTCAGCAACGGTTATATGTATAGAAGACGGTAAACTTGGTGTTCGAGTTCAGCTTTTAAAGTTCTGTTCCGCACACAAGGATGAAGGAAATCCACAAATTACTTTCTTGTTTCATCTACTTTAGTCCAGGGAAACGGTATGTGTTCCTAGGACCCTTTGTGCCATTTCGATGGATATGCAGATTGGAAATAAGGACACCGGGATAGACTTCATATGCCCTGAAGACAATTGTTTATGAATAAACTTTATGACGTCATAATGAATTGTTTCATGTCTGATCTTTTTTTTGTTCAGTTTCCATTATGGGGTTAATAGCCTAGTAGTATACTGTACTGACGTAGCCATGAAAGCAGAAACGCGTATACAGTTAATAAAAAGGTACTACGTTACTGTTGTGTTTTTAGCCCAGTAAAAGTAATAAGATATCTGAAAACCAAGGGAAGAGTGTTTCAACACCTGCAATCTTCGATTACTGGCTTCAACACAAAAGCATTCAGCAACGGTTATATGTATAGAAGACGGTAAACTTGGTGTTCGAGTTCAGCTTTTAAAGTTCTGTTCCGCACACAAGGATGAAGGAAATCCACAAATTACTTTCTTCTTCCATCTACTTTAGTCCAGGGAGACGGTATGTGTTTCTAAAATCTTTTGTGCCATTTCGATGGATATGCAGATTGGAAATAAGAATACCAGGATAGAATTCATATGCCCTGAAGACAACTGTTTTCGACTAAAATTTATGACGTCATAAAGAGTTGTTTTACATCTGCCTCATTTTTTGTTCAGTTTCCATTATGTGGTTATTAGCCTAGTAGTATACTGTACTGACGAAGCCATTAAAGCAAAAACGGGTATACCGTTGATAAAAAGCTATTACGTTACTGTTGTGTTTTTAGCCCAGTAAAAGTAATAATAATAAGATATCCGAAGACCAAGTGAAGAGTGTTTCAACACCTGCAATTTTTGATTACTTGCTTCAACACAGAAACATTGAGCAACGGTTATATGTATAAAAATCTGCAAACTAGGTGTTCGAGTTCAGCTTTTAAAATTCTGTTCCGCACACAAGGATGAAGGAAATCCACAATGTACTTTCTTCTTCCATCTACTTTAGTCCAGGGAGACGGTATGTGTTCCTAGGACCCATTTCGATAGATATGCAGATTGGAAATAAGGATACCGGGATAGAATTCATATGCCCTGAAGACAACTGTTTATGACTAAAATTTATGACGTCATAACGAATTGTTTCTTATCTGCTGCATTTTTTGTTCAGTTTCCATTATGTGGTTATTAGCCTAGTAGTATACTCTACTGACGAAGCCATAAAGGCAGAAACGCGTATACAGTTAATAAAAAGCTACTGCGTTACTGTTGTGTTTTTAGCCCAGTAAAAGTATTAAAATATCCGAAGACCAAGTGAAAAGTGTTTCAACACTTGCAATCTTCGATTACTTGTTTCAACACAAAAACATTCAGCAACGGTTATATATATAGAAAACTGTAAACTTGGTGTTCGAGTTCAGCTTTTAAAGTTCTGTTCCACACACAAGGATGAAGGAAATCCACAAATTACTTTCTTCTTCCATCTACTTTAGTCCAGGGAGACGGTATGTGTTCCTAGGACTTTTTGTGGTATTTCGATGGTTATGCAGATTGAACATAAGGACACCGGGATAGAATTCATATGCCCTGAAGACAATTGTTTATGACTAAATTTTATGACGTCATAACGAATTGTTTCATATCTGCTGCATTTTTTGTTCAGTTTCCATTATGTGGTTATTAGCATAGTAGTATATACTACTGACGAAGCCATGAAGGCAGAAACGCGTATACAGTTAATAAAAAGCTACTACGTTACTGTTGTGTTTTTAGCCCAGTAAAAGTAATAAGATATCCGAAAACCAAGTGAAGAGTGATTCAACACCTGCAATCTTCGATTACTGGCGTCAACACAAAAACATTCAGCAACGGTTATATGTATAGAAGACGGTAAACTTGGTGTTCGAGTTCAGCTTTTAAAGTTCTGTTCCGCACACAAGGATGAAGGAAATCCACAAATTACTTTCTTGTTTCATCTACTTTAGTCCAGGGAAACGGTATGTGTTCCTAGGACCCTTTGTGCCATTTCGATGGATATGCAGATTGGAAATAAGGACACCGGGATAGACTTCATATGCCCTGAAGACAATTGTTCATGAATAAACTTTATGACGTCATAATGAATTGTTTCATGTCTGCTCTTTTTTTTGTTCAGTTTCCATTATGGGGTTAATAGCCTAGTAGTATACTGTACTGACGTAGCCATGAAAGCAGAAACGCGTATACAGTTAATAAAAAGCTACTACGTTACTGTTGTGTTTTTAGCCCAGTAAAAGTAATAACACATGTCAAGACCAAGTGAAGAGTGATTCAACACCTCCAATCTTCGATTACTTGCTTCAACACAAAAACATTCAGCAACGGTTATATGTATAGAAGACTGTAAACTTGGTGTTCGAGTTCAGCTTTTAAAGTTCTGTTCGGCACACAAGGATGAAGGAAATCCACAAATTACTTTCTTCTTCCATCTACTTTAGTCCAGGGAGACGGTATGTGTTCCTAGGACCCATTTCGATGGATATGCAGATTGGACATATAGACACCGGGATAGAATTCATATGCCCTGAAGACAACTGTTTATGACTAAAACTTATGACGTCATAATGAATTGTTTCATATCTGTTGCATGTTTTGTTCAGTTTCCATTATGTGGTTATTAGCTTAGTAGTATACTGCACTGACGAAGCCATGAAAACAGAAACGCGTATACAGTTAATAAAAGGCTACTACGTTACTGTTGTGTTTTTAGCCCAGTAAAAGTAATAAGATATCCGAAAACCAAGTGAAGAGTGATTCAACACCTGCAATCTTCGATTACTGGCGTCAACACAAAAACATTCAGCAACGGTTATATGTATAGAAGACGGTAAACTTGGTGTTCGAGTTCAGCTTTTAAAGTTCTGTTCCGCACACAAGGATGAAGGAAATCCACAAATTACTTTCTTGTTTCATCTACTTTAGTCCAGGGAAACGGTATGTGTTCCTAGGACCCTTTGTGCCATTTCGATGGATATGCAGATTGGAAATAAGGACACCGGGATAGACTTCATATGCCCTGAAGACAATTGTTTATGAATAAACTTTATGACGTCATAATGAATTGTTTCATGTCTGATCTTTTTTTTGTTCAGTTTCCATTATGGGGTTAATAGCCTAGTAGTATACTGTACTGACGTAGCCATGAAAGCAGAAACGCGTATACAGTTAATAAAAAGGTACTACGTTACTGTTGTGTTTTTAGCCCAGTAAAAGTAATAAGATATCTGAAAACCAAGGGAAGAGTGTTTCAACACCTGCAATCTTCGATTACTGGCTTCAACACAAAAGCATTCAGCAACGGTTATATGTATAGAAGACGGTAAACTTGGTGTTCGAGTTCAGCTTTTAAAGTTCTGTTCCGCACACAAGGATGAAGGAAATCCACAAATTACTTTCTTCTTCCATCTACTTTAGTCCAGGGAGACGGTATGTGTTTCTAAAATCTTTTGTGCCATTTCGATGGATATGCAGATTGGAAATAAGAATACCAGGATAGAGTTCATATGCCCTGAAGACAACTGTTTTCGACTAAAATTTATGACGTCATAAAGAGTTGTTTTACATCTGCCTCATTTTTTGTTCAGTTTCCATTATGTGGTTATTAGCCTAGTAGTATACTGTACTGACGAAGCCATTAAAGCAAAAACGGGTATACCGTTGATAAAAAGCTATTACGTTACTGTTGTGTTTTTAGCCCAGTAAAAGTAATAATAATAAGATATCCGAAGACCAAGTGAAGAGTGTTTCAACACCTGCAATTTTTGATTACTTGCTTCAACACAGAAACATTGAGCAACGGTTATATGTATAAAAATCTGCAAACTAGGTGTTCGAGTTCAGCTTTTAAAATTCTGTTCCGCACACAAGGATGAAGGAAATCCACAATGTACTTTCTTCTTCCATCTACTTTAGTCCAGGGAGACGGTATGTGTTCCTAGGACCCATTTCGATAGATATGCAGATTGGAAATAAGGATACCGGGATAGAATTCATATGCCCTGAAGACAACTGTTTATGACTAAAATTTATGACGTCATAACGAATTGTTTCTTATCTGCTGCATTTTTTGTTCAGTTTCCATTATGTGGTTATTAGCCTAGTAGTATACTCTACTGACGAAGCCATAAAGGCAGAAACGCGTATACAGTTAATAAAAAGCTACTGCGTTACTGTTGTGTTTTTAGCCCAGTAAAAGTATTAAAATATCCGAAGACCAAGTGAAAAGTGTTTCAACACTTGCAATCTTCGATTACTTGTTTCAACACAAAAACATTCAGCAACGGTTATATATATAGAAAACTGTAAACTTGGTGTTCGAGTTCAGCTTTTAAAGTTCTGTTCCACACACAAGGATGAAGGAAATCCACAAATTACTTTCTTCTTCCATCTACTTTAGTCCAGGGAGACGGTATGTGTTCCTAGGACTTTTTGTGGTATTTCGATGGTTATGCAGATTGAACATAAGGACACCGGGATAGAATTCATATGCCCTGAAGACAATTGTTTATGACTAAATTTTATGACGTCATAACGAATTGTTTCATATCTGCTGCATTTTTTGTTCAGTTTCCATTATGTGGTTATTAGCATAGTAGTATATACTACTGACGAAGCCATGAAGGCAGAAACGCGTATACAGTTAATAAAAAGCTACTACGTTACTGTTGTGTTTTTAGCCCAGTAAAAGTAATAAGATATCCGAAAACCAAGTGAAGAGTGATTCAACACCTGCAATCTTCGATTACTGGCGTCAACACAAAAACATTCAGCAACGGTTATATGTATAGAAGACGGTAAACTTGGTGTTCGAGTTCAGCTTTTAAAGTTCTGTTCCGCACACAAGGATGAAGGAAATCCACAAATTACTTTCTTGTTTCATCTACTTTAGTCCAGGGAAACGGTATGTGTTCCTAGGACCCTTTGTGCCATTTCGATGGATATGCAGATTGGAAATAAGGACACCGGGATAGACTTCATATGCCCTGAAGACAATTGTTCATGAATAAACTTTATGACGTCATAATGAATTGTTTCATGTCTGCTCTTTTTTTTGTTCAGTTTCCATTATGGGGTTAATAGCCTAGTAGTATACTGTACTGACGTAGCCATGAAAGCAGAAACGCGTATACAGTTAATAAAAAGCTACTACGTTACTGTTGTGTTTTTAGCCCAGTAAAAGTAATAACACATGTCAAGACCAAGTGAAGAGTGATTCAACACCTCCAATCTTCGATTACTTGCTTCAACACAAAAACATTCAGCAACGGTTATATGTATAGAAGACTGTAAACTTGGTGTTCGAGTTCAGCTTTTAAAGTTCTGTTCGGCACACAAGGATGAAGGAAATCCACAAATTACTTTCTTCTTCCATCTACTTTAGTCCAGGGAGACGGTATGTGTTCCTAGGACCCATTTCGATGGATATGCAGATTGGACATATAGACACCGGGATAGAATTCATATGCCCTGAAGACAACTGTTTATGACTAAAACTTATGACGTCATAATGAATTGTTTCATATCTGTTGCATGTTTTGTTCAGTTTCCATTATGTGGTTATTAGCTTAGTAGTATACTGCACTGACGAAGCCATGAAAACAGAAACGCGTATACAGTTAATAAAAGGCTACTACGTTACTGTTGTGTTTTTAGCCCAGTAAAAGTAATAAGATATCCGAAAACCAAGTGAAGAGTGATTCAACACCTGCAATCTTCGATTACTGGCGTCAACACAAAAACATTCAGCAACGGTTATATGTATAGAAGACGGTAAACTTGGTGTTCGAGTTCAGCTTTTAAAGTTCTGTTCCGCACACAAGGATGAAGGAAATCCACAAATTACTTTCTTGTTTCATCTACTTTAGTCCAGGGAAACGGTATGTGTTCCTAGGACCCTTTGTGCCATTTCGATGGATATGCAGATTGGAAATAAGGACACCGGGATAGACTTCATATGCCCTGAAGACAATTGTTTATGAATAAACTTTATGACGTCATAATGAATTGTTTCATGTCTGATCTTTTTTTTGTTCAGTTTCCATTATGGGGTTAATAGCCTAGTAGTATACTGTACTGACGTAGCCATGAAAGCAGAAACGCGTATACAGTTAATAAAAAGGTACTACGTTACTGTTGTGTTTTTAGCCCAGTAAAAGTAATAAGATATCTGAAAACCAAGGGAAGAGTGTTTCAACACCTGCAATCTTCGATTACTGGCTTCAACACAAAAGCATTCAGCAACGGTTATATGTATAGAAGACGGTAAACTTGGTGTTCGAGTTCAGCTTTTAAAGTTCTGTTCCGCACACAAGGATGAAGGAAATCCACAAATTACTTTCTTCTTCCATCTACTTTAGTCCAGGGAGACGGTATGTGTTTCTAAAATCTTTTGTGCCATTTCGATGGATATGCAGATTGGAAATAAGAATACCAGGATAGAATTCATATGCCCTGAAGACAACTGTTTTCGACTAAAATTTATGACGTCATAAAGAGTTGTTTTACATCTGCCTCATTTTTTGTTCAGTTTCCATTATGTGGTTATTAGCCTAGTAGTATACTGTACTGACGAAGCCATTAAAGCAAAAACGGGTATACCGTTGATAAAAAGCTATTACGTTACTGTTGTGTTTTTAGCCCAGTAAAAGTAATAATAATAAGATATCCGAAGACCAAGTGAAGAGTGTTTCAACACCTGCAATTTTTGATTACTTGCTTCAACACAGAAACATTGAGCAACGGTTATATGTATAAAAATCTGCAAACTAGGTGTTCGAGTTCAGCTTTTAAAATTCTGTTCCGCACACAAGGATGAAGGAAATCCACAATGTACTTTCTTCTTCCATCTACTTTAGTCCAGGGAGACGGTATGTGTTCCTAGGACCCATTTCGATAGATATGCAGATTGGAAATAAGGATACCGGGATAGAATTCATATGCCCTGAAGACAACTGTTTATGACTAAAATTTATGACGTCATAACGAATTGTTTCTTATCTGCTGCATTTTTTGTTCAGTTTCCATTATGTGGTTATTAGCCTAGTAGTATACTCTACTGACGAAGCCATAAAGGCAGAAACGCGTATACAGTTAATAAAAAGCTACTGCGTTACTGTTGTGTTTTTAGCCCAGTAAAAGTATTAAAATATCCGAAGACCAAGTGAAAAGTGTTTCAACACTTGCAATCTTCGATTACTTGTTTCAACACAAAAACATTCAGCAACGGTTATATATATAGAAAACTGTAAACTTGGTGTTCGAGTTCAGCTTTTAAAGTTCTGTTCCACACACAAGGATGAAGGAAATCCACAAATTACTTTCTTCTTCCATCTACTTTAGTCCAGGGAGACGGTATGTGTTCCTAGGACTTTTTGTGGTATTTCGATGGTTATGCAGATTGAACATAAGGACACCGGGATAGAATTCATATGCCCTGAAGACAATTGTTTATGACTAAATTTTATGACGTCATAACGAATTGTTTCATATCTGCTGCATTTTTTGTTCAGTTTCCATTATGTGGTTATTAGCATAGTAGTATATACTACTGACGAAGCCATGAAGGCAGAAACGCGTATACAGTTAATAAAAAGCTACTACGTTACTGTTGTGTTTTTAGCCCAGTAAAAGTAATAAGATATCCGAAAACCAAGTGAAGAGTGATTCAACACCTGCAATCTTCGATTACTGGCGTCAACACAAAAACATTCAGCAACGGTTATATGTATAGAAGACGGTAAACTTGGTGTTCGAGTTCAGCTTTTAAAGTTCTGTTCCGCACACAAGGATGAAGGAAATCCACAAATTACTTTCTTGTTTCATCTACTTTAGTCCAGGGAAACGGTATGTGTTCCTAGGACCCTTTGTGCCATTTCGATGGATATGCAGATTGGAAATAAGGACACCGGGATAGACTTCATATGCCCTGAAGACAATTGTTCATGAATAAACTTTATGACGTCATAATGAATTGTTTCATGTCTGCTCTTTTTTTTGTTCAGTTTCCATTATGGGGTTAATAGCCTAGTAGTATACTGTACTGACGTAGCCATGAAAGCAGAAACGCGTATACAGTTAATAAAAAGCTACTACGTTACTGTTGTGTTTTTAGCCCAGTAAAAGTAATAAGATATCTGAAAACCAAGGGAAGAGTGTTTCAACACCTGCAATCTTCGATTACTGGCTTCAACACAAAAGCATTCAGCAACGGTTATATGTATAGAAGACGGTAAACTTGGTGTTCGAGTTCAGCTTTTAAAGTTCTGTTCCGCACACAAGGATGAAGGAAATCCACAAATTACTTTCTTCTTCCATCTACTTTAGTCCAGGGAGACGGTATGTGTTTCTAAAATTTTTTGTGCCATTTCGATGGATATGCAGATTGGAAATAAGAATACCAGGATAGAATTCATATGCCCTGAAGACAACTGTTTATGACTAAAATTTATGACGTCATAAAGAGTTGTTTTACATCTGCCTCATTTTTTGTTCAGTTTCCATTATGTGGTTATTAGCCTAGTAGTATACTGTACTGACGAAGCCATTAAAGCAAAAACGGGTATACCGTTGATAAAAAGCTACTACGTTACTGTTGTGTTTTTAGCCCAGTAAAAGTAATAATAATAAGATATCCGAGGACCAAGTGAAGAGTGTTTCAACACCTGCAATTTTTGATTACTTGCTTCAACACAGAAACATTGAGCAACGGTTATATGTATAAAAATCTGCAAACTAGGTGTTCGAGTTCAGCTTTTAAAGTTCTGTTCCGCACACAAGGATGAAGGAAATCCACAATGTACTTTCTTCTTCCATCTACTTTAGTCCAGGGAGACGGTATGTGTTCCTAGGACCCATTTCGATAGATATGCAGATTGGAAATAAGGATACCGGGATAGAATTCATATGCCCTGAAGACAACTGTTTATGACTAAAATTTATGACGTCATAACGAATTGTTTCTTAACTGCTGCATTTTTTGTTCAGTTTCCATTATGTGGTTATTAGCCTAGTAGTATACTCTACTGACGAAGCCATAAAGGCAGAAACGCGTATACAGTTAATAAAAAGCTACTGCGTTACTGTTGTGTTTTTAGCCCAGTAAAAGTATTAAAATATCCGAAGACCAAGTGAAGAGTGTTTCAACACTTGCAATCTTCGATTACTTGTTTCAACACAAAAACATTCAGCAACGGTTATATATATAGAAAACTGTAAACTTGGTGTTCTAGTTCAGCTTTTAAAGTTCTGTTCCACACACAAGGATGAAGGAAATCCACAAATTACTTTCTTCTTCCATCTACTTTAATCCAGGGAGACGGTATGTGTTCCTAGGACTTTTTGTGGTATTTCGATGGATATGCAGATTGAACATAAGGACACCGGGATAGAATTCATATGCCCTGAAGACAATTGTTTATGACTAAATTTTATGACGTCATAACGAATTGTTTCATATCCTCTGCATTTTTTGTTCAGTTTCCATTATGTGGTTATTAGCATAGTAGTATATACTACTGACGAAGCCATGAAGGCAGAAACGCGTATACAGTTAATAAAAAGCTACTACGTTACTGTTGTGTTTTTAGCCCAGTAAAAGTAATAAGATATCCGAAGACCAAGTGAAGAGTGATTCAACACCTGCAATCTTCGATTACTTGCTTCAACACAAAAACATTCAGCAATGGTTATATGCATGGAAAGTTGCAAAACTTGGTGTTGGAGTACAGCATTTAAAGTTCTGTTCCGCACACAAGGATCAAGGAAATCCACAAATTACTTTCTTCTTCCATCTGCTTTAGTCCAGGGAGACGGTATGTGTTCCTAGGACCCATTTCGATGGATATGCAGATTAGAATTAAGGACACCGGAATAGAATTCATATGCCTTGAAAACAACTGTTTATGACTAAACATTATGACGTCATAATGAATTGTTTCATATCTGCTGCATTTTTTGTTCAGTTTTTATTATGTGGTTATTAACCTAGTAGTATATTGTACTGACGAAGCCATGAAAGCAGAAACGCGTATACCGTTAATAAAAAGCTACTACGTTACTGTTGTGTTTTTAGCCCAGTAAAATTATTAAAATATCCGAAAACCAAGTGAGAAGTGATTCAACACCTGCAATTTTCGATTACTTCCTTCAACACAGAAACATTCAGCAACGGTTATATGTATAGAAGACGGTAAACTTTTTGTTCGAGTTCAGCTTTTAAAGTTTTGTTCCGCACACAAGGATCAAAGAAATCCACAAATTACTTTTTTCTTCCATCTACTCTAGTCCAGGGAGACGGTATGTGTTCCTAGGACCCATTTCGATGGATATGCTGATTGGAAGTAAGGATACCGAAATGAAGATCATATGCCTTGAAAACAACTGTTTATGACTAAAATTTATGACGTCATAATGAATTGTTTCATATCTGTTGCATTTTTTGTTCAGTTTCCATTATGTGGTTATTAGCCTAGTAGTATGCTGCATTGACGAAGCCATGAAGGCAGAAACGCGTATACAGTTAATAAAAGGCTACTACGTTACTGTTGTGTTTTTAGCCCAGTAAAAGTAATAAGATATCCGAAGACCAAGTGAAGAGTGATTCAACACTTGCAATTTTCGATTACTTGCTTCAACACAAAAACATTCAGCAACGGTTATATGTATAGAAGACGGTAAACTTGGTGTTCGAGTTCAGCTTTTAAAGTTTTGTTCCGCACACAAGGATGAAGGAAATCCACAAATTACTTTCTTCTTCCATCTATTTTAGTCCAGCGAGACGGTATGTGTTCCTAGGACCCATTTTGATGGATATGCAAAATGGAAATAAGGACACCGGGATAGAATTCATATGCCCTGAAAACAACTGTTCATGATTAAAATTTATGACGTCATGATGAATTGTTTTAAGTTTGCTGCATTTTTTGTTCAGTTTCCATTATGTGGTTATTAGCCTAGTAGTATACTGTACTGACGAAGCCATGAAAGCAGAAACGCGTAAACAGTTAATAAAAAGCTACTACGTTACTGTTGTGTTTTTAGCCCAGTAAAAGTAATAAAATATCCGAAAGTCAAGTGAAGAGTGATTCAACACCTGCAATCTTCGAATTCTTGCTTCAACACAAAAACATTCAGCTACGGTTATATGCATAAAAAATTGCAAAACTTGGTGTTCGAGTTCAGCTTTTAAAGTTCTGTTCCGCACACAAGGATGAAGGAAATCCACAAATTACTTTTTTTTTCCATCTATTTTAGTCCAGGGAGACGGTATGTGTTCCTAGGACCCTTTGTGCCATTTCGATGGATATGCAAATTGAAAGAAAGGATACCGGGATAGAATTCATATTCCCTGAAGACAACTGTTTATGACTAAAATTTATGACGTCACAATGAATTGTTTCATATTTGCTGCATTTTTTGTTCAGTTTTCATTATGTGGTTATTAGCATAGTAGTATACTGTACTGACGAAGCCATGAAAGCAGAAACGCGTATACAGTTAATAAAAAGCTACTACGTTACTGTTGTGTTTTTAGCCCAGTAAAAATAATAAGATATCCGAAAACCAAGTGAAGAGTGATTCAACACCTGCAATCTTCGATTACTTGCTTCAACACAAAAACATTCAGCAACGGTTATATGTACAAAAGACTGTAAACTTGGTGTTCGAGTTCAGATTTAAAAGTTCTGTTCCGCACACAAGGATGAAGGAAATCCACAAATTACTTTCTTCTTCCATCTACTTAAGTCCAGGGAGACGGTATGTGTTCCTAGGACCCATTTCGATAGATATGCAAATTGGAAATAACGACACCGGGATAGAATTCATATGCCCTAAAGACAACTGTTTATGATTAAATTTTATGACGTCATAATCAATCGTTTCATATCTGCCGCATTTTTTGTTCAGTTTCCATTATGTGGTTATTAGCCTAGTAGTATATTGCACTGACGAAGCCATGAAGGCAGAAACGCGTTTACAGTTAATAAAAAGCTACTACGTTACTGTTGTGTTTTTAGCCCAGTAAAAGTAATAAATAATCCGAAAACCAAGTGAAGAGTGATTCAACACCTGCAATTTTCGATTACTTGCTTCAACACAAAAACATTCAGCAACGGTTATATGTATAGAAGACGGTAAACTTGGTGTTGGAGTTCAGCTTTTAAAGTTCTGTTCCGCACACAAGGATGAAAGAAATCCTCAAATTTCCTCTTCTTCCATCTACTTTAGACCAGGGAGACGGTATGTGTTTCTAGGACCCTTTGTGCCATTTCCATGGATTTGCAGATTGGAAATAACTACACCGGGATAGAATTCATATGCCCTCAAAACAACTGTTTATGACTAAAATTTATGACGTCATAACAAATTGTATCATATCTGCTGCATTTTTTGTTCAGTTTCCATTATGTGGTTATTAGCATAGTAGTATACTGTAATGACGAAGCCATGAAGGTAGAAACGCGTATACAGTTAATAAAAAGCTACTGCGTTATTGTTGTGTTTTTAGCCCAGTAAAAGTAATAAGATATCCGAAGACCAAGTGAAGAGTGATTCAACACCTGCAATCTTCGAATTCTTGCTTCAACACAGAAACATTCAGCAACGGTTTTATGCATAAAAAATTGCAAAACTTGGTGTTCGAGTTCAGCATTTAAAGTTCTGTTCCGCACACAAGCATCAAGGAAATCCACAAATTACTTTCTTCTTCCATCTACTTTAGTCCAGAGAGACGGTATGTGTTCCTAGGACCCATTTCGATGGATATGCAGATTGGAAATAAGGATACCGGGATAGAATTCATAGGCCCTGAAGACAACTGTTTATGACTAAAACTTATGACGTCATATTGAAATGTTTCATATCTGCTGCATTTTTTGTTCAGTTTCCATTATGTGGTTATTAGCATAGTACAATACTGCACTGACGAAGCCATGAAAGCAGAAACGCGTACACAGTTAATAAAAAGCTACTACATTGCTGTTGTGTTTTTAGCCCAGTAAAAGTAATAAGTTATCCGAAGACCAAGTGAAGAGTGATTCAACATCTGCAATCTTCGATTACCTACTTCAACACAAAAGCATTTAACAACGGTTATATGCATAGAAAACGGTAAACTTGGTGTTCGAGTTCAGCTTTTAAAGTTCTGTTCCGCACACAAGGATGAAGGAAATCCACAAATTACTTTTTTTTTCCATCTACTTTAGTCCAGGGAGACGGTATGTGTTCCTAAGACCCTTTGTGCCATTTCGATGGATATGCAGATTGGAAATAAGGACACCGGGATAGAATTCATATGCCCTGAAGACAACTGTTTATGACTAAAATTTATGACGTCATAATGAATTGTTTCATATCTGCTGCATTTTTTGTTTAGTTTTCATTTTGTGGTTATTAGCATAGTAGTATACTGTTTTGACGAAGCCATGAAGGTAGAAACGCGTATACAGTTAATAAAAAGCTACTACGTTACTGTTGTGTTTTTAGCCCAGTAAAAGTAATAAGATATCCGAACACCAAGTGAAGAGTGATTGAACACTTGCAATCTTCGAATTCTTGCTTCAACACACAAACATTCAGCAACGGTTATATGCATAGAAAATTGCAAAACTTGGTGTGGGAGTTCAGCTTTAAAAGTTTTGTTCCGCACACAAGGATGAAGGAATTTCAGAAATTATCTTCTTCTTCCATCTGCTTTAGTCCAGGAAGACGGTATGTGTTCCTAGGACCCATTTCGATGGATATGCAGATTGGAAATAAGGACACCGGGATAGAATTCATAAGCCCGGAAGACAACTGTTTATGACTAAAATTTGTGACGTCATGATGAATTGTTTTATGTTTGCTGCATTTTCTGTTCAGTTTCCATTATGTGGTTATTAGCTTAGTAGTATACTGTACTGACGAAGCCATGAAAGCAGAAACGCGTATGCAGTTAATAAAAAGCTACTACGTTACTGTTGTGTTTTTAGCCCAGTAAAAGTAATAAGATATCCGAAGACCAAGTGAAGAGTGATTCAACAGCTGCAATCTTCGATTACTTGTTTCAACACAAAAACGTTCAGCAACGGTAATATGTATAAAAGACGGTAAACTTGGTGTTCGAGTTCAGCTTTTAAAGTTCTGTTCCGCACACAAAGATGAAGGAAATCCACAAATTACTTTCTTCTTTCATCTACTTTAGTCCAGGGAGACGGTATGTGTTCCTAGGACCCATTTCGATGGATATGCAGATTGGAAATAAGGATACCGGGATAGAATTCATATGCCTTGAAGACAACTGTTTATGACTAAAATTTATGACGTCATAATGAATTGTTTCATATCTGCTGCATTTTTTGTTCAGTTTGCATTATGTGGTTATTAGCATAGTAGTATACTGAACTGACGAAGCCATGAAAGCAGAAACGCGTATACAGTTAATAAAAAGCTACTACGTTGCTGTTGTGTTTTTAGCCCAGTAAAAGTAATAAGATATCCGAAGACCAAGTGAAGAGTGATTCAACAGCTGCAATCTTCGATTACTTGCTTCAACACAAAAACATTCAGCAACGGTTATATGCATAGAAAATTGCAAAACTTGGTGTGGGAGTTCAGCTTTAAAAGTTCTGTTCCGCACACAAGGATGAAGGAAATCCACAAATTACTTTTTTCTTCCATCTGCTTTAATCGAGGGAAACGGTATGTGTTCCTAGGACTTTTTGTGCCATTTCGATGGATATGCAGATTGGAAATAAGGATACCGGGATAGAATTCCAATGCCCTAAAGACAACTGTTTATGACTAGACTTTATGACGTCATAATGAATTGTTTCATGTCTGCTGCATTTTTTGTTCAGTTTCCATTATGTTGTTAACAGCATAGTAGTATATTTTACTGACGAAGCGATGACAGCAGAAACGCGTATACAGTTAATAAAAAGCTACTACGCTACTGTTGTGTTTTTAGCCCGGTAAAAATAATAAAACATCTGAAGACCAAGTGAAGAGTGATTCAACACCTGCAATCTTCGATTACTTGCTTCAACACAAAAACATTCAGCAACGGTTATAAGTATAGAAGACGGTAAACTTGGTGTTCGAGTTCAGCTTTTAAAGTTCTGTTCCGCACACAAGGATGAAAGAAATCCACAAATTACTTTCTTCTTCCATCTGCTTTAGTCCAGGGAGACGGTATGTGTTCCTAGGACCCATTTCGATTGATATGCAGATTGGAAATAAGGACACCGGGATAGAACTCAACTGCTTTGAAGACAATTGTTTATGACTACAATTTATGACGTCATAATGAATTGTTTCATATCTGCTGCATTTTTTGTTCAGTTTCCTTTATGTGGTTATTAGCCTAGTAGTATACTGCACTGACGAAGCCATGAAGGCAGAAACGCGTATACAGTTAATAAAAAGCTACTACGTTACTGTTGTGTTTTTAGCCCAGTAAAAGTAATAAGATATCCGAAGACCAAATAAGGAGTGATTCAACACCTGCAATCTTCGATTACTTGTTTCAACACAGAAACATTGAGCAACGGTTATATGTATAAAAAACTGCAAACTAGGTGTTCGAGTTCAGCTTTTAAAGTTCTGTTCCGCACACAAGGATGAAGGAAATCCACAAATTACTTTCTTCTTCCATCTGCTTTAGTCCAGGGAGACGGTATGTGTTCCTAGGACTCATTTCGATGGATATGCAGATTGGAAATAAGGACACCGGAATAGAATTCATATGCCCTGAAGACAACTGTTTATGACTAAAATTTATGACGTCATAATGAATTGTTTCATATCTGCTGCATTTTTTGTTCAGTTTCTATTATGTGGTTATTAGCCTAGTAGTATACTCTACTGACGAAGCCATGAAGGCAGAAACGCGTATACAGTTAATAAAAGCTACTACGTTACTGTTGTGTTTTTAGCCCAGTAAAATTAATAAGATATCCGAAGACCAAGTGAGGAGTGATTCAACACCTGCAATCTTCGATTACTTGCTTCAACACAAAAACATTCAGCAACGGTTATATGTGTAGAAGACTGTAAACTTGGTGTTCGAGTTCAGCATTTAAAGTTCTGTTCCGCACACAAGGATGAAGGAAATCCACAAATTACTTTCTTCTTCCATCTACTTTAGTCCAGGGAGACGGTATGTGTTCCTAGGACCCATTTCGATGGTTATGCAGATTGGAAATAAGGATACCGAAATAGAATTCATATGCCCTGAAGACAACTGTTTATGACTAGAATTTATGACGTCATAATGAATTGTTTTATATCTGCTGCATTTTTTGTTCAGTTTCCATTATGTGGTTATTAGCATAGTAGTATACTGCACTGACGAAGCCATGAAGGCAGAAACGCGTATACAGTTATTAAAAGGCTACTACGTTACTGTTGTGTTTTTAGCCCAGTAAAAGTAATAAGATATCCGAAGACCAAGTGAAGAGTGATTCAACACCTGCAATCTTCGATTACTTGTTTCAACACAAAAGCATTCAGCAACGGTTATATGTATAGAAGACGGTAAACTTTGTGTTCGAGTTCAGCTTTTAAAGTTCTGTTCCGCACACAAGGATGAAGGAAATCCACAAATTACTTTCTTCTTCCATCTACTTTAGTCCAGGGAGACGGTATGTGTTCCTAGGATTCTTTGTGCCATTTCGATGGTAATGCAGATTGGATCAAAGGTTACCGGGATGGAATTCATATGCCCTGAAGACAACTGTTTATGACTAAAATTTATGACGTCATAACGACTTGTTTCATATCTGCTGCATTTTTTGTTCAGTTTCCATTATGTGGTTATTAGCATAGTAGTATACTGTACTGACGAAGCCATGAAGGCAGAAACGCGTATACAGTTAATGAAAAGCTACTACGTTACTGTTGTGTTTTTAGCCCAGTAAAAGTAATAAGACATCTGAAGACCAAGTGAAGAGTGATTCAACACCTGCAGTTTTCGATTACTTGCTTTAACACAAAAACATTCAGCAACGGTTATATGTATTGAAGACGGTAAATTTGGTGTTCGAGTTCAGCTTTTAAAGTTGTGTTCCGCACACAAGGATGAAGGAAATCCACCAATTACTTTCTTCTTCCATCTGCTTTAGTCCAGGGAGACGGTTTGTGTTCCTAGGACCCTTTGTGCCATTTCGATGGATTTGCAGATTGGAAATAAGGATACCGGGATAGAATTCAACTGCTTTGAAGACAACTGGTTATGACAGTGTTTCTCAAACTGTTTTGGCCCATCGTTCTTTTATCATTTTCGACATAACCGTATCGCCCCCCACGCCGTATGAAGTAAAGCTGAACGAACAAAAGATAGTATTTTAAAGAATTTTATTTAAAGAAAATCAACACATAGTATGATCCCCAGTTCAGTGTGATGGATGTGCTTGGTGACCTTCACATAGCTTCGAAGCATTGGGAGACATTTTAGTGAGGTACAGTCGTAGATCACCTCGCTTATTAATTGATAAGCGGTTTCTTTGCTTTGAGAGCATGAGGGTCACAGCCGAAAACCCTTTTTCAACCAAATATGATGTGGGAAATGATAGAACCCACATTATAGCTTCTTTCCATAGGAGTGGATATTTGCTAGCTACCTGGCACCAAAATAAATCATATCGATCCTTTTTGAAACTCAACCTGGATTCATCATCACTTTGCAAATCGATAAAAAATAAATTGTCCTTAAACCGTCAAAAAAGTCATTATATGCTCATCAATAAACGGCCCAGTGTATCATGTATTGCTGACCTACAATTGTCCATAAACTCCCACGTCCTAAAACGGCAGCAAACAGTGAAATATCTGGGAATTTTTGTTGATGAAAATTTGAATTGGTCTACCCACATTCATCAATTGTCACTTCAGCTTGCACGATACTCTGGTCTGTTTTATCGACTTAGAAAATTGGTTCCACCTGACGTAATCAGAATGCTTTACCACAGTCTAGTCCAGTCTAAAGTTCAATACGGCATTGCTGTCTGGTGAAATGCTGCCAAAACCCGGCTACAAGAACTGAATCTCAGACTAAACAATATTATTCGAACAGTTACTTTTAGTAGCAAGTTTTGCTCGGTAACACCCCTATACAAAAAACTAAAACTTCTAAAATTGACTGATGTTTACAAATTGGAACTCGCAAAAATCATGTATCAACTCCACGGTGGAAAACTTCCAAAATCTTTCTATGATCGCTTTGCAAAAATTAATGCTGTTCATAATTACTTGACAAGACAAACAAAAAATGTTGTGTACTTTAAGCCTCGTGTTAAGAAAACGATAGGAAAAGAATTAATATTACATAGGGGATCTAGCTTATGGAAGGAAATTGATAATTCAGTTAAAAACTGCAGCTGGTTTTCTTTCAAAAAGTATTATAAAAATTTTTTAATTGACAAATATTAGCTTCCACAACCGAATTGATGTTAAGTAAATAGAAAATTTCAGACTCAAACTATTTAAAAAAAAAATAAGCATGATAAAGAACCTTGGAAATCAAATTTTCTGCGCTTAGCACCTTCGGCGCGATGCTCGCAAAGCTCACCTTGGCATTTGCCTGTGACCTTCAGTGCTTTGGTTATTGTGAATAAATTGTTTTTCTTTTTTTGTTTCTCATGCAACTTTTTTTGACGTGAATTATTTTTTTAAAAGTATTGTACCTTCGCTTGACCGTTGTAAGGAACTAAACAACATATTTGTTTTGTATATTCTTCATTTTGTACGTAGCTTTTTCCAACTTTTTTGCTGCTTTTCGTCTTTTTTTTTTTTGTTTTGTGTTTGTTTCTAGTTTGACTCTTTTACAAATTACTCAAAACGAAGAGGTAGCACCTGACTAGATAACCTTCGGGTTCTTCGGTGTTTCCTAGACTGGTAGTGTGTGTGCTGAAATACTTTCATTCGTATTAGCCTGCATTGTTTTACCAGCCTTGAAATAAATCTTCTTGAAATCTTCTTGAATTCTTGATAAACTGCTCTTGAAGTTCAAGTTCTATGTCTGTAGGTTCCGCACAAAATGGCTTAAGTACCCAACTTGGAACATGAAGGTCAACAAGATCTGCAAAGCGAATTTTCATATCTTCTAGAAGGGTATCTAAATGCGAACAGTATTTTAGTCGTTCCTCTTCTGTAACAACATTCTCGCTGAGATTTGGAAACTGATATAGAATGTTTCTGCCCAAATTTTGTTTGTAGAGAGAAAGCTTTGAAATAAATGAAGTTATCACACTCTTGCACTTAATAAGAGTGATCATTTCTCCCTGAAGTTTTTTGTTTACTTCATTCATGGCATTGAAAATATCAGCTAAATAAGCAATATCAGTTTTTAATGGTTTCACTGTTTCAGCCAATTGATCATCAACGCTAGAGAGGAGTTCGATAACTGAATCATAAAGGGCATAAAAGCGACTCAAACAAGCACCCTTTGAAAGCCATCGTACTGCAGTATGCAATAACAGACGTTGAAAACCTTCGTCGTTTTCACAACAAAGTAAGCGGAATAGTCTATCATTGAGAGCATGAGCTTTTATCTTGTTCACACATTTTATCACAACATTGAGTGAATGATGCAGTTCAGGACTGAGGTTACGGGCGACCAAATGCTGCCGGTGGATTACACAATGAATGGCAATAAGCTCAGGAATTTCTCTTTTCATAAGTGCGATAAATCCTCGATGCTTCCCAACCATAGCCGGCGCACCATCTGTAGCACATTGCAGTATATTCCTCATTGGTATCCCCTGTTCTTCATAGAAGTCCTTCACTGCATTAAAGATACTTGATGCCTGATTGTTTGTAGGAAGACTGATTGCAAAAATCATTTCTTCTTGAGGTCGCATATTATGCACAAATCGCACATATCCCAGCAGCAACGATACATTGTCATCCGTGGTAGATTCATCTATTTGCAGTGAATGTTTAGTCACGGACAGAATCTCAACAAGTTGTTTCAGCACATCAGAACTCATTTCATCAATGCGACGCTGAACTGTATCGTTGCTTAGAGGCATAGCACGCAAAACTGAGGAGGCATTCTGTTCCATAACCGTTTCAATGATTTCTTTTGCAGCTGGTAGCAAAAGATCTTCGCCAATGGTGTGTGCCTTTGCTGTTTTTGCAATTAACAAAGAGATGTTATACGAGGCAATAAGACCTTTATCCTGTCTCATGCCAGTCTTGGTAAAGAGAGTTCGAATTGTAAGTTGCTTTGCTTTTTCATTTCGAAGCTTCTTGAAGTCGCTGCCAACTTTGTTTGGATGTTTTCTGTTGAGGTGATCTTTGAGCCGACTCGGTTTCATTGCCTCATTAGATAAGATGGAGCCGCACACGAGGCACATTGGTCGATTGGAATCATGCGGAGCAGTAACAAAGCCAAATTTCAAATAATTACTGTCATAATGCCGCACTTTTACTTTCTTGATCTTCCGCAACTTTGCAGGAGGTTGGGATGAGCTACTTTCATCCGATGATGCTGATGACATATTTCGAGACTTGAACAAAATAGAATGCACCTGAACAATTCAGCACTTTCTGATCTAGCACTCAAGTTAACAACATAACAGCGTTTTGCCTAAAATAATACTTAGTTAGTTAGAGTTAGCTAGCCTTTACTGTAGCCTACTCTGCTGTATCAAAACAACTTAGGCTCCTCCGTTTCTAATCAAAACAGCTTTCGCTCGCAGAAACTCCCACCACGCTATCCTAGAAATTAGATAATGCACTGAAAGTCGTCGTATCAGTGGAACTAACTACCTCACAGTTGCGCTATTAAAGTTCCGATAAGTTATCCATTTGTGTTATGCAAGTTTGCGTAGTCAATTAGAAATGACGCTCACTTAGGTCTTGTTTTTACGAGACTGCTCTGGAAGGAAGCGGTACCATAGCGTAATAATGCAATCTTTTACGTCATAGTTGAGCCAAACAATCGTACTATGAAGCCGATATTGGAATTATTGTGACAGTAAACTACACTGTAGCCGAGCACGTCGACCATCAGCAGTAAAAAAAACACCCGCGTTAGCAGCAATCTCCAACGATTAAAAAATTGAATTGAAGTTAGCAAGAAACTAAGCAGTTGATTGTGTGTATTATAATAGTAGCTAAAGTTAGCGATCGATTAGCGTTTTTGCCCCCTTCATAATTTTTCGCCCCCCTATCGCCCCCTTAGTTTTTTTCGCCCCCTTATCTTTCGAAATCGCCCCCAAGGGGGCGATTTCGCCCACTTTGAGAATCACTGGTTTATGACTAAAATTTATGACGTCATAATGATTTGTTTCATATCTGCTGCATTTTTTGTTCAGTTTCCATTATGTGGTTATTAGCCTAGTAGTATACTGTACTGACGAAGCCATGAAGGCAGAAACGCGTATACAGTTAATAAAAAGCTACTACGTTACTGTTGTGTTTTTAGCCCAGTAAAAGTAATAAGATATCCGAAGACCAAGTGAAGAGTGATTCAACACCTGCGAGAGAGAGAGAACATGTTTTATTCGGCAGGTAGAAAATATAGCACACAGTAACACATCACACGTTAAAAATGCGCTACATAATCTAAAGCCGTGGAATGCAGCGCAAGAGCAAAGCTCACCGAGGCAACTGCCACCACAAACCTTGAAATCACAATGTGCTATCTTCAAAAAGTATCAACGAAAACGAAGAAAGCAAAATGCAAAATCATTGAGCAAAATGAGATCATTTATACGCTGAAGCAAACTATTCACAAAAATATTTACAAAATACACTTACATATAAAATACACTCCCAAGTTTGGTTTGAACAGAAAGCAATTGTCCAGGGGTTAAACATACTGATAACGTGAAATGGTTCAATATATATATATATATTTTTTTTTTTAATCATACTTGTTAATTAGAATTTGTCTACATTCTTTTTTATATCGATAAAATGTGTAACATTTGATTGTAGGGGGAATCTGATTCCACATTTTGACTCCAAGAAATTTTATGGATTTTTTTCCACTGTTTTTTCTTACGGAATTAAGATAGTAATTTTGATTAGATTTACTTCTAGTATTATAGTGATGAGTTTGTTCGATGGGCAAAAAATAAGGGTCAAATATTTCGGAAAGAGATTGTGTGTGGTACAAGTACATAAATTTGCTTAATTCGAAGTTATAAATATCAGCAATTTTTAAAATGTTTAAGCTTTTATGCAAAGCATTAATAGTAACGCGATCTTTCCATGTGGATTTGTTAATTATTCGCAGAACTTTGTTTTGAAGAATTTGAATAGGTTTAATTTCAGTTTCTGAAATGCTGCCCCAACCAAGAATTCCGTATAAAATATGTGAATAGAAAAAAGTGTAATATAAAGCTATAAGATTTTGTTTGTTTAGGTAATTTTTCATTTTTGCTATTATGCCAACTCCTTGCGATAGTTTCTTACGTAAATTAGATATGTGTGGTTTCCAACTTAAATCTTCGTCCAAGAGTATTCCTAAATATTTAATTGAGTAACATCTGTCGATTTTAACTCCTTTGATTTTAACATCAAAATCGAAGGGTTCAACACATTTATTTTTGAACGGTTTTATAAGCAAATACTTTGTTTTAGTGTAATTTAATGATAGTTTATTTGCATTTAACCAGTGTTCTACTTTTACCAATTCTCTGTTAACATTTTCATTTAATTCATTGATTTTCACTTCACTTAACATCAAAGCTGTGTCATCTGCGTAGAGTCTAGTTTCAAATTTTGATGCTTTTGGTAAATCGTTGATGTAAATTGAAAAAAGTAATGGACCTAAAATAGAACCTTGAGGTACACCACAAGTTAAAGTTTGTTGAAGGGAATATGTATTATTGATATGAACAGTTTGTTTCCTATTTGTTAAGTAGCTTCTAATTAAAGTTAAGGAGTTACCTCTAATTCCATATTTTTCTAACTTGTTTAAAAGAATCTTGTGATTTACAGTATCAAACGCTTTTGACAGATCTAGTAATATCAAGCAAGTACTGTAATTGTTATCACGTAAATTTTGTAACTTATTTGTAACATCTGAAATAACATGATTAGTTGAATGTTTAGTTCTAAAACCGAACTGTTCTTTTGCTAAAACGTTGTGAGTAGAGAAATAATTGTTTAAACGGTTATAAATTATTTTTTCAAATATTTTGGAAAAAGGTGATAGGATCGAAATCGGCCGATAGTTCGTAGTTTTATGAGTAGGCCCACTTTTGTATAAAGGCGTCACTTTAGCAATTTTAAGTCTATTTGGAAATGACCCTCGCAAAATGCATTTGTTAAATAAGTTTGAGAGAAGTGATGATGTAATTTCAGAAGTCATTTTTAGAAACCTAATTGGAATGTTTTCAATGCCAATTGCTTTTTTTTCACTTAGATTCATCAATTCGCTAAAAACTTCAAATTCAGTACAAGGTTCGAAAAAAAAAGATTCTGGAGATGATGAAATAAAATTAAGAATGTTCTTTTCAGAGGAAGTTCCACTAGAAGTAATTTTTGATGCCATGGTTGGGCCTATATTAACAAAAAAATCATTTAATTCGTTGCAGATGTCTTTGCACTCAGTGAGAATCACATTATTATCAGTGACAAGTTTGTTTATTGGATCTTTTTGATTTCGAATTCTTTGCAAGATTTCGTTTATTAGCTTCCATTGTTTTGAAAGATCTTTTTTATTCACTTCGATCATATTAGTATAATATTTCTGTTTAGCAGCTCTCTTTACACTAGTTAATAAGTTACAGTAGTTTTTGTAGTTCTTGATCAAAGATTCGTCATTCTTTTTATAGCATTGCTTAAACATTGCATTTTTTTTCTGAATAGATTTCAAGATGTTTTTGGTTATCCAGGGCTTAGTTTTTAATCGAGTTTCCTTTCTAGTCTGAGGGCGTAAGGGTGCATGTAAATTTACTATCTCGGCAAATCCGTCTAAGAATTTGTCTATTACTTTTTCTGGATCCAATTCATCATCTTGTACGTTGTTTATTGTTGAAACTAATACATTAATATCATTTAAAAAGTTTGTTTTATTAAAGTTTTTCATATCGCGAGCTAATTTTTTGTCCTGTTTTTTAATTGTTTTCTTTCTTAAGCAGCAAAAAGTTGGAAGGTGGTCAGAAATGTCGAAAGTAAGAACTCCCCGATTGGATATATTGTTTGTCATATTTGAATAAAGGTGGTCTAGTAGGGTCGCAGTGCTTTCTGTAATGCGGGTAGGCTTATTAATTAAATTACTGCATCCTTCTGCATATATAGCATTGACATAATTACTTATTTTTGGATTACAGTCATGTTTGAGAAGATCAATGTTAAAATCTCCACTTATAACAAACTCATGCTTACAACTATTTAATCTATTTAAGGTTTGGGTGAATTGATCTTGGAAATCAGTAATGTTACTACCTGGATGCCTATACACTACTCCCAAGATGACGCTTTTTTGATCAGTTAAATTTATCTCAATAAAAATATTTTCAGAGTCACAGGATTTGAATTCAAAATCTTGTCTTCTAGTATACTGTAGTGTATTTAGAACATAAAAAGCAACACCCCCTGCATTAGTGCTTGAATTTGAGGAAACGAAGTTGTAATTTGGAATATGCGATCGAAGTATTTTCTCATCATCTAATTTAGTCTCCGAAATTGCTAATATGTCTGGGCGGTTGTCTAATTCATATATCAATTCTTCTATTGTATGTTTGTTTTTAAGTATTGACCTAACATTAAAATGTAGAATAGTTAAACCAAGATGCTTTTTTGAATATGATAAACAGTTTTTAAACCAGTCAACACTACGATATTTACAGTCATTTTTAATCAATTCGTCTAGGCAAGGTTGATCATTGAGAATCTCTTTTATTTGTTTGGAAGTCACTCCTAAATGTTTATGAAGATAAAACATGTTCTTAAATTCAGAATCACATATTTTTTGAAAAAGAATAATATTAGCTAGGCACACTTGACAAATGAAGGTTTTCTTAAATTGCTGGTAAGATATAATTTGTGCTTTTTCTAATTTTGAACAGCTGTGATGTTGCCACCCTAGACAATTGCTACACTGTAGGAAAGACTGCTGAAAGCTTTTTCTATTACAAGTGATACATTTAAGCTTTGACTCAGACATTTTTATCAAAAATATAGCTTAATTATACTTCAGACAAGTACGGCACTTAATTACAATGGGAATGTTCAAATCAAAGTAGCCTAATCACTTTATGTAATTCAGGCTATAAAATCTTTAGGAAGATAAAAAAAAAAAGAAAAAAAAGGACACAGCAATTGCTAACTTGATACTAATAATAATGGTATTTTTGCAGCCATTATTTATGCCTTAGGTAGGTCCAGAGAAATCTGATAATGTACTTACTACACTTGTATCAATGATCTTCATAGATTACAGTACTAAAGAATGAACTGGTACAAAATGATTTATGGCATTGTGATGATGTTATATGTCATCCTTTTCAAGATTATGCATATTATTGATCTTAAATTTTGTGCTAGAGTCGAATTTGGTGTAATAAATTGTCCCATCAATGGTCCAGTAGGATGAAATCTTCTTTTTTTTTCTTAATTCTTCCAGCTTTTTAAGACATTCAACTCTGGTGCGCGTTAAAGATTCTGTGATTAGGTAATTTGTTCCACGTAATTTCTTTTTCAAAAAGTAAACAAAACTCTTCAGATTGTGGCTTATAAACTTGACGATGATTGGTGGGGGGGGGGGCATTCACAGCACTTTTATAAGATTTTATTTTAGAAGGTAGTCTGTGTGTTCTGTCCAGATCAGCATCATTAATTTCAACTCCCATCATGTGCCACAAAAAATCTTTTACTTCTTCATCAGTGTTTTCATTTTTTTTTGCAGGTAACCCATGAATTATCAAACAGTTTCTTCTGCTGTACTGCTCATGTCTTTCAATAGCTTCCTCCAATTGAGCCTTCTTTTCCAATACTACTTTGTTATGTTTATCAATGGTTAACTCCAAAAGCTCGTGAAATTTAGGATTGGCTACTAGGGCTTCACTGACTTTTTTTACTAACTTGGTGATAAAAGTTTCATCGTTAAGCAACGCCTCGCCATCAACAATGTGAGAAGTAGTATCAGTGGCTTTGGTATTGCTAGTTGATGGTTCTTTACCAGAGCCATAAATGTGACTTTTCAGCGATTCATCCAGGAGACCATCATCCTTTAAAACATCTTTAATTATGCTGCGAAACTCAGCAGAATTGATATCCATTTTTCTTCAAAATATCAAATGTTTCAGCAGTTATAATAAAGTTTAATTATAAGCCTAGGAAAATTTTTCGTTAGCAAAATACTATAAAAGTCCTACTCCATTTGTCACCTTATTCAAATAGAATGTGATAGCGCTTCGATATTGGTGTCAAAATGCGCAGAATTGTGGCTTCAACACAGAAACATTCAGCAACGGTTATATGTATAAAAAACTGTAAACTTGGTGTTCGAGTTCAGCTTTTAAAGTTCTGTTCCGCACAAAAGGATGAAGGAAATCCACAAATTACTTTCTTCTTCCATCTACTTTAGTCCAGGGAGACCGTATGTGTTCCTAGGACCCCTTGTGCCATTTCGATGGATATGCAGATTGGAAACAAGGATACCAAGATAGAGTTCATATGCCCTAAAAACAACTGTTTATGACTAAAGTTTATGACGTCATATAGAAGTGTTTCATATCTGCTGCATTTTTTGTTCAGTTTCCATTATGTGGTTATTAGCCTAGTAATATACTGCACTGACGAAGCCATGAAGGCAGAAACGCGTATACAGTTAATAAAAAGCTACTACGTTACTGTTGTGTTTTTATCCCAGTAAAAGTAATAAGATATCCGAAGACCAAGTGAAGAGTGATTCAACACCTGCAATCTTCGATTACTTGCTTCAACACAAAAACATTCAACAACGGTTATATGTATAAAACACGGTAAACTTGGTGTTCGAGTTCAGCTTTTAAAGTTCTGTTCCGCACACAAGGATGAAGGAAATCCACAAATTACTTTCTTCTTCCATCTACTTTAGTCCAGGGAGACGGTATGTGTTCCTAGGACCCTTTGTGCCATTTCGATGGATATGCAGATTGGAAACAAGGATACCGAAATAGAATTCATATGCCCTGAAGACAACTGTTTATAACTAAAAATTATGACGTCATAATGAATTGTTTCATATCTGCTGCATTTTTTGTTCAGTTTCCATTATGTGGTTATTAGCCTAGTAGTATACTGCACTGACGAAGCCATGAAGGCAGAAACGCGTATACAGTTAATAAAAGGCTACTGCGTTACTGTTGTGTTTTTAGCCCAGTAAAAGTAATAAGATATGCGAAGACCAAGTGAAGAGTGATTCAACACCTGCAATCTTCGATTACTTGCTTCAACACAAAAACATTCAGCAACGGTTATATGTATAGAAGACGGTAAACTTGGTGTTCGAGTTCAGCTTTTAAAGTTCTGTTCCGCACACAAGGATGAAGGAAATCCACAAACTACTTTCTTCTTCCATCTACTTTAGTCCAGGGGAACGGTATGTGTTCCTAGGACCCATTTCGATGGATATGCAGATTGGAAATAAGGATACCGGGATAGAATTCATATGCCCTGAAGACAACTGTTTATGACTAAAATTTATGACGTCATAATGAATTGTTTCATATCTGCTGCATTTTTTGTTCAGTTTCCATTATGTGGTTATTAGCATAGTAGTATACTGTACTGACGAAGCCATGAAAGCAGAAACGCGTATACAGTTAATAAAAAGCTACTACGTTACTGTTGTGTTTTTATCCCAGTAAAAGTAATAAGATATCCGAAGACCAAGTGAAGAGTGATTCAACACCTGCAATCTTCGATTACTTGCTTCAACACCCAAACATTCAGCAACGGTTATATGTATAGAAGACGGTAAACTTGGTGTTCGAGTTCAGCTTTTAAAGTTCTGTTCCGCACACAAGGATGAAGGAAATCCACAAATTACTTTCTTCTTCCATCTACTTTAGTCCAGGGAGACGGTATGTGTTCCTAGGACCCTTTGTGCCATTTCGATGGATATGCAGATTGGAAATAAGGATACCGGGATAGAATTCAACTGCTTTGAAAACAACTGTTTATGACTAAAATTTATGACGTCATAATGAATTGTTTCATATCAGCTGCATTTTTTGTTCAGTTTCCATTATGTGGTTATTAGCCTAGTAGTATACTTCATTGACGAAGCCATGAAAGCCGAAACGCGTATACAGTTAATAAAAAGCTACTACGTTACTGTTGTGTTTTTAGCCCAGTAAAAGTAATAAGATATCCGAAGACCAAGTGAAGAGTGATTCAACACCTGCAATCTTCGATTACTTGCTTCAACACAAAAACATTCAACAACGGTTATATGTATAAAACACGGTAAACTTGGTGTTCGAGTTCAGCATTTAAAGTTCTGTTCCGCACACAAGGATGAAGGAAATCCACAAATTACTTTCTTCTTCCATCTACTTTAGTCCAGGGAGACGGTATGTGTTCCTAGGACCCTTTGTGCCATTTCGATGGATATGCAGATTGGAAACAAGGATACCGAAATAGAATTCATATGCCCTGAAGACAACTGTTTATAACTAAAAATTATGACGTCATAATGAATTGTTTCATATCTGCTGCATTTTTTGTTCAGTTTCCATTATGTGGTTATTAGCCTAGTAGTATACTGCACTGACGAAGCCATGAAGGCAGAAACGCGTATACAGTTAATAAAAGGCTACTGCGTTACTGTTGTGTTTTTAGCCCAGTAAAAGTAATAAGATATGCGAAGACCAAGTGAAGAGTGATTCAACACCTGCAATCTTCGATTACTTGCTTCAACACAAAAACATTCAGCAACGGTTATATGTATAGAAGACGGTAAACTTGGTGTTCGAGTTCAGCTTTTAAAGTTCTGTTCCGCACACAAGGATGAAGGAAATCCACAAACTACTTTCTTCTTCCATCTACTTTAGTCCAGGGGAACGGTATGTGTTCCTAGGACCCATTTCGATGGATATGCAGATTGGAAATAAGGATACCGGGATAGAATTCATATGCCCTGAAGACAACTGTTTATGACTAAAATTTATGACGTCATAATGAATTGTTTCATATCTGCTGCATTTTTTGTTCAGTTTCCATTATGTGGTTATTAGCATAGTAGTATACTGTACTGACGAAGCCATGAAAGCAGAAACGCGTATACAGTTAATAAAAAGCTACTACGTTACTGTTGTGTTTTTATCCCAGTAAAAGTAATAAGATATCCGAAGACCAAGTGAAGAGTGATTCAACACCTGCAATCTTCGATTACTTGCTTCAACACCCAAACATTCAGCAACGGTTATATGTATAGAAGACGGTAAACTTGGTGTTCGAGTTCAGCTTTTAAAGTTCTGTTCCGCACACAAGGATGAAGGAAATCCACAAATTACTTTCTTCTTCCATCTACTTTAGTCCAGGGAGACGGTATGTGTTCCTAGGACCCTTTGTGCCATTTCGATGGATATGCAGATTGGAAATAAGGATACCGGGATAGAATTCATATGCCCTGAAGACAACTGTTTATGACTAAAATTTATGACGTCATTATGAATTGTTTTCATCTGCTGCTATTTTTTGTTCAGTTTCCATTATGTGGTTATTAGCATAGTAGTATACTGTACTGACGAAGCCATGAAGGCAGAAACGCGTATACAGTTAATAAAAAGCTACTACGTTACTGTTGTGTTTTTAGGCCAGTAAAAGTAATAAGATATCCGAAGACCAAGTGAAGAGTGATTCAACACCTGCAATCTTCGATTACTTGCTTCAACACAGAAACGTTCAGCAACGGTTTAATGTATAGAAGACGGTAAACTTGGTGTTCGAGTTCAGCTTTTAAAGTTTTGTTTCGCACACAAGGATGAAGGAAATCCACAAATTACTTTTTTCTTGCATCTACTTTAGTCCAGGGAGACGGTATGTGTTCCTAGGACCCATTTCGATGGATATGCAGATTGGAAATAAGGATACCGGGATAGAATTCATATGCCCTGAAGGCAACTGTTTATGACTAAAATTTATGACGTCATAATGAATTGTTTCATGTCTGCTGCATTTTTTGTTCAGTTTCCATTATGTGGTTATTAGCCTAGTAGTATACTGCACTGACGAAGCCATGAAGGCAGAAACGCGTATACAGTTAATAAAAAGCTACTACGTTACTGTTGTGTTTTTAGCCCAGTAAAAGTAATAAGATATCCGAAGACCAAGTGAAGAGTGATTCAACACCTGCAATCTTCGATTACTTGCTTCAACACAAAAACATTCAGCAACGGTTATATGTATAGAAGACGGTAAACTTGGTGTTCGAGTTCAGCATTTAAAGTTCTGTTCCGCACACAAGGATGAAGGAAATCCTCAAATTACTTTCTTCTTCCATCTACTTTAGTCCAGGGAGACGGTATGTGTTCCTAGGATCTCTTGTGCCATTTCGATGGATATGCAGATTGGAAATAAGGATACCGGGATAGAAGTCATATGCCCTGAAGACAACTGTTTATGACTAAAATTTATGACGTCATAATGATTTGTTTCATATCTGCTGCATTTTTTGTTCAGTTTCCATTATGTGGTTATTAGCATAGTAGTATACTGTACTGACGAAGCCATGAAGGCAGAAACGCGTATACAGTTAATAAAAAGCTACTACGTTACTGTTGTGTTTTTAGCCCAGTAAAAGTAATAAGATATCCGAAGACCAAGTGAAGAGTGATTCAACACCTGCAATCTTCGATTACTTGCTTCAACACAGAAACATTCAGCAACGGTTATATGTATAGAAGACTGTAACTTCCGTGTTCGAGTTCAGCTTTTAAAGTTCTGTTCCGCACACAAGGATGAAGGAAATCCACAAATTACTTTCTTCTTGCATCTACTTTAGTCCAGGGAGACGGTATGTGTTCCTAGGACCCTTTGTGCCATTTCGATGGATATGCAGATTGGAAATAAGGATACCGGGATAGAATTCATATGCCCTGAAGACAACTGTTTATGACAAAATTTTATGACGTCATAATGAATTGTTTCATGTCTGCTGCATTTTTTGTTGAGTTTCCATTATGTGGTTATTAGCCTAGTAGTATACTATACTGACGAAGCCATGAAGGCAGAAACGCGTATACAGTTAATAAAAAGCTACTACGTTACTGTTGTGTTTTTAGCCCAGTAAAAGTAATAAGATATCCGAAGACCAAGTGAAGAGTGATTCAACACCTGCAATCTTCGATTACTTGCTTCAACACAGAAACTTTCAGCAACGGTTATATGTATAGAAGACGGTAAACTTGGTGTTCGAGTTCAGCTTTTAAAGTTCTGTTCCGCACACAAGGATGAAGGAAATCCACAAATTACTTTCTTCTTCCATCTACTTTAGTCCAGGGAGACGGTATGTGTTCCTAGGACCCTTTGTGCCATTTCGATTGATATGCAAATTGAAAATAAGGATACCGGGATAGAATTCATATGCCCTGAAGACAACTGTTTATGACTAAAATTTATGACGTCATAATGAATTGTTTCATGTCTGCTGCATTTTTTGTTCAGTTTCCATTATGTGGTTATTAGCCTAGTAGTATACTGTACTGACGAAGCCATGAAGGCAGAAACGCGTATACAGTTAATAAAAAGCTACTACGTTACTGTTGTGTTTTTAGCCCAGTAAAAATAACTAACCCTAACCCTAACCTTAACCTAACCCTGACCCTGCCCTGACTCTGACCCTGACCCTGACCCTGACTTTGACTTCGACCCTGATCCTGATTTTAACTTTAACCCTAACCCTACCCTAACCCTAACCCAAACCCTTAACCCCAACCCCAACCCCAACTTTAACCGATTTCCGACCATCAAAGTTTGACTCCATCTCTAGTTGAGAACAAAATCGAAAACTTTTAACGTTGCAGCTTCAGATTGTGAGAAAATAATTAATTTTCTGCCCAAACTGAGCTGTCTAGTTCATTGGATGCTAACTGTTCTCGCATGATCAGCCCTAGTCGAAAAAGATTTTTGCAAAGGGGAATTTATTATGTGACCCCATCGAGCATGTATTTCGGAGTTTGTGTTTTCGACATTGACTTTCTTAAGCCTAATTAACACGTTGTGGGTTAATTCTTAGAATGTGAATGTGACAGGTGAGTGCTTTTCACTTTTTGTTTTGCCTCGTTTTGTGATTTTGTTCCTATTACGATTGCTTGCATTTTCGTTGGTCTGTTGTTTTTTTTGGTAAATTGGTTTTTAGTTATGATGGAAAACAGTGGCGGCCGGGTGGGCAGAGCCTCCTCAAACTAAATCTGGCTAACCAAAGGTTGTAGGTAGAAATGGTAATATACAATGTTGTACCGAAGAATGCGGCTATATTTATAGGAAAGGAAACTGCGGATTGAGTACAGACGTAAAAAATGCGGCTATAAGTTACCTACCACTGCCGGTTTTTCTCAAAACCTAACGACTACAAATTTAAAAAAAATTTTTTTTTGCAGTTTTTGAATTGAAATTCGATGTTTTATCATGTGTCCAAAAATCAAAGTGCTAACTTATTTAGTTATGCTAATATGGATACCTAACAACTACACGCAAAAAAATTTTTGCCAACTTTTTACCAATTATTTTTTTCAAAACCTAACAACTACATTTATATTGTTGAGGCATATTATGACGTCATATAATTATTTGTTTTCTTCCGAGTACTGTAAGTTGAAACAAGGTGACTGAACCCAAGTCCGGAATGGGACGCCTGTTACGTCATAATCCAATTTGTAGTCCTTAGGTTTTGAAAAAAAAATTGTTACATTTTAAACGAAGAATTTTTTTTTAAACTAACAAGTCACTTTTTTCAAAAACTAATCGATAGTTTTTTTTTTATAAATCAATTTTCATTCATGCCTTTAAAATGACCCACTCTGAAAAAGAAATAGAAAATTTTACGATCAGAATTTTGTGCTAGCTTAAAAAAACATAAAACCTTCATTATCTCGAAAACTTGACAATTGTAGTTGTTAGGTTTTGAGAAAAAACGGCAGACCAGCTCGTAAGCACAAAATCCAAAAATTGTTGAACAATTTGATATGCAGTAAGCAGAACAGTGTCGACCAAAGTAGTAAAGATTTCAACCATCATTAATATTTCTTTCCATGCAGATATTATTTGATAACTTTATGCTTGATTCATTGAGGTTAGTTTTAGTTTTGTGACGAGTTTCATCTGGGGCATCTTATATCAATTTATAGCCTTATACCCTGCGCCTAGTAGACCTGGCACTGGATTGTTATCAATTATAATACTTTTGTTAACCCTGTAATTTTCGAAAACGATTGTCGTTGTAGGTCTGCAATATTAGGCCATAAATTGTTTGCGAACCATTATTTCATGACCAAATGACCCACATTTTGAGGTTTCATACTGAAATCGGAAAAATGTCCGTTGTCCGTGATCCAAGTCCTTGGCCTCGGCTTGTGTGTCCTTGGCCTTGAAAAAATTTTATAGTCCTTGGCCTTACTACAACACTGCTACAAACTAATAAACACGAAAGGGCCAATATTGTAAACTTGTCTTCTTTTAGCAGAAATTTTACAGCAAATAATCTCTGCAAAAAAATTATTCCAACACATTGTAGTCAAAAAAATAAAGTTTTTTAGGGAAACGTTCGAAACAATGTTGGCTAACCAAGAATGGAAGCGCTAGATTTAAACCTAGCCTGCACTTAGTAACGTCAATCTGCACAGAAGGATTCTTAACTTTTTTCTACAACCCACCATTCGGTCCGATGTTGGCTCCAATGACCTTTTATCAACTTTAAAACATTCTCAAAAAATAAGAAAAAGTGGCGGATTGTTTTTGTTTCTTTGCGGTAGGCAACAAACGCAAGTCGATTTTGTTTATTACTTGTTTACAATAAACACGATAGTTAAACACTAGAATAGTATGTGGAAAAGTTTACGCAAAAATTAAGCATTACACTGGTCAACAACATTTAATTGAAAATGCAACCAAATTTTTCTACAAGAAATTTTTCTCCTGATTCCGATTCCGCAAACAGGTTTTGCCCATTCAGCCAAATTTAAAAAATTTTAACTTTCTTTCGTAGTACACTTATTAAATTGAAATTTATGTTACCCATCAATGGGTTTCTTGTTTTCATTACAAAAAATCTAAAAATATTTGTGATAACCAGTATCATTTGTTATTTTTGAAATGCAGATTTACTGTTACAATAAAGATAAATCAACACTACTTTAAAAGTATTTTTTTTAAGCAATTCTAATGTTTGTGAGAAATGTAAACAGGCTCGGAAGCGATCTCTTTTTTGTATTCATCAAATATGTCTCTTCGTCGTCTTCCACCTCCAACTGGCGCCTAAAAAAACAAATCGCGAGTTAACAAGGAAAGTTTTCATCCTCATTCAAGAATTTTAAAGTTACTACTACATGTACAACGGCATTTAAACTATCTTTGTGAAACGATTTTGATATTTTACCAGCATAGTAGTTGCACAATCAAGGCCAACTTGATCGGAATCGCACAGATAAAGACAACACTGTATGATGATTGCATTCTCACAATCGTCATCAGTCCACACGAACGAATTAAACTGAAAGTCCTGTTGCAGTGGAACATAGCTGTTATCAGGTGGTACAGGCGCCACCACACCTCCATCTGGGTCCGAAACATCAGCAACACTAAATAACATTCGTTTAAATGAGAAGAATTTTTGCTATTTCGTTGTTAAAAATTATAAAGTTCAAGCCCTACTTGAAAATTGAAATGCAGCTTCTTACTGACTTTGCATGAGTGCTTTTTATTGAAATGATTTAAACAGCTGTTTGCATAGGCGCGGGAAGTAGGGTGCCAGGAAGGCTCAAGCTCCCCCTGGACTTTTTTTAGCCCCCCCCCTAAACCACTTGAGCCCCCCTGACAATTGAACAAATTATCCAGTGAGTGCGACGGGATTGATGCTCGCAACGTACATACTTAATGACGCAAATATTTTTTACAGCGCTTAATCAACGAAGAATCACTATTCTTTTAACAATCACTCAGTTATTATTCACTAGGTCAACGTAAAATCTGGTAAAGTTTTCAATGTTTGAAGTTGATTTTTAACAGTGTTTTATATCAGCGTTCGCAAACCTTTACAGGAGTCATGGACGATGACCAGTAAAAGTACAATGGCTGCCAATTCTTGTAGCTGCCTAACACTTTAGGCCAAACTACTCTGAATGCTCATGAAAATCGCTACTGATTATGGGAATTACGCAAATCGTAAACGAAAGTGTGGTGAAATGCAAAAAAACGGTCCTAGATTCTTCAGATGTTCCGAATTCCTCCGAAATTGATAAGAAGAGCTAAAAAAACGTCTTTACAGACCGGACGCGTTACATCATGAACTGGAAATGTTGGTGGCCGAGCTGATGTGTGTACATGCCAAATCGATCCGCGATCGACAGCCAAGCATCCAAACATCAACCGGTAGATCACAATCGACTGTTGGGCACCCCTAATTAAGCTTTGCGAGTTCTCTTTTCTGGTTGAGTTTTTTAATTGTTTTGAATTTTTTCCATCTACCTAATGAGGCGGCTTAATCACTACTATACTGGCACCGATGATTGTCACTAAAATTAAGCTAGTGCGCCTGCCTAAATACCTACAGTATATCTACACATTTCATTACGTTAAAAATGGTTCAGTGCTTTATTTTGATGGTGTGTTTTTTGTTAATCTTGTTTTTTAAATCTTAGTGGGGCATTGTTTGTTACATGTAACTCTGATCAGTAAAGCAAAAGTTAGATCGGACAAATTTTGTTTTTGCCTACTTTCCGGTTTTGTCATTGAGGTATTCGCATTTTACAAATACATGCACTCACAAAATGCTTGATAGTAATTCGTGCATATTAAGAAAAGCCTTTAAGGTAGTAAGCAATCTTGTTTTCCATGATAAAAAATTATCCTGAAAAAATTCCGGTCCTTTGAGTGGCATGCAATTGATGTCTATCAAGACAGGTCTGCTGTGTGTTCTGCTCCTAAAAACGTGGATTCGACAAAAGGAAGGTCTGGGGGGGCTTCGCCCCCCAGACGTTGACACGACCTTACTATTTTGAGCCCCCCTGTCGAAAAAACGTTCCAGCGCCACTGACTGTTTGGTGGTTCAGAATTTAAAAACAGTCAATAAGAGAGTTTTCATAATTTTCGTAACGTTTCGTTTGACACTTGTCTAGAAAATCGTTACAATGAAGGAAAGGCAGAGCTGAGGACGACTGCGTGGCGAGAATGCTTTAGTTGCATTTCTTCGATGCATTCTCGCTGTATACGCGTTGTCAGTTCTATCTTTCCTTCATTGAGACAATTCTCATGATAAGTGTCAGGCGAAAAGCTTCGGTAAAAATAAAAACTCTTTTTGGATTATCTCGAAGTAATAAAAAATCTGCAGCATTTGAAAACTCGAACTTGAATCAAACTTGAGTTGAAAGCAATATTTTTTTTGGATCAACTCTCTATATGTTTCATTTAATGAAGATAAAGTTAAAGAAGTCATAAAACAGGAGCGGTGTGTGACAACCTGTTTTCTACCTTTATCAGTCAATCAGTCTTGTTTCGCAGCTGTCACACTCAAAAACCACAAAACGAACGTGCAATGCTAGGTCGGTTGCATGTTCATATTTCCATTGCAAGAAAGTAACGGACGTGTCCTAACAAGATTGTTTAAGAGTTGCTGACCAATTGTTTGCCATTACAAGAAAGAGAATTATCGTAAGTGACGTTCCGAACAGGTATGCTCTATGGGACATACCTAGATAATGTTTACTGGACAAAATGTAAATGACTCAACGTAACGCAGATTGAAGCGATACAGCGTTACTTGTTAAAATCCTTGCTGTATCCTCATAGTTTTGTCTAACTCACCCATCATTGATCAACACGTACACCTTTATGCCATTTGAATCGGTTGCGTAGCATCTTTCAAGCTAAAAATAAAACAAAAACCCTCTGATTTTTATTACAAATTTTTTTGTTTTGAAATTTTGCTTGAAAACATTGCCATCGGTTTAATGCGACACATTCATTAAGATCATTCTGGAATAGCAATAAAAGGGTACAGTAAAAAACTGTTTTTGGAATTTCAAAAAGGCGGTTTCCTCATTTGTGGCAAATGGGCCAAAAATAACACTGAATATGGTTTTGGGGTGTTGCCCTGCCAGATGGCCTGGCAACCGGGCCAAATACCTCCTCAAATTAAAAATTACCATAACTTCCTAACTGCTCATGCTAAAAGGTCGAGTTAGAGCTCTATTCTTAATACCAAAAAAGTTTAATTTTTAAGGGGTGCAACTTAGGGCCAAATGTTTCAACTACAAATTTCCAAAAACCATGCTATTGCGAATATCATCGAGAAATTTTCTGGCAATAGACATTCATTTTGGCTGAAATGAAACTGGTACACAAGCATACAGAAAAGTAAAAGCAGCCAAATCAAACAATGTGATTATTATTCAAATTACGCTTGGTCAGTGTTTATTGGTACAACCACAAATTTTTGCTAAGCATTGAACTTCTACATGATCAGGCGCTTTCGATTTTTGACGAAATAGCGCATTTCTTTTCCCATATCCTACCAATTACCAGAGGCTTCAGCCACAACCTTTGTTTTTCCACGGTCTGGTTGTGGCTTGGATGATCAAATTTTAATGGGCTATTATCCATGGAATCTCGGAAAACAGTTCTTTCATCGCGGGTGGTTGTTAGATATTGAAGTATTGCACTGTAAGTTGACCATTTCATAGAAAGGTTTAGCGCTGGTGCTGTCAATTGCTTTTGGAACTTAGAATCGTCTCACGCAGTGCTCATTCATGATAACTTCGCAGCATTTGCCTGGCTTTTGAGACTTCCAGAGATCTAGACGAAGTCTAGGTTTGCACCGGCTCCTCTTATGGCTTGCATTATGCTAGCCTGCAGTCACCTGATTTCTGACGAAGTGGCTCCAAACAACGCCAAGAAAATAATTTCGGCATATACAAAAAGCGCATTTTCATTGAACATTTGGCAACTCTACATGCTTGACTTTCCTATTTGACATTTGAGTTATTTTTAATACCAAGTTAAAAAAGTTCTTGCAGCCATAAGTCAATTTATTGCTTCTTGTTATGTCGAATAAGGTAAGAAAATAATTTTTACATATTTATTCAGCAAGAAACATCAATGCAGACACGAAGGTCATCCAATGAAACATAAATCCTCAATATTTTGCATCCGAAGGTTTAACCATCTCAAGTGAACAAATGGTAACCTAACCCCCCAGGCCGTGGAAAAACAAAGGTTGTGGCTGAAGCCTCTGGTAATTTTGGTAGGATATAGGAAAAGAAATGCGCTATTTCGTCAAAAATCGAAAGCGCCTGATCATGTAGAAGTTCAATGCTTAGCAAAAATTTGTGGTTGTACCAATAAACACTGACCAAGCGTAATTTGAATAATAATCACATTGCTTGATTTGGCTGCTTTTACTTTTCTGTATGCTTGTGCACCAGTTTCATTTCAGCCAAAATGAATGTCTATTGCCAGAAAATTTCTCGATGATATTCGCAATAGCATGGTTTTTGGAAATTTGTAGTTGAAACATTTGGCCCTAAGTTGCACCCCTTAAAAATTAAACTTTTTTGGTATTAAGAATAGGTTGGCAATAGCTTCAGATCTAAATCAAATTGTATAATTCCACAAACTTTAAGCCCTAACTCGACCTTCTAGCATGAGCGGTTAGGAAGTTATAATTTTTAATTTGAGGAGGTATTTGGCCCGGTTGCTAGGCCATCTGGGGGGGGGCAACACCCCAAAACCATATTCAGTGTTATTTTTGGCCCATTTGCCACAAATGAGGAAACCGCCTTTTTTTTGAAATTCCAAAAACAGTTTTTTCACTGCACCTTGTTATGCAATAATCGTCGTTAAGGCGTGTAGATAAAAATTTTTCATCATCCACTTGCAAAAAATGACTTATCTTTTACCGTAGAGCGAGACAGCGCTGTTTCTGGCTATTAGCCTTCATCAGCCGCCCTCAGGTAAGAAACATTCATCTTCCAGGACGAATGATCTTGTCAGAATCACTCATCCCTTCGGATAAATATTTCTTAAAGAATTTAACCTTTGTGGTACGCATATCCACTCGTGTGGCTACGTCACCATTCCAGTCAAACTCTTTACGTGGCCAGGGTGAAGAGCAAACAACTACAAAGCAGTGTCCTTCCTGGCCTACCGGACGGGAAGTCATGACGACTTTCTCTTGTTGGGTCAGAGGCTAAGAAATATTTATCCGAAGGGATGAGTGATCCTGACAAGATCATTCGTCCTGGAAGATGAATGTTTCTTACCTGAGGGCGGCTGATGAAGACTAATAGCCAGAAACAGCGCTGTCTCGCTCTACGGTACGATTTACTGGAATGCTTTGCACTGTTGGTGATGGAGTGCTGTTATAGCCTCTGACCCAACAAGAGGAAGTCGTCATGACTTCCCGTCCGGTAGGCCAGGAAGGACACTGCTTTGTAGTTGTTATGACTTATCTTTGTTGCATATTTTTTGGCAAACTGTGTTTGAATTAAGTTTAAAATAAAATTTGAGACAAACATTGTGACGGTAATCACATCTTTTCCTCATATGGCACCTAATAGTTCATACCTAAATTTTATATTGTTAGCCTACGCCAGGGTTTCTCCAACTTTTTTACTCACGGAATACCACCAAATCTTATCATTTTAGCCCACGGAACACTTAGCCAAAAATGTTTTAACTCAAGTTTGTCAAGATGTAACAGACGTTAATTTTGCGATCAAAAAACTAAAATTACTGCTGAAGTTCCTTTCAAATCAAAACAAAGCAAAGAAAAAATAAAAGGTTAGGATCTTATAAACTAAAATGAATGCAATTTATTACTTTAATGAGAAGGATGAGCTTGCGTAGAAGCAAAAAGATGTTTAGGGTCTGGCCTAATAGTTGATAGTTAAATGTGCATATCTGCTTCAGCATCCAATCTGTTCCTGTGTTTTGTTTTTGTGGACCCATATCGTGAAAACCCTGTTTCACATAGGTAGGTAGTTGCGAAAGGCAAGAGTTTCTTCAGAGCTTCTTTTGCAAGAGTAGGGTATTCTTTTTGCACACTTAGCCAAAACGTGCTTGAGAGGTGGCTTGTAAATTGCAATTTCAAATTACCATGAAAGTTTGATGAATTCTTCCATAGTTTTTCCAGTAAATGGAGCAGTCGAACTACTGAATGGATACGAACCCAATCGCAATTGAACATTCTCTTTGGAAAATATAGAAGAAAAGTATTTTGCAGTTCCTGCAAGTGTCGCACAATATTGCTTTTCACAGATTGATCTATTGTGAGATTATTATCTCCAAAAAAGTTTTGCAGCAGAGAGAAGCAAACGAAATCGTTGGTTTTTACATTTTCGCACCAAAATTTTAGTTTTCGTGTGATGGCTGTTGCATTATCTTTTACAAAAAAAAAAACAGTTGTGTAGGCTACTTTCCTAGCAGGAGTAAGTTAAAAAATCATTCAACTTGCCAAATATATCAGCCATATAAGAGAGATACTGCAGCTATTTTGGCTCGTGCAACCTGCATGATTAACCAAATTTGTTTTCTTCAAAAAGTATCAATAGTTTCATTTCTTAATTCAAAAACTCTCGCCAGCACCTTACCTCTGCTCAACCAGCGTACAGATGTGTGCAACAATAAATTGCAATGAATACTTCCCATTTCTTTGCAGATAACAGAAAAAATTCTGGCTTTCAGTGGTCTTGACTTGACAAAATTGACAATTTTTATCACATCATCCAAAACATTGCCAAGTTCAGGAGGCATGCCTTTTGTAGCCAGTTGATGTCGGTGGAGTGCACAGTGGGAGTTAGAACATTCCGGATTTTCTTTTTCAATACGTGACACCACACCTTTTATTGAGCCAGTCATGCTTTTAGTTCCCATCGGTGCAGACATCCAAGCATTTTTTCCATGGAATTTATTTTCGCTCATAAATGTATTCAAAATCTTGAATATGTCTTCTCGTGTGATAGAAGTGGGTAAGGTCGTGCACAAAAACTAATCTCTTTGAATGTCTCCATCATAGACATAACGAACAAATGCAAGCAACACAGCCAACCCTGCCACATCTGTCGACTCATCCAGTTAACGACAAAAGAAATCGACCTGCTGTAAACGAGAGCATACTTCAGATTTTATATACATTACCATGTCATCTATACGACGGCTAACAGAACTGTTTGATAAAAAAATGTTCTTCAGCTTTTGGTGGTCACTTTTGTTAAGCAAAATTTTTGCAGCTTCAGGCATGCAAGGCCTAATAAGGTCTTCGGCAATTGTGTGTGCCTCACCTGCTATAGCTATTCTTTTACTTATTAAATAGGACACTTCCAATAGTTTTTCGGTGGATACTGTTGTTGAATAACTTTTTGCATGTCTTCCACTTCGCGAAGTCTGGCCTCAAAAAACAAGATGTCTTTTCCAACTAAGTTAGGGTGATGGCTTTCCAAATGTCTTTTCATTTTGGCAGGCACAAAAGAACTATTGTGTAACAGTTTTTGGCATATGACACAAAAAGCACCAGGGTAGTCTTCAGAACCTGTCCAAGCAAACCCGAAGCCCAAGTACCTCTCGTCATATTTTCGTTTAACACCACGTTTGTTGGAATGACACTTTGGGCCACTGGTAGGTACAATAAGGTCGTTGTTTGCTAACAAATTATTAACACTGCTTTCAATTAAACCATTATCTTTTACATGTTCAATTTATTTGTCATTTGTTAGAAGCAAATCAGAATCATCACAGATGTTTTTGAGGTTTCCAGTTTTCAGCCAGCAATCCATTTATAAAAAATACGCGTATGTATGCTAAAATAAACGAATTAGCAGATATAAAAACTGCACCTATATAATTTAATAAAATAGTAACTCATTTAATCAACAAAGTATTAAAGTTGATAGACAAAATACCAACTTTTGAAACATGTCTTTCAGCAAAGCATTTTTACTCTAGTCCAGACTCCCTTTAACCTAGCGGCCCTAACTAAGTTAGTTGTGAAATTCTGAAAGCAAAAGAGACAATGCTTCTTAACCTTTTCAGCCTTCGAGACGTCCGGTATCACGCGATGAGTAACCTCAAGTAACCTCGGAATATGTATAAAACAGGAAGAAAAAGCTTTCTTTAAACCAGAATAGGTTTAAAGAAGAAAACAGTCGTTTTTTCTATAAATTTATTTGTCATGCTCAGTTTTTTGCTCAGTAAAAGATTAAAAACTTCGCGGAAATCGCGGAACACTTTGAGGACGCTCATGGAGCACCTGTGTTCCGCGGAACACAGTTTGAGAAACGCTGGCCTACGCAATTCAAAACCGTAACATTGGAAATTTTCACTCTTACTCATAGTTGAACGACTTAATACAATATTGCAGATGTTCCGTTTGTTAAGCCAAATTTTATCATTGTTTGTACAATCTTAAAGCTTAAATATTATACGATTCTACCTCAAACTTAAAACGAACATATAGAAAAAATTTTACGTTTTTGGCGCCCTTTGTCAATGCTTGCATGCTTTTTCATAAATCAAAGACTGCGCGCTTAGGAGTAAGTTGATGTAACCAAGCATACAACTTTCCAACTTAATTATATCGCGGGCCATCAAAAGCTACTTATTTATCCCGCGGGCCAATGTTTAACTTTAGTAAAAGATGTTGCTATTTGCTATGTCTCATTACGCATAAAACAGGACCTTTAAATGATCTTTTGTGTCATTGTTTAACAACAATAATACTATCAAAACAACAAATCATTGTGTAGCGAAAAAAGCCTTTTTCCTTTAGTTTCGTATTGCTGAACTTATTCGCTAACTTTTTTAAACTGCGACACTGCCTGTACCATTGTGTCGTCATAATCAGTAACTGAAAAAATTGTGTCGTCATAATCAGTAACTGTTGCATCGTTACTGCTGTTCTGGCAATCTTTCTTTTTTTTTCGTGTCTAGTACATGTTGGCAAAAATGAAAATTAATCATCAGTAACTCGCTTTTTCTCTATATGCTTTTTTGAGCAAAGTTAAGCGATTTACGATCGAGAGTTTTCAGCAAGCGTGTGGAAGTCAAGTGTTTTATCATTTTGGCTGTTGGCCCCGGCTCTACTCGTTGCTGCCAACGTGAAACTGCCCTTACTCCCACAATTGCAACAAAATGAAATGTAATCCGTTGCAATTCGATGAATAGAACACGACAAAAATTGTGAAACGAAGCGGTACAGGCTGTTCAGGATTCAATTTAAAAACCAAAAACGTAAACGCAGTCGAAAACTACAAAAGCAACGACTAAGTAAATGTATCCGACCTAAACGTGCAAATCACCCGTGATTAAACGCAGGCCAAAAAAATTACTGGGCGGGCCAACATTGGCCCGCGGACCTGCAGTTGGACCACCCTGGTTTAGTAGCTTATCTTCAAATTGAATTTTATGTTTCACACTAACCTGCACAAAAAACGAGTTTGGCACTGCGCTATCGATGGAAGCGCGAACATAAATCGTCTGTGGGACCACAAAATTCCTTGATGGCGTGTTGCGCGCGAAATCGGAAAATGTCTCCAATTTCACCGCAATCATACCAGATCCGCTAATTTCTTCCAGATTCAGTTTTCTGGAAAACGGCAAACAGCAGTGTAGAAATATCAAAAAAATATTTTGTGTAATGAACACTAAAGTAGAGTCTATTAATGACAGGCTTGTACCGTATCTCCCAACCTGTGTCATTTTTACTAGAAACGGTACATAGCCTAGCTGCAGCTAAAAGGAAAACGCAAAAGGTAGTGATTTTAGCGCAAGAGGCAGAGCGCTTCATCAGTCTTTTTCATCGACATTAATAGGGATTTTACTGGAAAAAGTCTCCATTTTTCCTTCATCGACACAAAACATAACAATTGACCTATATCACAGCAATATGTTGATCAAATGAGATATTCGTTTTTAAGTAGTTTACGCAAGATTTTAAGTAATATATATAAAGAGCAATGCAATAGCATTATTTTACATCACTATACTCACGTGAGAGTAACAGTAACAGGAAGAGCAGTGATCACATCTTTCCTGTAGTATTTGCATCTAAATTCATGGCAATGATTTTTACGTTTGAAGCCATCTTGCTCAGCATTTCTGGCATACCACGTGATTACGATTGCATTGTCGGTGTTCTGAAAAATCATTACAAATGAAAATACAAATCGTAACTTAAAACAAGTGTCGGAGCCGATTATTTCGGTTAACAATTTTGTAGCCCAAACGCAGACTTAGCATAGGCTTCTGACTATGACAGCTATATGTCTATCCTCATCAGCATCAATGTGAATGTCCAGTTAGGAGAATCACCTTGATTTATTTTTCTTAGTTAAGCTTTTTCTTCATATTTACAGTACTATGTTCCAACGTATAATGAAAACTAATTTGAGAATGACTTCTTAAAACATCTGAGGAAACTCAAACATCTATAGTAGCCTTGAAAATCTCTGATAGCGCTGCACAATAGCTGCTACGCCGGTATCAACGCTGATGTTTTTCATACATTTTCAAAAACGAAAGTCAAATCTTTATTGCACGGGCGGTATTACACCGAACCGTGTAACGAGTGCTAAAGCACACACTTCTGTAGCTTAGCTCCTGGGAAACAAAACTTTGTGTTTCAAAGAAAAAACATTACAGTGGTAGCAAGCAGATAGCGATACTGTATCCACAGTCTCTACAATACCTAGTCTGGAAGCTCAATGAAATTTCGGCGCGAGGCAGTGTCGGAGCAACTTTAATTGCGCCACCTAGCGATAGCCAAACACTTTCTGCTTTTGGATCTATGAAAGCAATGCAAATAAATGCAGGTTAAACAAGGATCAATGCTTGCGAAAGATGTTTGACGCTAATTAAGACCCAATTGTCTTATGTTTCAAAATTAGACTACCAGTAACGATGTTTACCAAAAAAGAGAGGCTAAAGTTTGTAATAGGTTAAAATTGAAACGTAAAGGTAGGTGAACTTCACCTGTTCAGCACAAGTCATTGTGGTATAAACGGATACAGGATAACGGCTTTGAGTTCATAAACTCATGAGTTTGCTAACCAGGAGCAGAACCAGAAAATTTTGGTGGGGGGATGCAGTTTTGAATGAGATTGAGTGTTAACTGAATACGAAATTGCTAGACCCAGAAAAGGATGTAAGTAAGACCTTTTTAAAATGGGTCCACGTGAAGGGATACTGTAGCCTATAATTATTGAGAACTTTTTTAGCACCAAATTTTGACTTTTTTTAAACATTATTTTGGAAGTGTCTACTTTGCCACTAACGGCGAAATAGTTTTTAGGTCTCTTTTTCCAGAGGTAGTGTCTATTTTGTCGTCAACGGCTTTTATTCATCAAAAAATTGTTGAGATTGGCTGGCGGGAGGATGCATCCCCCTCATTCACCCCCACCCCCTGAATCTACCCTTGTGGCTAACTTAGTAGAAATGGATTCTTTTCAGTTTTGCTTGGGCATGGTGTTGTGCTGTGGGGCATGATATAAGACCATTTTAGCTATAGTTTATTTTTTCCATTGTCCGTAACCTGCCAGGAATATCGTATACAAAAAATAAAGCAAACTGAGAGTAGCAGATTGATTTTTCCTACTGTTATTCTATTTGAGTAAGGTAAAATTACACCACTTGATAAGCCGACCATACTCAAACAGCCTGTGTAGCGTGTTTATGATGTAACCAGTGGTGAGTTTGTTCATACATACCAACTCATGCTATTAATAGTTACCAAGCACTTTGCCAGACAAATTCAAGCCTTTTTTTGACTTACGTGACATGATCAAAGAATTTTATGTCATAGCATTTAGGTTTTGAGATTCAGGGTTTAATTCGAGTTACTGCAAGTGTTGCTACTTATGTTACCAATGGTGGTAATATTAAAACTTTTGTCGTCAGTGGATACAGTATACATACAAGGTGTTCATAAAGTCCTGAAGCAAGCACATGGAGTTGGCGGAGTGGTTGGCGCACTGGGCTCCAAAACCGACTTCGCGAGCTTGATGCTTAGCCACGGCATCTTCTATGATGCATTATTGTAAAAACCCAAGCTGCAATTATGTGACTTTTAAAAAACAAAAAAAGTCTTGACACAATTTCAAAAACTTTTTTGTTGAATTAATTATCAAAATATCCTAACCAGGTTGGTTTTATGTTACGAAGTGGCTACCGTATTTTTACGTGCTCGTAACATTTGTCTCTTTCAAATCAAAATCTTCATTATACTCGCCGCATTACGCCGAAGCGTGTAACGAGTTGCGGGGCCCATCTCTGCGGCTTAGCGCCTGGACAACACAACAGCAAACAAACGTCGCAACGGTGGCGAGTTGTTGGCGACACTGTACAGGTTTGACTGGTCCGGAAATCGAACCCTAGATCTCCTGCACCGATAGCGTGCGTATAGCAGCTGAACTAACGGCCGGTACATTTGTCTCTTTGGTTTATTTTATTACTCCGTCACACTCTCATACAATGAGGAAGAACGCAAAGGGATAATAAAAGAAACAAAGAGTTTATTTGTACGGGCTTGTACAAATAGCCACTGCCTTTATTTTAAGTGCTGCTTAAGGTTAATATTTAAAATAAAGTTTTGTTTCAGATAAAATTTTCAAGTGTTCCATGAATGTGTTAAATAAACCCCTAATCATTTATTAAGTGTTTATTTAACACATTTACAAAACATAAAAATCTTGTCTGAACGCCAAATTTTAATTTAGTCTGTGACAAAAATTTATGGACACTTTCCATTTACATTTTATGTAGGCTCCAGCTTTAAATGCGGTTATCTCAAAAACCAATGAGTGTTGTAACGTCATAAAGTGTTTGTTTCTGCCTTAATATAGAATTTCTTTACAACGATGTTTCTTAATATCGTGTTCATTAACTTACTGCACTTGCAAGAATGCGGTTTAGTTAAAATCAGCTCAATTTACTGAAATGTTTAAGAACGCGAAGTGTCCTTTAACTTTTGTCACAGACTGTAAATAAAAACTTTAAGCAGCTCTGATTGGAATAAAACCTAACTAGTTAACATATTTTGAGAATTGACTTTATAAAAAAAATTTTGAAATTGTTTAAGACTGTATGAACACCCTGTACTACAACTGTTGCGTGATGTTATTTTGCTAATTACCCTAGCATTGGTTTCACACTAACATGGTAGACTTCAGTGCAGTAATAGTGTTTGTGTTAAAAAGGCAAATATTGTTGCTTGCCTGGTGGTACAAGTTCAGAAACTGCTGGAAGCAAAGCTTTTGCAGTTCGTTTCAGAAAACAACATTGTGGGATTCTTCTTGAAGAATTGACTAATTGATTCCAAGAAGTTGGCAAAATGTTGAAGGCAAAATTTTCAAAAAATTGACATATTGTGATAAAGGATCTCGCATCATTGCAATCTGCTGTGGACCTTAGAATTGCCAAAATTGACATTCTTTTTTAAAAGTGTACGGTAATCGCTGTTACAATCAATCTTCTCTAGAGCACATTGTGTATTCTTGACTTCTTGTTGTCAATATTTCTTCCAAGTTTAATGTTATGATGTAACATTTGCCAAATTATGTCTATGGGTGAGTTACTTTAGTGCTGTATTATTTTGTCACACACACTGGATATCCTAAAGCAAAATTCTTTGTTGCAACAAAGCTAAAAGTTTGGGCCAAGCCCTGTGTTGTGTATGTGATTTTAATGCATGTTTAAAATTAGGAGAAAACTAACTTTAATTCTTCTAAACAAATCTATAATTTTCGAGCTGTGTGAATTCAATACTGGTACCATACTTTAAGAGCAATGAGGGCACATAATCTTTTTATGGATAGTCGTGTTTTTTCTATACAATTTATATTATTTTTTGTCTATTTTATAATTATCAGTACGTTAAAGGTGGGGTTCGGTGCAAAACAATACGCTAGGATTGGTTTTGTTATGCCTTGAATTACTCAATAGCTTTGATCGGATGTTAAAATTCGATTTCGTTACGAAGTTATTAGCAAAACAAAGTAAAAAAAATACTGGCTTCTGATTGGCCAGTTTCATTCGTGACGTCATTGGAGGGCAAGCAGATACAGTTTTCTCAATCAGCAGTCTGGGCTTTACCACTTGTTGATGATTGCATTGCCCTGGCTGAGTTTTAGAAAAATAAATGGTTGGTTTTTGCATGGCTCCTGGATGCAGCAATAGGGCTACAAAGAGTATAAGCAGTGATGGGATTCAGGGGGTTCGCGCGAACCCGTTCTTGGAATGTCAGGATAATCAGCGAACCCGTTCTTGCTTTTTTTTACAGACATCAGACCTTTCTGAGGGAACCTGTTGTTAGTAAGTACGATACAAAAGAGAACCTGCTCTTAAAATTTTGAATCCCATCACAGAGTATAAGCTATATGGTATTTTTTGTAGGGGAAATATGCAGTTGGCAGTTAGCATAGAATCGATGTTTGAAATTGTTATTTGTGATATCGGTAACAAACAACGTAAAGAGCTGAATTTTTGTGGTGTGGTAGAGATATGTTTTCAATGGGTAGATTGAAAGTAGGAGTAAGATCCTTTTTACCTCTGTTTGGAGACTTCTAAGAAATAGACTACTTACCCAACTTTCATACAAATCTGTTTAGTGATCTAATAAATATCAAGTCATGCTTTTGCTTACGTGTGTGTATTTATGTAGATTCACCAGTGGTGTAAAAAGTATTTTGAAATTGTGCGTAGGTAAAAGTATTGTTACTGACGGCAGGACTGGTGAGAGGCGGGGCAGGGAAGTACAAAGTACCCGGGGCCCGTCATGTTTTGAGGAATTCGTCACAGGTTTTGAGGGGCTCGTCACAGGTTTTGAGGAGCCCCGCTCTTATAAAACTTTTTTCTTTAGAGCGAGACACACGCGAAGAAATGTTGGAGAAATTACGTCTTCTCTATGAGACCTTTTTTTTGAGACAAACGAAAAAATAAGAATTAAATTTTGGTACTGGGGAAGAGATGAAAACCGGTTGGGTCGACCGGCACCGGTCGGGCGAGATTCTTCGACTGGCCGGTCATCCCGGGCAAATTCCTTTTTCTTGAAGCTAAAATACACCTAAACACCAAGCGAAATATACATACCGATATGTGTTTTTTAAATAGTAAAAAACATTTTCGCAGCAGGAGCGTCAACAAATCACACCTTCTGAAAACAAAAGTTTGTTTTCTGTTTACTTTTATTAAAATACTCTTTTTTTAGATGAAATTTGACGTGTTCGATGCATTTATAGTGACAAAGTTAGCGCAAACTACAGTTTGTCATTAGGTTTATTGAAGACTGAACATAAACCTTTAGTAAAAAAAACGGTCGACCGGGCCGGTCAGAGACCGGTCAACCGGCGTAGATTTTGAAATTTAAAATTTACCAATTGGGTCGAGAAAATCTTGACCGGTTCCATGTCTGACCGGGGAGGGGGGGATCTCTGCCCCGGGGCCCGGGTTTTTTCTCAACGGCCCTGACTGACGGCAAAATATTCGAAGTAAAGTAGAAAGTATTGACTAAAAAAAGCACTCAAAATTAAAAAAGTAGTCATTAAAGTGTCAGCTGCACACTTACCGATGATGACTTGCAGCTCTAAAGGTGCAAAATGGTAAACCAAAAGAAATTATTACCGCTCAGATGGCCGAATCGATAGAACGTCTGCTTCTAGAACGGTAGATTCCGGATTCGGTTCAGAGTAGGATTAAACCAATGACTTAAAAGTTGGTATTCATGGCTTTTCTGCATGACGCTTAGCATCAAAGGTGACAGCGTGAAGACCAAGCCAGCAAGTTCAATTGTTGTGTTATTCGGAACCACGCTCGGCGAGATTTCCTTATCTCGGAGTGGTAGACAGGTGATTCGAAACTCCTAACTACCTAAGCGAGCTTGTTATAGCTCCTCTATCACAAAGAAGGATAAACGTAGCCTATGAATAAATAAGTTTTAACTTAGAAGCGGAAACCTGCTTATTTCTGTTACCACTTTAATTATAGCGTTGGAGTTTGCTTTTTTCCGTAATTAATTAAGGTTGAAAGAGAAATACAGGTACGATAGTTTCGCTGCTGGGCCTTCATATTTATGTTATTGTAATTGTATTGTGAACCAAACCCGCAATTTGCTATTTATCAATTCAATTGATGATCGCGGGTGCAATCGCTGTACTTTTGGCGTCTGCGCGCGTGATTGCGAGATACCGCTTGGTAGCTTGTGAAGCGTGCTTTGTTGATTCGATTTTCTAGCATAGCTTGCTCGTAGTGTTAGTTAGGACTGCAGCTGCGCAGTGCAGCTGTGATTTTCGATTGGGGTCGATAATTTGGTTCATAATGTAAGAAGTGCTGTGCTGTGTTAGCAGAGAAGAGAAATAGACATTACCAGAGAAATAACCATACATTGTAAATTATAGTGTATTAGATTTTAGGTGCAACGAGGGGTTTCAAGTAAGACTAGAAACTTAAGGTCTCAAAAAAATCAAATCTTCATTATACTAGCCGTATTACGCCGAAGCGTGTAACGAGTTGCGGGGCCCATCTCCGCGGTTTAGCGCCTGGGCTACACAACTCCGAAGAAACGTCGCAACGGTGGCGAGTCGTTGGCGACACTATGTCGATTTGACGGGCCCGGGAGTCGAACCCCAGACCTCCCGCATCGATAGCGTGCGCTTAGCAACTGAGCTAACGGCCGGTTTAACTTAAAGTTCACTTTGTCTAAACTAACTTAAGGTCTACTTTGTCTAAAATAAAAACTATTAAAGTAATGTTACTTTATAGTTTTATACTAAAAGTACTTAAGTAAACGTAAAAATAGCCAAAAAACTACTCAAAAAAGTACTCGTTACCGAAGAAAACTACTTAGGTAATCTATCTACTCAAGTAAAACCATTTTGTTACTTTACAGTTTACACCAAGGAGATTCACAAAGACATTGAGAAAAAAATTGCTGCTGAACATGGAATGGTTCAAACAAAATTTCTTCCCTTTGTTTACCTTCCATATGAACCATAATGTGTTTGTTTCCTTTGACCAGAATACGCTGTTCAGACACGTTCTACAACCAACCTATGCGTGCTGCAGCTATAGAAATACTCAGTACAATTCAGCTTGCCCTCCAATGACGTCATTTTTGTGTAGCGCCACCTATTGGTATATTTTAAATAGCCTAATAGGCTTTTAACAAAAGCTTTTTCAGTTCGGCAGTATTGACAAAAGAATTCAGTGTACAAAATTCTTTCATATAAGTTTTTGTTTGTTGGCACCGAACCTCCCCTTTAATACTGTCTTAGGTATTGATGTAACTATATAACTGTATTCTATAACAATGGGAATCAGTGTTGCAAAAAGTGCTCAATAACTGAGTTCAGCTAGAGCAAATATACAAATTCGTGACTGTGTTCTACAACAATATGGTGACTGTCACAAAATTACTGAATAAAATTCAATTGCAACTTTACTTTCTATTGATTTGTGAATAGATTGAACTGAAAGCGAGTCACAACGACACAGTACGCTAAAAATTTGGGTGAGGGGGGATGAAATTTTGAATTAGGTTGAATGTTAAATAAATACAAAAACGTTAGATCCAAAAAAGACGTAAAATGCGCTTTGAAAAATGTTTTCATGTCTGCGGCGTATTCAGAAATTTTTTGAGGAAGGGGGCACCAAATTTTGACATATTTTCAAGTGTATCATAGCTTTTTTGCAGCAGAATTATTTTGAAGCATATTGAGAATGAAAAAGGCTTTACGGGGGTCTGAGGGCATGCTCTTCCGGGCAATTTTTAAAAATTCACATAATGTAGTGGTCATTTTAGTACTTTTTGAACAATTTTAGGCAAATTTTGTTTGAATTTTTGCCCCCAAATCTCATTGTTTTACCAAATATGATGCATTTTGTTTGTTCATTTTCGATTATGCGTGCTTAGGGCGAAAGGCTTATTGTTATTGAAAAGGTTCAAAATTATTGAAAAATTATATTTTTCAAAAACATGTTTGAAAATGGCTGGTGGAGGATGCATTCTCTGGATCTGCCCCAGCCCGCACCATTAACAATGTCTCTTACCCAGCTCGGTATGATTTATCAAATCGGAGTTTTCACCATGTTATGGATATCTTTTCCAAATTACGAAAAAAAAAAGAAGTTTCAAACGAGTAAAAACTTCCTGAATTGGAGACTTTGATGATGTAATTGCATTTCCACCTGTAAAGATTTCATTTCCACTCAGAAATGATGACATCACAATTTAGTTGAATTGCTTTTCTACAACTTTACTGTGGGAATTTAAATTTCACCATGGTTTATTGTTATTATTATTTTTTTTTATGTTTTTTCTTTTTAATGCAATTACATTAAAACTGCAAGCTTAAGCTATGTCTATTTTTTTCTCAGTGAAAATGTGATTACATCACCAAATTTTTCAATTCAGGAAGTTTTTCCCCTTTTAAAAATTTCTTTTTTCTCCTGATTAGAAAAAGATATAACCGGGCAAAAACTCCAATCTGATAAATTATACCTAACTGCTACCACTACGCCAGCCAGCCAATTTGGCTTCAGTGTGATGTGGGGCAAATTTTTGTCAAAGCTGTTTTGAAATAACAGCACTTTCACAGTTTGAACACTTTACTTTAAAAACAAGGGTGTGGTTTCAAAAGGGGGGGGTTGAACCCCCCAAACCTTCCTAGGTGCGCCACTGTACGCGCCCTATTCAAACGTAAATACAACATCAAACTTTTAACACAAATCTATTGCAAATTCAAGGCAGATTAGAAACTATTCAAAGATACTGGTAGTCAGCTACATCTCTGCCATCATTTTGCAAAACCTAACAAGTCGATTTTTTGCAATAACTTTTTTTTTGCATTTTTTTATAATTCTCCATCTCTGGTAAAAATTTCAAAAAGTCGTTGCCGGGCCATTTCTGAGTTAATAGGGTTTACAAAACATAAGGTGTTGATAAAGTCTTTGAAAATGTTTCGCATAACCCAACATGAGATTATTGCTATTACATCATAAATACGTATTATTAACTTCATCTGCAATTACCATGACATCATAAAGAATTGTTAGGAAATGCTCTTAAAACTAACAATAAAATAAATGACTTTATAATGCAAAGCCTAACAAGTGCAGTTTTAACATAAAAAAAGGCATAGTCTATTTTGTTATTAACTGCAAAATAGTTTCTAGGTCTATTTTGCTACACATAGATCAATTCATAACAGTGACTATGTCAGCGACATGACCTAGCCGTACCGCCCGCAGGTGACACATCCTACTGAAGGGCTCGATTCGCAGCTAGAGCTGATCGCATTTGACATATATAACGGATGGCTGCTGACTCAAAAAGCGCAAGCTCACTTCGCGGTCTCCCTCAATTACTGTTGAATTTTCAGTTCAACATAATTTGAAAAATAACCTCACATAGTGTGGATTCTCATGAGTGTTTTTGAGCGACAAGCGTGTGACAGCAAATTACCTTTTAGGTCTATTTTGCCGGCAGTAAGATCCTGGTTGCACCTGCTGCAAGCAAAATAGACCTAGAAGCTGTTTTTCCATTAATGGCAAAAGAGACATTTCCCAAAAAAAAGTTTATTTGGATGACATTACAGTACTACTACGAGAAAATGTTGGAACTGAATTCTGTTAGGAAATTATGAAACTTAAAAATCTAGTCAGAGATTCATTGAGCAAAACCTAACAAAGATGTATAAAAAACAAACAAAAAGTATTTCACAAAAACTAGTACAGAAAACTTCAATCCAAAGTCTGATAGCCTACCGTACTATGCCATTGCCAAAAACCTCACTCTTGAAAGTTTAAAGTCCTTTAAAATTATAAAACACGAAAAGTGCTTTTTCTCGAAAACTAGAAAAGTGGAAAAATTGCAGATGTTAGGTTTTGCACAATGATGGCAGTACCGGTATATAGGCTACTGTACTTGTAGGCCTCTATGTATGTGAAGCAAAAGTCCAGAGCCTTTTGCTACACTAAATGTTATCAGCAACTTTAAATGGTTTGAAACACACCTACCAGCATTCATAATCTTCAAAACTTTGACAGATGGTTTACAGAACTGAGAAGCTTGTAAATTTCATCTGCCAATGACAATGAAGGCACAGCAGATATAGGCAACTGAAAAACCCTTTGTGTATCCAATACACCAATACATGCATCATATTTCTATTTCCAATGCAACTGCGGTTTGTTTTCTTGTAAATACCCCGATGATTTAAAATGCATTTAAATTACTTCAGATGCAAAGACGTTTTCAAAGTAACTTATTGGTAATATACTGGTTTTCACACCACTTGTTTTTCAGCTAACACTGATTTTAAACCCTGTAATCATAAGTAAACATTAAAATTACAACACTAACTATCTTTTTTTATTTAAAACAAACGAATTGACTTCACTAAGCCAACCTGCTGAGGGAATGTTAGCCCGTTACACTCCACACCTGCATTTGATCACCAGCAAGCTTTTGCAAAAGTGTTTGGCTATCGCCAGGTGGCGCAATTTAAATTGCGTCGACACTGCCTTTTCTATTAGCCGTCCAGACTAGGTATTGCAGAGACTGTGCTGTGTCCAATTTGACTAGACCCGGGAACGAATCCCAAAAATAGCGATGTCGTTACCAATAAGCTAACTGGCCAGTTACGCTGGAGAACGTACTGTTTTTATTTCATCACTACTGACTGATCAAAGGCGCGGTAGCCAGTGCGGAAGCATTAGCTTTTCATCAAGATGCAAAACAGCGACTGGACAAAAGGAATGGACGTTGTGTCACATTAATAAATCAAACGCGCATCACCTGTCTCAAACTTTTAGAGTTGTAACGACAATTAAACATGACGCTTCGAATTCTAAAAAATGTCCAAAAACAAAAACCCAAACCATGCCTGTAAATCCGGGCAGCTTAAAACTGAAATAAATCCTTAACCCGATGTGAAAAACGCGGCCTATTAAAACTACCCGGTGCAGTCTTACAAATCAAGAGAGGCTATTGCGCCGCAGCAAAACTTGAAACAATCAAGCATTTACCTCCACGGTTGGATTGCATTCGCTTAATGCGAAAGTCAGACTTCCGCCGCCGTCATCTCCTTTCAGTTTGCAATTGCTAGCAATGTCGGACACTTCATCTTGCACAACATCGTTGATTATCAGGTAATCATTTGCACCGACTCCAAGGTCAGTCAAACCATCTTGATTCACGCTGATTCAGATCAAAGCATTAATAAACCGGAGTTGCTCAGAAAAGGAAAATGACAGTTGCAATACTAGAATAATCTTTCATCTAAATGATTTACAAATCTTTCATTCCTGGTCCGATAAATTACCAGGCATCAAGATTAGCTACCTTAAACAACAGGCTACATAAAGACACATTTAACTGATTTAGAACTTATTTTACCTAAAACAAAGCAACACTTACGTTAAAGTGGCGGAAGCGTCGTCACATGAGATAGATATTTCTAAAATTTGTGTAAGTTATTTCTAATGGGTCTACAAAAAATATCTTTGGCTAGCGATACATTGAATGAATGATACACTTACTGTAGAAAATAACATTTTATTTGTATGGACATTTAGAGCCTTTTTAGATTGTTGATTATAGACGTTAAAAAAACACCAAAAGTTTTACTAACAAAACTCCGACAATCACATCAAGCGTGAAGCACACTGCAGAGGTTTAAGTTTTAAAATTTTAATTTTTAGTTGCGATTATTTTAATATTACAAAAATACCACTATATTTTTTGCAACAACTGCCGAAAAGATTACACACAGGATATTACCAATTTCATTGCTAGTTAAGTTACCCATTACTCGATTAAAGTTATTATTAAAACACCTGAAGCGCGGATCAGTATATTCAGACGTATAAAAGTTTGAATTGAAATTCTGTTTATCTTCTTTAAAGTTACATAACCTTAACAATTACGATACATGTTTATAATCAGTATTATCAGTTGCATGTAATATGAATACTCACTTTTTGTATCGTCATTTAGAATGATTATTGTGGCTGCACCAATTTCTCCTATCTCACCACCCGATGGTGAAGAGAGTTCAACAGTAAACTCAACTTGTTCCGGTCCCACCTCTTCATCATCAATAATGGTGATATTGAAGCAACTTGTAAGTCCAGTATTCGTTCCAGCGATAAACCTAAACAACAAAGTGCACAGTAGGTTTGTAGGTTTAAATATTAAAATTTTTTCTTAGTGTTTATCGTGGTCGTGAAATCAATATGAGAAATGATGTGGGTAAATGACTGTACAAACGTGATTATTGTACTCATACCGTTTTCGGAAACCTTGTTTGTTGAGGAAAAATTGTTCGTTATGGAAAACCTGGGGCTAGAAAGCTAAACGCTTTACTGTTTTTTCGAAAGTTACAGCCAGCCTTAATATCAAAAGTGTGTTTGGTTGTTAACATATAGTAAACTCTTGTTTGGTCAGTTTTTTGTTTTATTAAGTCTAATACTGTTGCAACTTGATCTAAAGAAGCATCTATGTTGATAACAAGCTCATGCATCACATGATTTAAAACGCGTATATGCAGTGGTCAATTTTGCGAAGCAGAATCCGGCTTTAACAAAATGTAAAACCCCTAAATATAAATCCGACCAAACTTCACGCCCACAAATTACTTAACAATTGCTCAGATATACCGCTTGGTCCACACTATTGCTCGTCAGGCATACAACCAAAAGTAGGGCAAAAGAGGATGGATTATTTCTTCCTCGTGACGGCAACCGCATGCTTTATACGTTTAACTCATGTGATCAGCAAATGTGTGAACTGACTTCGGTGTTTGTAATTCAGGTGTTAAAAGCAAAGCAATAAGAACAGCATCTCATGTTAAAACCGTGAAAGCACAGTTGAAAGAAACTAATACTTACAGCGTAAAACGAACTACGCCCGCCCAGACATATGTAAATTAACCTGTGTAACTACAATACTCTTTCTACGTGTTTATACAGCTTTCAACAAAAGCCAAATTGAGCGATTTCTCGATTTCTCTAACGTCCTCTTGATTGCAACTTATCACGTAACAACTTCCAATGAGCTTGAGAAATTTTAGGGCCGGAGCACCTTTTTTCCTCACAAAAATCTTACTTGGTTGCGTTATTGCTGCTTCTCCATAAAAGCCACGATTATTCTTATTTGCAAGAAGTTTGTAAAATTATACTTTATAATTTACCTGACAAATTCTGAGATTGGCTCGTAATCACGTAATTGAATCGCAGTACCTATTCAAGAAAAATATTCATTAGCGGAGTTGGGAACTAAAAAAAGTAATGCGCGCAGTGTGAAAATCCGTATGCAAAAATAGGCTTGTTTCACATTTGGCTATACGCTCGCTGCTGTTCGCTGTAAAGTTGTTTGTGGTGTTCTGAGTGGTATTATTCGAAAGCAATGCATTTGAAAATATTTTCTTATTTTGATTTCTTTAGCACATTTTGGAATTACCCTAACACAGAAAATCGCTAAACAGTTAACATCATGTCTTGCGCGAAGTCGATTGCAACTTCTTGATGAAAGCGCAATTGATAGAGAGTTACACAAAAGTTACAAGCTTGCATAAGCAAAGCAAGTCTATCCGAGTGTTACACTTTCAGTAACTGATTGGCCAGGATGTACCGCAGCTATTTTCTCCATTACTTGATTGTGATCAATAAAAAAGGCTTGCTGTTGATGACCAGCTTAATTTTATAAAAATATTGAAAAGCAAAAACGCGAGGTTCTCATTTTTACGTCGTAACAGAGTTAGAAAAGTTTATGTCTATAGAGTAATTCGATTAATTTGGCAGCATTTATTAATAAAACTCCAACGGTCCGTTTCACGCTTACGCGATTATCAGGGAGCCTAAATAAAGAAAATCTTTAGAATTTAACACAAGGGTACTTACCAAAATCCAATACAGTTAACAAAACCTTCACTAAAGCAACTGCCAATTCAGAGACTCAACGCGCCGTTCGGCCTTCCTCATTTGAACTGATTACTAAATTAAGTGGGGAAAATCTGCCATGCTGTTTTACTAGATCTGTTCTATCCTCATCAAGCTTACTAAAATCTGTACATGAATAAATTATCTTATCTTGTAACTGTGGGAATGTTATGACAGCTGATTACTAAGATAAAGGCCGTTATGACAAAATTACAAATTAAACGGTTATGACATAATAGAAAATGTTACACCATGAAGGGGTATGGAATGAAAGGCAGTGCAAACTAAATAAAGGCGAAGTAGCGTCTATAGAGTAGATGTTGAAGTAGATAGTAGATAGATATAGATAGTATATAGTAGATAGTAGATAAATATATTGAAGAAGATAGTAGTAGATAGATATAGAAGTGTCTATAGAGTAGATGTTTCGGCTCAAATGGCGGTAACCTAACCAGAGTTGTTTGTGTAACCCTGTTAGGTGTGGGGTAGCAATTATACCTTTTTCTAGGAGTAGCACAAGGGAAGAATATGCAATTGGATTGAGACGCAAAACGTTTTTCAGAAACACAAAATCCACAATTGGAAATTGCATAACCAAATTTTTTGTTTCCACGCCTTTCACATGTCATGCAAACACACCTTGTTGACAAACGTTAAAAACGCGGTAAGCTCTTCAGACATAACGACCAACTTTCGGTCGCTTAAACGTCCAGAAAAACGTTACAATGACGTAAAAATGGTCAAACAAATAGTCAATCGGAAAAGAGCTCTTGCAAGGCAGTACAACTAGGTTAAGTTTCTAGCTCAAGAAGCCATGAAGTTTCAAGCTTTGAATAGTAAGGTGTATATTTCAATTCATGGCTACGAATTTGATGTAGTTCAAAAATATTTATTATACGATTAATAACTGCTTACAGAAAAAGTGCTAATCGGCTTAGACGAGAAGTCTGAAGATAATATCATCTTTACAGAATTCAATGCTGTCATTTCCAGCTCCAAAAACGTAATTTTTTAGTACGTTTTTAAGGTTTTACACTAAAGTTAGAAAAGCGAGAAAAAAGTCAGACTCAAAACGTTATTCGATTTTAGTAAACTGCTTCTGACGCAAAGACGTGGCTTAAAGACAAACGAAGACAAACGTTGCACCGAAACTTAACTCAAAAAGATGCTCACGCTTCCACCGAGCAATGTTGAGAACAGATTGCTTCTGTTTTTTTTGTTAATGCTTGTGCTAGTAATTGTATGTGGTGTTGGGCATTTTGCAATGTAGACTCGAGTTGTTGTGATTCTTTATATCTAATTCATCACTAGTACAACTTTAAATCAGCAGTTTCATACTGTAAAATCACTAACTTCTATCTCCTACCAAACTCCATGCGCAACAACTCAAACACTGGTTTATCAACAACACTGCTTGTCAATACTGCGATTAAGAGGGTATTTGTTTAAAGGCTCGTATGCACTGTGCCAATTTTAAGTGCAACGCGAAGACCCATATACTTTCGAGTATCAACCTTGGTTTCTTTCTTTTTCTCCGTTGGAGAAACTGACGTAGTCGCTTACAACCAGAAATAATAAAGAGAAAAAGGATGGAGCTGCTTATGTGCGCTTAAAAGTTTCTAGTGGAAAGACGGGCCTTAAAATGGAATACACTTAAATTAATAACAATTGCAAACCATAAGCTCATGTATTGCTAATATTTACAAGTATTTTTACCATCGCTTGTAGAAACTGTTGCTGCGAAGTTTGCGAGTAGTGTCGATTCCGTAGTGAGTTGAACGCATACTTGCACTGTTCCAACATCTTCAGAAACGCTGTACATCGACGATGTAAACAAAACACTCGGCATCGGTGGTTCTACAGCAAAAACCACGCAAATTATGAAGGGGTGATCAGTAGAGAAACGAGTGAAACACCAATTTTAAAAATAAAGTTTTTCATTATGATATCGATTTTGGAAATTTTTTTTGCTTGAAATAAAACTTTGCTTACGTTTCGAACGAGTTCTGACTATAAAATCCAAACGGGGAAGCTCTTTATTTTGCACACCGTCCAATGCAGAATACTGTAAGTTTTCTTAGTGCAACATTTCATTTTAGCTACAGTGTTGGATCGCTACTTAGTCTGCATCTATCCTTAGACCTTACAGTCATGGGTATCCCTGATCAAAGTGACATAATAAAATACTACCGACGGCATTAGAGTGTCGTTAAAAATTCAAACTCACCCACCAGGATAAGGTGGCAATCCATGTGAGAGAAAAACTATATTAAGTAGGTAAACATAATAAAGTACAAGCATCAAAGCAAAATGAATGATAGCGAATTTCAATAAGAGCTAAAGCCTTACTCAAAATGTTCGTGAGTTATACGTTATATGAGAGCTACATATTCATTTATTCGCACTTCTTGCTCGTACTAACAAGAAAGCTGCTAATGCATTTTCAAATCCGCTAATAAAATCCGATCAAAAATTAATATGCCAGTGGACGCTTTGAAATAATGGACGACAGAATATCCGCCGAATTGTTGGCCCTTTTTTAACTTCGGTCTATGATAAAACTGGTCTTTTCTGATAAGGCAGAATTTTGTAGGCCCGATTTGCACAGACAAGTCATCATGCCAAGACGACTTGTCGCGATGATGCACTTCGAAAATATCGCTAGTCGAACCAAATCATAAACAAGTTGGTGTGTGCTAAAGTTTACAGTTTTCACTGAACTTATTTTGTTTGACTCCATTTGTTCTAGTTTACTATCAAGAAACTTTGGTGGTTTGATTTTGTATTGTTGTTGAAGTTTTAACGAAATAACTTAAATTTAATTACATAATTATTTCGCTGTGTGTGCTGTTATGAAATGTTTGGCAAAATTAAAAACGTAATGTGTTCACACAGAAATAAATAGAGGTTACAGCTCCTCCTAAAACTTGATACATGGTAGCCTTTAAATCTGGAGGAAAAAATTGTTACAAAAAATAAGGTTTTATATTATTTATTATGGTAAATCTGACCATCGTCATTAAGAATGTCTATTCTGGTTGAAGGTATGTTCCCAGTCACTCCTCCGCTAATTTCATCTACACGCATCAGAAAAAAAACGGATGACCCCAAGCTTTCATCATCAATAATAGTAATATTTTGACAGTCAAGGGATCCAGATCTTTGCCCAGCAGAAAACCTTAAAAAACAAAACTATGGAAGTAAGATCAAAATGAAAAGCAGTTCTCCACATATTTTTAGGAAAGAGGTTGTAACGATGGCAAACAGAGTTTATTACAATTGCCTTGACCCACGTCAAAGATTTATATCTAAGATGCTGAGGTGCAAACGATATACAAAAATAATTAGTTCAAAAAGTACTGCCTTTTTAACGCCGAAACTACTTGATTTGAAATGCCAAATAACAAAGCAAAAGCCAAAAGTTTGCTTATTGTTATATTTGTACTAATTAAATATGTCAGTCTTTGTTACCAGTCTCACAGGTCTCTTAATTTTCATGAAAAAAATAAAGCCATTCTTAAAAAATTCTAAAATTGAAAATAATAGATTTGTAAACGTGAAGAAACTACGCACATTGAATACTTTTCTGCACGAAGACTCAGGCGCATTAAGCTTAGTGTTGAAAATGAGTTGTTGCACAAATATGAGCCATAGCAAAAGTCTTGTCAACAAACAGCACAGCTTTGATCTTAATGTATTTTCAGTTGTTTTTCATGCACAACTCCTTCAAATCAGAAGTGTTTTTTCTCGGTCAACCGAAATCCAAAATGAAGTCCAAGTTTCTCCCAAGTATTAGTAGGTTATGCATGAAGCCGGATATCACAATGAGTATCATTACATGATTTGTCTGGTGCACCGTCACAAGTAAAAACTTGGCGGACGCTGCTTGCTTGCTTTAGCGAACAATCTGAACTATAACAACATTCCTATTCTATTGAAACTTACTCGTAGTTTCTAAGAGACGCTTGAAAGTCTTCTCCAGATCTTGCAGTAACTGTGATAACACATTATAAATAATTTATTGTTATTTGTGCAACTGAATGACCTACAAATACTGTCATTTGCAATAATTTAAGACTACATTTGTAATCAACAAAATGCTCAAGGATTTCGTGGATAGAACCAGCTCTCACGAATAGCCGAATTTTTAGTAATAGAAAAATCCCCAAGCAATGGCGTTGGAAAGTGGGGGCTGAGGGACGCTGAAGTCCCCTACATTTTTTTCAACCCCCCATAGAAACTTTGAGCCACCCTTCAGCCCCCCTTTTCAAGAATTTATAACAACAGTACACCCTATGTCACTTCAACAATGACTTATGGCGTTACTTGTTATTTGTTTCTTTTCTTCATTGATACCATCAAAACCAACGTACTAAGTTTTGCAACTTTGTGATAAAGGCGAACAAAATCGCAAAAATTGTTGGATTTTGTGGTAACTTCGTGTACAAAGCTCTTAGAGCTTTAATATCATGTCACATTTAAATTTTCTTCAATTTTAGAAGAAACTTTTGGGCAAATAATAGCGAAACAACAAAATATCAAATTAGAATTAGCTAGCTCACCCTAGGAGCAGTGGCGCAGCGAGAAATTTTCAAAAGGGGGACGGGGCATAATTTCCATATTTTTTTCAAGCGTATTTTTTGGGGGGAAAAACAAATTTGAAGCTGATTGAGAAACAAAAAAAGCTTTAGCTTAGGAGGATCCGGGGGCATGCTTTCCCAAACAAAAAGCTTGAAACTTTACTTGCTGTAATGGCTATTTTAGTGCTTTTTGAATAATTTTTAGGAAAATTTTGTTCAAACTTTTTGACCCTGATTCTGAGTGCTTCACCTAATACAATGCATTTTGTTCACACATTTTCGATTATGCGTGATCAAGGCGTAAGGGGTATTGGCTATCAAAAAGGTTCGAAATTATGAAAAAATTGTCGGCGTATACATCAAAAATATTTTTGAAAATGGCTGGTGGGTGGATGCATACTCCGCAACCTATCTACCCGGCTCTGCACCTGGAATAAGCTATGAAAACCATCAAAAGAGTCTGGCATATTTTCTCTTATCTACTAAAAGGCAGAAACAAAAGGGGGATGGCATGGCAAAATGTCTCCCTAAATTCGCTTCTGCCTAAGAGCTTCAGACTAGGAGCTCGTGAGCGGATAATAAGGTATTTTAAAGGAGGTAAACACCTACTGTGTGTTATGCTAGAGGGACGCTTGAGTTCATCAAGCAGTCTCCAAATGACTTTTACTAAAGTAAAGTGCATGATACAGGTAATGTAGGTTGTGATAGCAAGGAGGGAGGTCTGGGGGGCTTAGCCCCCCAGTTGGAATTTTTCAAAAAGTTGGTATAACACGTTGGTATAACAGAAATTTCAGCCCCCCCTTTTTGAAAGTACTTCCAACGCCCTTGGTCCTAAGCCTCTAAGCCGGGAGTCAAAAAATCAGCAGCTAAAATTCAACAACCTCGCCCAACCAACTAAGTCTAACCAAATACTCCACATGCCAAATTCAGTTATTTGCAGCTGCAGACGCGTTTCCAACTTTTTAGGTCTCATCAGTGCAACATAGCAACCTTATCCCCCAACACCCACCTAACACCTGAACCAAACTCACTAACCTTCAGCTGAGTTTGCAACCTCTGTCTTTGTGCTAAACTTTACTCTCCACTCTCCAGCAAAACAAAACTAAAATGGCAAAACTCAAAAAATAACGGACAGGCAGGAATTATGATGTAAGAAACAGACAAAGAATCTCCCGAAACAATATTCATCAGACTAGAATTACAGGCTAGATCCAAACATTACTCTCCTGGTGAGTTTCAAAGAAACTGAAATGCTGAGAAAATACCAAAACTCCATAACCATTCCTTCCATCAGGATCCAGCAAAGGTATACAATTTACGGAAAATAAGGAAAATGAAAATCCAAAGATAATAATTTTGCGAAGAAACTGAAAGTCCAAGAGAAATTAGAATCATGGTAGATCCTGTCAGGGATTTCTCTCAACAAAACAGGATCCATCAAAGGGATACAATTCTTTGAAAAACTAATCAATAATCCCAGTGGCGGCTCTTGGCCAAAAGAACAAGAGGTGCTGCGAGCGACAAATTTTGATATACCTGCTTAACTGTGGTAACCCCAACGCCTATTACAGAAACTCTCTGATACATAACAATTTACAGGAATGATTTCATACTAAAACCATAGAAAGAGTTACCAAGCTAGTAATACCTTAATACTGATGTTCAAGCATGGCTGCGATGGGTAACACAAAACACAGAACAGTAGGCTACCAGTAGATTTGATAAAAACAATACAAATTTTCTCACTTGTTTTTTAAATTACAATGCACACTACATACATGTGGGTAAATTGAAGGCTATTATCCACAAATTCAAGTTTTTTTTAAAACATTTTAGAGACCTGGCATGGATACCCACATATATATAATATATATAAAAAGGTACCGGTATGCATACACTAAAATCAGGGAAAATTGTAGAGGAAAATAATTTTTTTAATGCAACTAAAATCTTCCCTAAAAAAACCTGCCAAACTTACACTTGCTCCAGCAAACCATAGCATCTTTGATCCAGTTACCACTACATGTTTCTGCAACCGTCAACCAACTTTAGCCTAATCTTATCACAAGAGTATCAACTGTCCGGCAGTGGTCTAAAATGTCTAGGCTACACATACTGGTACCAGTAGCCTACCATTGCTGATTAGCCTACAGTTAGGCTACTGATATCTGTCTGCCTAGTCTAAACTAGAAAGCCTGCCCCGTCTAAATCTGCATTAAGTACCAACTATCATAGAGCTCTTACACGAACTAACTCAATTAGATGCAGCAGCCTATCAGGGCTGAAACCAGTCCCGTTATGCCATGAGCCTGAGCTAGTCGGAGTTCCCTTTGATCTGCCTACAGAGCAGCTCATACAAAAATTGAACGGCGAGTCCAAAAACGTTATCAATAGCCTTTGTCGCGTCACCTTTTGGCTCATTTGCATACGAAAAAACTTGAGCTGCAGACAAAACAGGAATTTCATTCAAAAATTTATATTCATACAAGATCAAAACATGCTTAAAATAACATTGAAAAGGTTGCATAGGTATCTACTTCAAATTGACTTGAAGATAGGATCATATATGCCAACTTCCAGGTTACTCGGTCTGCTAAGAGGCTCAGGATGTGAGTTCTCCGAGATTATTTGCTGATGACACTTGTCTGATCTTAAAAGATAGTAAATTTGAAAAACTTAATCACAAAATTGAAACGGAAGTCACTAACGTAAATAAGTGGTTGAAAGCAATTAAGTTGTCGCTTAATTCGTCTAAGTCAAATACGATGATTCTTGATCAAGTCAAATACGATGAAAAAATTAATAGTCTTACAAAATATAACTCTTAAAATCATTGGAGGTGCCAAATGGAATGAAAGAGCGTCACCTTACAATTTGAAATTTAAAATTTTAAAACTGCCTGATATGTTCAAGTTTGAATCTGTTGTTTTTACATTTAACTTTAATAAACAATTGCTCCCTTCTCCATTTAGTAACTATTTCTCCAAATCAAATACCAAACACCATCAATTATCCAAGGAAACAAAGAGTGACAACTATTTTTTACTATTTTACAGGACGAATAAACTTCAGAATTCAATTAAGTATCACGGGCCCAAAGTTTTGGAATTCGTTTTCTATTGAACTTAAGCTTTGTAGATCTTTAAAATCGTTTAAAGTAAAATTAAAGCAATTTTTCTTGAATAAATATACATCCTAGTATTAATCCCCCTCCTTATTTCCCCCATTTACTTATCTTTGTTACATCTTTCATTGCATGTATTTGTATTGTATCAATTTCCATAGACATGGTTCGTTGTTATTTTTGATATGTAATGATTTATTGCAACGTGATTTGCGTATTAAACCAATTATATCAAACTTTGTTGAATTATTACCGAAATTTGGGTATTTCTTCCTTTTAATCATTGTACATACGTTTTTTTTTTGTTTTGCTTTTGTTGTAGGTTTTGTTTGGGTTATTGTTAAAAAAAAAAGTTATCATAATAATGAGTAATGCAACTTTTGTAATATAATCAGGGACTGCTGACTCGAAGACCCTCTTGCGCTGACACTTCGCAGCTCCCTGTAGGTGTCAGTGAATGGATTGCAACCTTACTGTTTTTTCGTGTTTTTGTCTTATTTTTTGTAATGTACTGACATCTGCAATAAAGTTCAAATAAATAGAAGCAGCTCTCATAAATAGCCGAATTGCCGTTAATAGAAAAAGCCCTAAGCCTCTAAGCCGGGAGTCAAAAAATCAGCAGCTAAAATTCAACAACCTCGCCCAACTAAGTCTAACCACAGGCTCCTGTTAACGCACGATCATTAATTTACTCGCCTTGCCACGGTCCCGAGCTCTCGTCTCCAAAATTTTCTTTGAATGAAGTCAAGTATGTTGAAGTTATCGTGCAAGGCGCTTTAGACCTTGCATGCTCGTAATCTATCAAACTGTATAATGCGTGTTTTTCTTCGCGTAATCAACGTAATTGTAGTTTTGCACACTGCACGTTATGAGCTAAACTTTATTCACCGTTCTTTTTCTTTAGTCAGTTGTTCTCATGCAGTTGAGCGATCAAGACGTTTTATTTTCAAGTCATATATTTTCAGTTCAAGCAAGTCGTTGGAGTAGAAATTCAATCGGTTTAACCTCCGATTAATTTTTGCTCTTGCTGGTATTGTTTTTGTTGGTTATTAAAGAAGAAAACTATACTTTTTAATGCGTCTTATGCCAGCGGAGTGAAGTTTCAGGCGTTCCGCCTAAACAGTTAAAACAGAACTTAAGATCTTTGGGCAGAAGTCTGAAAAGTCAATAACCCTCAGCTTTCGAAAGTTCAGTTTTTAACATCAAAATTAATTGGATCCTAGCCAATATTCTAGACGAATCTTAACATCAAGACTGGCTATTAGTTTGGACTGGTATTCTGTGGAGCCCCATTCTCTAAAGACCTTTGAGTTCAGGTAGTTCTCGAAGAATTTTGAAACTGCAACTTGGTTACTATACCTGTAGCCGTGGAATCCCACCACTGCAACATACAGTATTGTTCGAATTAATTGAAATCGACTCTTTTTTTTTTCGTTCTTTCACTTTGGTTTATCTTGCTAAGGAAATAATGTGTATAGTTTATTTATTGTTTACATCTAATGCAACAGGTCAATAGTCAAAACAAGTTTGTGACGTCATATACTGCATCATTACGTCATAACGAGTGCTTAAAGCATAATGTCAGCGGCTACTGCTAAAAAAAACAAGGTAGAAGTTTGTCATGGAGGATACTACTAGAAAGCGTGCTAGTGTCATTGTTCATGCAAACATTCCAAACTTAACCAAAAAAATGTTGCACAAATCTCTTGTAATGAGTAGGACAACCGTTTTCTGGGTTATTAAGAAATTCAATGGGACAGGACCCATAACCCCCCCTAAAAAAGGAAAATCAACGTGGCAGAAAAAGGTTTCCCTTCCTTAGGGTTCAGAAAAAGGTTTCCCTTCTCGACAAAAGTTCTTTTGCTTTCCCTCAAAATTCAAAATCCCTAGAGTGGGGAAACCTTTTTCTGCCACATTTTCTTTTTGGGGGGGGTTACGGGTCCTGTTGCATTGAATTGCCTGATAACCCAGAAAACGGTTGTCCGACTCATTACAAGAGATTTGTGCAACATTTTTTTGGTTAAGTTCGGAATGTTTGCATGAACAATGACACTAGCACGCTTTCTAGTAGTATCCTCCATGACAAACTTCTACCTTGTTTTTTTTAGCAGTAGCCGCTGACATTATGCTTTAAGCACTCGTTATGACGTAATGATGCAGTATATGACGTCACAAACTTGTTTTGACTATTGACCTGTTGCATTAGATGTAAACAATAAATAAACTATACACATTATTTCCTTAGCAAGATAAACCAAAGTGAAAGAACGAAAAAAAAAAAAAGAGTCGATTTCAATTAATTCGAACAATACTGTATATTGTCGGAGCAATAATTCTTTGGACCTGACGACTTTTTGTAAAGTTGTTCGGCTTTGTTTTTTTAATCTGGTTTCCCTCTTTATTGACGTAGCTCTTATCTGGCTTCGATTAGCGCCTTTGTGGACTTCAACAATTGACACGTGCGGTTTGTGATTGTTTATAACTCATTCTATAGGTTTTGAGCGTCAACTGAAGTGGATTGGTCCGCAACCTGCAATTGTCTTGTGGAAGCTTCCGTTGTTCGCAACTTTCAACTTGTTGGATCGGTTCCAAAGTTGTTCCTTTTCATCACTCACTGGAGTGTTTCTTGATGTCAATTCGTCGTCCTTGGAGTGTCAACTTCAGTCAACTCTGTGTTGGAGCTGCGGTGGAGTTCGTGTACGCTCGAAGAGTGAGTCGTGTACGTTCGAAGATTTTCGGAGGATTTGTTCCAGATATTGTTCCGAAATTCGAGTTTATTTTCAGTAGAACTGTTCAAGATATCAATTTCGAAAGGTAGTGTTGTTACGTATAATTTTGCTTGTTTGTTATAACCTCGCTTTAATTATTATTCCGTTTTTTTTTCTTGTATAACTGTTCAATCTAATGGCCCAGGGGAGTAATGTAAACAATTTTCACGGGTTTAAAAGTCACCATGCGTCGGGTGGGCTAGCCTTGGAATGTTCTCACAGCATCTCGGACACCTCAATGCCCGTACGGGAGGGGGCATTTCGTAAACTGCTCAACAATAAACCCTTGTTAATGGTCAATATGAAACGGCTTCGTACTAAACTTCGAAATGCTAAAACTACTGACAGTAGCGCGTTAATTAGTAAATTTGAGGAAATTAAAACCCTTTATGACGAGTTTAACAAAGCGATCAGCGCAATTTTTGACCCTGCTGAGATTAATGAGCTCACTGACGGGGTCGCTAACCAGTGCGAACAATGTGCGTTAACCTAGTCGACAAACTTATGTCTAAATTTTTTAATAATCCCATTAATGTCGAGGAAAACAATGCTGACGAGGTGGAACCTTCTGACAGTGTGTCTCAGGTTGGTATCGAGACTGCTGCAAGCTGGATCACTGCCTCCACTGAAATAATAATGAATTGATTGCCTGGAAAATAATTGCCTTCGTTTTGTGCTTTGTATCTGCGCTTGAATTGCCTGCTATCAAATCGTTTTAGTTACCGCCTGTTCAAGAGTTGATTGCGTAATTTTGTTTTCTTGTGCTGTTCTAATCGAGTAAAGGTTTCAGTTTGAGTTGCAGTTCAGAGAGCGCAGTGCTTTTCTTTTGTCGTTAAAGGGTGTTTTATAATTCTATCTATTTCAGGATGTAATGCTGACTTTAAGTTTTGTTTAAGCTGGAATAAAGTTGCATTATAAATTGTGATCATTTCAGTTCAATTAAACAAAACTTTGCATGGCTACATTTAACGAACTGCTACGTCCAGCAAAATTTGACGCTGAACCAAATAGTCCTGATGCCGGGAAGAAATTTAAACACTGGTTCAAAACGCTAGAAAATTTTATACTGGGACAAGCACAGGAAGTCGAAGCAGTTAACAAGCTACGATTACTTTGCGCTTATGTAAGTGCAGATGTATATGAGATGATCGAGGATTGCGAGTCGTACGATGTCGCTATTGAAAAGCTTCGAGGAATATATGTCAAATCTCCTAACGTGGTATTTGCAAGGCATCTCTTAGCAACACGAAAGCAAAAGCCGGGAGAGTCGTTACAAGATTTTCTTCAATCCCTACATTCGCTGAGCAAGGACTGCAATCTGAGAAATGTTACTGCGGAAGAGTACCGACGGGAGCTCGTGCGGGACGCTTTTATAAACGGCTTATCGTCACATCATATTCGCCAACGGCTTTTAGAAAACGCCGAGTTATCGATAGATCAAGCTTATCGATCGGCTATGTCGCTACAACTGGCACAAGAACATTCCTCTGCCTACTTCTCGGAGAGTAAGCTATCAGCGGCTGTGACACAAGATCGGACTAATAGCTCCGAAGGCGAAACTGAAGAAGAATCTGTGAAAGTTAGTGCAAGATTACAATCTAAGAAATGCTACTTCTGTGGGCAATCGTATCACCTACGCAAAAATTGCCCTGCATTGGACGCCACATGTTATTTGTGCGGCAAGAACGGACATTTTTCTCGGGTTTGTCAATCAAAAAGATTACGAAACAATGCGAAGAAGTCAAAATCACAGTCCCCAAGTCAAAGTGCTGCACTTACACCGTCTCTTTGTGTAACCACTGCTGCTTGCCCAGGGAGCTTGCTCAAGTCATCGCTCTCCATTAAGGTAAATGATAAGCATTTAACTGCCTTGATTGATTCTGGCAGTTCTGAGAGTTACATTAATTCGAAAGTTTGCCGAAATTTACAGTTGGAAATTTATCCTTCAGAAAGCGAAATCCAAATGGCATCATCTGCGGTCAAAACAAAATCTAGTGGGTTTTGCTTAGTTGACGTAGTAATTAAAGACACTGCTTATGAGTCAACAAGACTTAACGTTCTCGAAAATCTTTGCAGTGATGTAATTTTGGGATTGGACTTTCAAAGTCAACATCAACGTTTAATTTTCGAATTCGATGGCACCTCACCAGATATGATTGTATCAAATGAATCAAATTGCGCTGTAGCCGCTGCATCAACTGAAGCGGTATCGCTGTTCTCGAATCTGTCTCCAGGAGCGAAACCTATTGCTACAAAATCTCGACGCTTCAACAAAGAAGATCAGAAGTTTATTCAAGAGACTATTGACAAGTGGAGCGAGGAAGGTGTGATTCAACCAAGTTCTTCACCCTGGCGTGCACAGGTAGTTGTTGTAAAAGATGACTTGAATCGTCATAGAAAACGACTTTGCGTTGATTATTCTCAGACTATTAATTTATACACAGAACTCGATGCTTACCCTCTTCCACGCATAGACGATATGATTAACAATCTTTCGCAATACTCGATTTTTTCAACTTTCGACTTACGTAGTGCGTATCATCAAATTGAGTTGTTAAAAACAGAGCGAAAATATACCGCTTTTGAAGCTAATGGTAATTTATATGAATTTACACGAGTTCCGTTTGGTGTAAAAAACGGTGTTGCTGTTTTTCAACGTCAAATAACGAAATTTATTAACGAAGAGAATTTGAAAGATACTTTTGCCTATTTAGATAATGTCACTGTGGCTGGCCGTACTCAATTAGAGCACGACATTAACGTTAAGGCATTTTCTGAAGCTATTATTCGTCGGAAGTTTACCTTAAATGATAACAAAACTGTTAAATCTGTACCAAATGTGAATATTCTCGGTTATATTGTTGGCAATATGTGTATTAAGCCTGATCCAGAGCGTATGCGACCCTTGATTGATTTTCCACCGCCTAGTAATCTTAAAGCACTTCGCCGCGTGCTAGGTATGTTTGCGTATTATGCAAAATGGATAAATTGCTTTGCTGACAAAATTAGACCCCTTGCTGAGGCTACAGATTTTCCACTAAAGGAAAGTGCTTTAAATGCATTTAATTTGTTGAAAAGTGATTTAAGTAATGCGACACTGCAGTCTATCGATGAATCTTTGCCTTTTGTTATTGAGTGTGATGCATCTGATATCGCCGTTTCAGCGACTTTAAATCAAGGGGGTAGGCCTGTTGCATTTATGTCTCGTACATTACAAGGAAGTGAAATTCACTATCCAGCTTACGAAAAAGAAGCCACTGCTATTGTAGAGGCAGTTCGGAAGTGGGGTCATTTGTTAACACGAAATACTTTTACTCTCATAACTGATCAAAGATCTGTATCCTTCATGCTTGACAGTAGGCGCCGCACCAAAATCAAAAATGACAAAGTTCAGAAATGGCGCATGGAACTAGCTCCTTTCTCTTATGTGATAAAATACCGACCAGGTCAACGTAGTGTGGGACCCGATACACTTACCAGAGCATTGTGTACTGCTACGTCTATGACATTAAATACTCTTCAAGATTTGCATAACAATTTATGTCACCCCGGTGTTTCAAGATTATTGCATTTTGTGAGAACGAAAAATTTGCCATTTTCCACAACAGATGTGAAACGAATTACGTCGCAATGCAAAACGTGCGCTGAAGTCAAGCCGATGTTCAGTCAACGCGACCAAGGAGTATTAATTAAGGCCACTCAACTCATGGAACGCCTTAGTGTTGATTTTAAAGGTCCTTTACCATCCTCTACCAGCAACAAATTTTTGTTAATTGTTGTGGACGAATATTCACGTTTCCCCTTCGCGTTTCCTTGCAAGGATATGACTACTTCCACAGTTATGCAGTGCCTTGATCAAATTTTTACACTTTGCGGAACACCAGGTTTTATCCACTCTGACAATGGTTCGTGTTTTACCTCACAGGAATTCAAGACTTACCTTATTCGGAGGGGAATATCGTCAAGCAAAGCAAGTATTTACCACCCAACTGGAAATGGACAAGTAGAAAGAACTGTACAAACCGTATGGAAGACTGTTCAGCTCGCTGTCAAAGAAGCAAAGCTATCTCATACCCAATGGGAGGCGGTATTGGCCGATTCGTTGCATGCAATACGGTCGCTTTTATGCACTGCGACAAATGTGACTCCCCACGAGCGGTTTTTCAGCTTTCAACGCAGATCCTGCACTGGCACCTCACTACCGTCTTGGATGACATTTCCTGGCTCGAAAGTCTACGTTAGACGCTTCACCAGGTCCAGCAAGAGCGAACCACTTGTAGAAGAAGCGGAAATCATGCATGTTAACCCATCTTATGCGAATATCCGTTATCCGAACGGGAGGGAAGTTACCGTTTCATTGCGTGATTTGTCTCCTTGTCCGACAACTGAAAATGCTGTGCCCGAAGAGGAACCTCTTTCAAACGACTTACCACAATCATCGCTCCAAGAAAACGACTCTCATGAGGACTCCAACAGTTTTGTTGCTGCAGATCAAGAAAATCTGGATGTTGATACTAGTGCCAGAACATCAGTGTACGGCAAATTGAAGTAAAACGTAAACGTGCAGAGTTGTTGGCCAAACGTGAACTGGAACTTGCTCGGGCCCAGGCCGAGGTCAATGCGGCCGAGGTCGAGGCTAGGGCAAGGCGGCTAAAGCAGAGGCTCGTTTTCGAATTGAACAAGCTAAACTCGTGCTCAGAAAGAACTTGCTGTTTTTTCCGAGCGAGGCTATTCAGTCACTTTTGGTTCGCGTAGAAGCAAAGTTAAGACCGTGATTTAGCTACAAAAAAAAATTGTGCAAAAGGAGGGTCTTCTTGTAGCATAATTGGTTCTACAATTAAAAGCAGTTTGAATATGCCCGTTAATAAGGATACTTTATGTGATTCAAGGCCCTTTGCTAATGAATCTGTGATTAAAAGTAAAATCGAGCCCCATTCCTTTAGACAAAAAGCTAATGATTTTTGTACCAAACTTGAGGAACCGCTATTAGCAAAAGCTACTGAACCCATTAATGTTAAGGACTATACTAATAATTTAACCCATGATAACTCTTATGGTCACTTAAATCCGCGAGCTGTTGGGTTTGCTCCACAAATTGAACCTGCTTCAAGTCACCAGCGCGTAGCTGCTCTTTTTAATGTCAATCAGAAAGATTGTAAAAGACTTAAGGCAGTGTCCGTTGATAAACCTACGAGTTTGCAAGGAAGCTCCGGCGGTAGCCACAGACATAGACCTATAGATCCTGTCACCAACTCAGAATCTGTTCTTACTGCCTATCTTGAGCAACAAGGTCGCAACGAGTTCATTAATCTTGCTTTTCAAATCGGTTTCGACGGAGGTAATATAGCTTTCGTATTCTACGAGAATCAAGTTCGTCGACTCATGGACGAAAGTCCGTACGATGAGCGTCGATTAGAAATTTTTCGTGCGTCGTGCGTTGGGGAACCACGCGAAATGGTGACCCTTTTCTCCGCTCCAATGAAAAGCATGACTACTTCTCAGCGGATTGAGAAAGCTTTGGATCGTCTCCGCCAAAGATACGATGTTTTCAGTGGTTTGACGTCCGAGCTTAAAGTCATTGCTATTCGTCACGGAGCCAAAATATCTTTTACTTCGACGTCTTTAAAGTCGTTTAATAAGGATTTAAACACCCTTGAGGTCTATGCTTACGCCCATGATGAGTATCATAAACTCACAGGGCAGCAGCTACTGCTTCACACAACCAACCGCCTGCCTAATCTCATGAAACGGCGTTATATTGGCTATCTTCATAGGAAAAGCTTGGATTTGAACTCACCTAGTTTTGATTCCTTGGGGGAATTTGTGGTGCAAGAAATTAAAATGAGCACCTCTGATTATGCACTGATTACTGATTGTGATAACCTTGGCAATGTTACTGAGTAAATATTTGGATCAGAGTTGTGGTTTCTTACAGAGGTGTCTGATAGTGGGCGTGATGCTCTAAGAGGCTACTCGAAGAAAGTAAGATTGGGCATATTTAGGTCTTTGGATGCACATAGATATTTTAGCTTGTGGTAATGCACCTTGCTCGGTGTATTCTAATGAAAATGTTTCTGGTCAGTAATTACATAATGTATTATATTATTTTTCAGTTTTCATGCTGGTTTGCTGATGAGTTTTTTCTGAAAATTTTGCTCTTGTTTGAAATATCCATTTTCAAACTTTGAAATCCAAGAACGCTTTGCTGGACAAATTGACACAACCATGCAAAAATTAGACGATATTTATTCCAAATACTTATTGCATTAAAACCACGTCATAGAGAATGAGTACAAAACTGCTTTTTGTGATGCTTATGTTAAGAGTGCGAGGTAGCCTATGATTGTAAAGCATGCTGCTATGGGAATTGAAAACAATGATTGCATCATTCAGATATGCTGTGTAAATTTGCAGCTGGTTCACAGGAAGAAATGCAAGTTTGTTGAGTTGGTACAATGTTTGAAAAGCAACTGCATTTACAATCTTCACAGACGTTTAAGATTTTCCCAAATAAAATCACTGCTTTCATTTATTATTCTTTCTTGATTCAGTAGTGTTCTTTGGTCGTGAAATAAAATTAACTTGACTCTTATTAGAATGTTTCATGAAAGTATACGACACGCATTCATTAACGCTCTGGTCATTGATTTTGCTCTTGGGTAGAGTAGGCTGTGTCATGGGCTATATTGATGTAAAAAAATTGTGTATGTGACGTCATGACATAATTTGAATGGACGTTAATGACCTAAAGTGCTCTTTAGTTTAAACAATGCAACGTTTGGCAGGCCTGGCACTGATTCTAAGCTAATGCATAGCAAAACAAGCGCTTAGTAGACTATCACACTTGGTACGACATATCCAAGCTAGCGTTGTTTTACTTTTTTAAGTCATTCATGGATAAAAACCCTTTTCCTTTTTTTGGTCTTCACTGCGTTTTGGGCGAAAAAATTGTCATCTGAGGACGTGTGACCTTTTTTTTTGTCTTCACTTGATTTTGGGCGGAAAATTGTGGACTTCACTCTTATCTGCCCCGAGCTCCTTGATCTTTCAATCCGCCCCTGCGGCCAAACATCAATAATATTAATTTTAAGCTTGGTTTTGCTGCTCCAAAGCATGCAACAAATTAAATTTTTATAAATTATTAAATTTGGAACTCCTCGTCGCCATGACAACGGTAGTAAACTGCCATGATGAATTGCGCCAAACTGTGCTGAAAATATAAACCGCGTAAACGGTTTCTTGATGCGCCGAGGCGAGTCGAGTTCAGTTTCACTGCAAAAAAAATTCGTGTTTACGCGCCTTAACTAACCAAACGCAGAATAATTGCAGGGGAAACTCTGCGTTGCTATGCGTTACAACTGCGTTACAACTGTAAACTAAAATTGCAAGCTCCGCTACGCCAAGCTGAAACAAAATGTCGTGTAAACGGCGAGCTGTGTGTCGCTGAGGCGAGTCGTGCTCAAAAAAATCCGCGTAAAGGTCGATTTACACAGTATCCGTTTTTGCGCGTTTTTACGCGTTTTGACGCAATGCGTCAGACGCAGCGTTTTTTTGATCCGTTTTTTGATATACACAGTATCCGTCAACGCGTTTTTTTGCAAACGCACGACAAAACGCTCCGTCAATTTTAGTGCGATTTCGAGTAGAGCCGAGTTCTACTTTTGCGACAAATTACGTGCGTCAATTGAGAAACTGGATGACTGGTCTAGCAGTATTGTATTTAGGTAAACTTTGCTGGGCTGTGGACAGCGTCTTTAGTTCAACCTAGAGTTGAATTTGCAGTTTAGTAATCTATTCTAGAGATGTTATAGGCTTTTTAGGACTTGTATAATCATGTTTTGAAGAAAGTGTGCCAATGGCTGATTACCGATACTGGTTAGTGGTTACTGGTTAGTACCGGTATATAGTTAGGGGTAATGTCTAGTGTCTTAATCAGCCCCCAGGTTCGGTTAGGCTTAGGTTTGGTTAGGATTAAGTTTGGTTAGGGTTAAATTTGGTTAAGGTTCGATTCAGTTACAACCCTAACTGAACCTAATCCTAACCAAACGTAACCAGCTAACCCTAACCAAACCTGGGAGCTGATATTAGACGTTATCTTATGGGTAGTATATAGACTACTGGTACGTCCGGTAGTCTATCATATTGTATGTACCGGGTACTGTATGAAAGGTTTTGAAAAATTTTTTATTTGCCAATGATAGCCTAGTCTACTACGGAAATTACCGGTACTGGTACATTTTTCCAACTTGCAGACAGTGCTGGTGTAGAAAATCTAAATTTAAACCTGCCCGTATTCACTACATAATTCATAACTTAAAATAAGCCTAGGCTTTTCAACTATTGTGATTTAAGATTGCTGTTTAGCTACGATACCAGTAGTTTTTTTTTTAAATCCCCAGGCTTGAAACATTTTGGGTGCGATCCCGCATGTGGTACCAGTAGCCGGGTCTTGTCTAAAGTAAGCCGTCCGCATCTAGAATAACTCATTCGTGTAAGGCAACGAAAGACACAAACGGCTTAATCTAGATGAGACCCCCAGTAGCCTACACAGCATATCAATGTGACTAGTGATAGTGATAAACTGGTACTGGCGCTGTAAAATTTTATATGTTATCTGAGCCATCTGATATAAATTATCTTGTATATATTATTTATCTATTTCTTTTGTCTTTCTTCGATATGTTTCTGTACGGTATCTTTTTGCTCAGTTTTCTATGGAAGCTTCTATTTCACCAGAAAAAGGTTACTCAACTACGATTTTCAAACTACGGTAACCGGAAATTTTACCATATTTGGGCATAACTTTTGGTTACTGTAGTTTGAGTTTTGAAGTAGCGGAACCATTTTTCCGATCACTTGAAACTTGTACATGCAACATCGTAATAGACGGTTCTTTTCGGTTATCGACCCCAACTCCCCCGACTTCAAACCCCCGACCTGACCCCCCCCTGACCCAAACCCCTTGACCTTAACCCCCCTGACCCACCCACCCCAACAACCCTAGCTCCAAGCTACTCAACAGTTTCCTTTTTTCATTATCAAACTACCATTCCCATGCTTTTGATTCGCCTACTTGCTTTATCAAACTACCATAACCATGCTTTCGGTTCCCCTACTTTAATTTTCAAACTTCAGGAACTGCATTCGGTGCCCCTGCTTTGACTTTCAAACTTCGAGAACCATTTTCCGGTTCCTCTATTGCAAAAATCATGGTTCGGTAACCGGAAAACGGTTCCTGAAGTTTGAAAATCAAAGTAGGGGAGCCGAATTCAACGAAATAAACACTTCCATTTTCTATTAGCTATATTGACCTGATGAGCTCATAATGAGAGCGAAACTGATTATGGATTACTATTTCTATCCGCAGCAACATTGTTTGTAATGTTGTCTATGTTTCTCTTGGACATTTGTTAGTTCTTTACTTTTTCTTTTTTGCAACTGCTACTCTTTTCACGGTATTGAATGCCCAAACGCCAGATTGAGTCATTTTGTTGTGTGGTTTTTGATATGGTCCTTCCTGATTGTTATTACTGATGAGGGATGGAATCCCGAAACAGGATGGCTCAGGTAATCACTCTGATGATAATAATCACTCTCAAGGGTTTGAGCACTCTTGGGAACCTGTCGTGTGTATCGTAGCATAGTACGTTGCTCACCAGATGGTTTGAGCTCTCTGATGCAACATTTACGTAATAGGCCTACATCTTTCTCTTCCAGTAGTTCAAAATTTATTTCAATACCTTCAAGGCAGCAAAAGTTAATATATATGTAAAGTTTGAAATTAGTGAATAGTGATGTTTTCTTTTTTTTCTGGAGGCACCCAGTTCATAACAGGGTTGCCCTCCTTGTGGCAATGTGATAGAGGCAGCATGTTGAAGACCATTTTTTAAAAGGAATTGAAGTAATTCAGAAGAGCAAAAGGTCATAGAAATGATTTTCTTTTGCTTGGCATAGCCCTTAATTAACCTTACTTCAGTTACAGCTTTCAATTTGTGGTAATTTATACCACAGCATAAATAACCTACTGAAATGGCAAGTGAAAAAATTATGGAGTTAGTCAGATGCAAACCACTTTTGTTTAACCCCAAGCATCCTGATCACTAGAACTGGCTAACAGTGCGAAATGATTAGATGGAAAGAAATTGTTGAAGAATCAGGACGTCATGGTTAGTGTTAACTTCTTTCTTTTCGATACTGTATATTTATGCTTTGACGCTTTTTTCTTTAACATACTGGTATATGTACCATTTTAGCCGCTTTTTAACATCTGTTTTGCATTTGTTGTTCATAACATGTATCACTGTGTTATTAGTAAATTGAGGAGCTATTTGTTATGATATGGATTATTCCATTTTTGTATTTACTGTTTCATAAAAATCCCTTTTTTTCAATATTTCTAGTATCATACCCAGGGTTACCATTTCGTGCTTATTTCTAAGATTTGTGCTATTTGTGCTTATTTTCAAGGGCAATGTCTTAGAAAACGTGAATGTGCTTATTTCTAAGAAACTTGCTTATTTTTGAGTCCCGTGCTTATTTTTGATTTTTTAGTGGAAAAAAATAGGATACTGCGGACGTGAAGATCTTTTTTTTTTGGTCTTCACCGATTTTTAGTGAAAAAACAGGACTTTGTTGACGTGAAGACCTTTTTTTTTATTCTTCACCGGTTTTTAGTGGATTTACAATAAAGAGCAACCGACTTTTTGGTAACCTAACTGCAGCGTGCTTATTTTTTGGTGTGGTCCGGTAGTAACCCTGATTATACCTGTAGTTTGTTATACAAAAATAAATGTATATGTGCGTTTAATGTTGCCTGGTTAAATGGTATAAACTATTTTTTTGTCAATCTTGGTCATGTTTTTTAAAATACCTGTGACTTGAATATTGTTTGTGGCTGAAGAAGACAAAAAAAAATGGCGGAACATCACAGAGACCTTTATATATGAGAAAGGAACGTTCCTTAACAGCAGCCCAAGGAAATGGAGCAGGAGCAGATGCAATGCAGAGAGTCTCGTCGTGTCATCTTTTTGACAGCTTACGATGGCTGGATGACTCTATTGAACATCAGAACTGAGTGTTTTCGCAGAATGTTTAGGTTTTGTGTTTGATTTGCTTTATATTGTTATTTTAGAACTCAAAGTTCTCAACTTTCCTATGAAAGATTGAATGGATTTGCCTAAAGATAATGGCTTGCTGGAACCCTCGAACATCATTGATATGACAAGTGAGGAGAATTTGGAACATTATTGTGGTATTGTGTCTCTGAGAGTAATCTAAGTTTTTTAAGTGAATTCATTTAACTCCTCCAATGTTACTGTGCAACTGCTCAGTTTATTCAGTAAGGACTAAGGAAACAGCAGTTTGTTTTTGTGAATTTACTTTGATATGCTGCATCAGCATAAACGAAGTGCATGGCAGAGTCCTATCGTCGATTTTAATATGCTGTATCAGCATAAACGAATGGCATGTCCGAGTCTTATCGTTGGTATCAGAAGTGTAAAACTGTTGAATTCAGATCTGCTGTTAGCTAAATCATTCTCTGTTCTGGAACAAATGAGGTAAATGCATTACAACCATTCAATTTACTTTTTAGAAGTTGTGCTGCATTTGCTTTTTCAGTATGTATTTTTGTATTTAGGCCTATCCTCCTATCGCGAGAAAGCGATCGTAGCGCTATAATGAGCTCGCTTAGGAGTTGCCGGTCATTTGTCCACCACACCAAGATGGGGGAATCCCGTCTAGTGCTTTTTCCAAAAAACAAGTAAAGTTGCCGGCTTGTTTTTTACATCCCTTCAATGCTGAGTGTTCAGCATGGAAGCTGAAAATACAAATTTTATAGTTATTGGTCTGACGTGATTCGGAATCAAACCCGTGTCTACAGCTCCAGAGGCAGACGTTCTTACCACTCGGCCATCTGAGCTGTAGATGTGATCATGCATTTCATCTGGTTTTCAAAAACTTTCGATTGTTGGTTAAAAATTTCTTTGCAAAGCACTTCTTCACATTGGAAACTTTTGTGATCAATCGCTGTTGTCTAGCTCAAACAATTATTAACTTATTAAAAAAATTGAACTTTTGCCTAAACCCAAATGAAAGATGTTAATGAAAGGATGTTATACATTCAACGTTATGATTTGCTAACTTGAAAAGCATACGCTCGTTTGGCAGTCTTCTCACCTTGCTTAACGCTGTAAAAATCAGGGCGTCGAACCGAAACGCAAACCGAAAACCCGTATTAACCGCTTCCTTTCACTGAACCCGAACCGAACCGTAGCCTATATTATTTAATGGAGGTAAACCGAACCTGAACCCAAGGTTATGAAAATTCTTGAACCTTAACCGAATTTGAACCGTTAAAAGATATTTATCTCATGCAAACCTTGTCTAACCCAAAGTCTGCGGAAGTTTTGTTGTTTTTTGGACTAAAAAAACATACGTTACGTTAAATGGGGTGTGTTCTTATGAAGTTTTTTTTTAAGAATGCTTGTTATGGTGGCTGTAACTGCGGTTGAGGACATCTGAAGTTATTCTGAGGTTATTTCTGCCGCTGAGAACATCCTTTATGAGCTACAGTAGCATCTTAAAAAGCACAATCAGCCTGAATACAAGTATTTTTGAAAAAAATGCGCTTGTAGCTGTGTGCCAAAATAAGCCGAATTGACGGTTTCAAATTCTAGAACCCGAACCGAATTTGAACCTATAAATTTTTGCCTCTGCGAACCTGAACCCGATTATTCTAAGTGTTTTTAATTTTAACCGGAACTAAACCTACAAAATTGAACGACGAAAAACCTGAACCGGAGGTAAACCGCTAAAAACAAATTTTGCAAAACCTGAATCTAAACCGTAGCGATATTTCACGCGGTTTCATGCCCTGCTAAAAATAACCTAGTATTGATAATTATTTTATTGATTTCCCGTAATTGCATTAGTATTTGCTGATACAAGTTTCGTTGCGTTTACGAATATGCTTTTGTAGGAAACCTCGAGCATCAAGTCTACCCTGATGAAAATTTTGTTATTTCCGACATTGTATCCACCTCTGCTCTACCACTTGATGCGCCAGCAAGCTCACGGTCAACTGAAAAGATAGCACCTGTTCTGAAGGCAGAGCGAAAGAAATTCTCTCTTAATTAGCGAAGGCAAATATTGGCTGTAATTCAGGTTTGTTTTCTATTGTTTTTAACACCGTAATGCCGTGAAAATGGGGGGTTTGCATAAGTAAAAACAGAAAAACATCTTATCATCAACCTACGCTTCTAGTCACGGGAAGACACTGCCTTTTGTCACGGAAGACTCGAGGCATGTTTTAAAACGGTGGCTTTTCGCAAGGTCCTCAATGGAAGTTCTAAATGTCCCTAGAAGGAGTGCGAAACCGCATTGACAACGGCCCAAACAGGTTGTAGTGTTTGTACAAGAAAGGAGTCTTCAAAGCCAATATCTTTAGGAAGAGGGGTCCGGAACTGGAAAGGTTAAGAACCGCTTTTTTAAAACATAGAAGCGAGTTTTTCCAGTCTGTAGTGTTTCAGGTTGAGTGCATTGCGTGCCGACTTTTATTCGTAAATGAAAAGCACCCAAATAGTGGCTAACAACAAACTTCTTCACAGGACTCACTGGTCCATGTGATTGAGCAGAGTATATCCAACATTTCGAAAATGACGGAATCGGTAGCTTCTGAAGATATCGTCGGCATTTTTAAAGACTATGGAAATGTAAGACTTCATAGCCTCGGAGAAAAAATAGCGTCCAAGGCTTTCCCAAAACTGTTGCTACTTCTATATGAAATAGAAGGCGATTGATATCGTATATGTTTTAACTTTTTACCGTTTAAATTTGTTTTACCTGTTTTCGTTTCACTTCGTGTGATTTTTAAATGTATTTATTTTGTATGGATTCTCTACTGTTCTATCTGAAGTAAACTGTGTGCCCACTGCCTAGTCTAATTTTGCTTGAAGTGTTTTTAAAGTCTTCATTATTTGGGTTACGGTACTAGTCGTTCAAATATACACTTTAAGAATGTCCAGGTGTAAGTAAGCCAAAAGTATGCATTATTTCTGCATCATTATTAATGTGGTAATTACTTTTTCAATTATTATGACCACCAGAAGTTTGATTGTGATAAAGACACTACACTACACAACTCTTGGGATTTTGCTACGCTTAAACTGGACATGTGGGAAGGGTAACTGCGGCATAACGCATCAAGAATTGTAGTTCGCGATCGCTGAGTAGTCTCAATATATGAACGGAATTCCAACTGTAGTAAAGTGACCAACTTCGATTTTATCTTTTTGATGCTATTTTAATGCCTTGCGTTTTTATTTCGTTAAAGTTTCAACACTGCTTTCTGAAGATGCTGACTGTACGTTGCGGTAAGTTCTCATTGTGAGAAGTTGTTACTTTTGATTTTGTTTTCGTATGCAGCTTTTAATGTATTGCGTTCTTTCTATTTCGTTAATACTGTCAACATTGCGCTAGTTTATACACTAACTCATTAAAAAACACTGAAAAGCTATTCATATGTGTTGGGAGTACCGAATGCAAATTACTCCATGAGGATTCGAGCGGTAGCTTTAATGTACTTTTGGAGGAAAACCTTGATGAATCGCTACTGTTCGCTTTTGCTCCTACAACGTCACTAACAACACAAACATACACTCATAGTAGGTTGTTTACTGTAGTTACACGAAGATGTTACAAAAGAATAAAGAGAAAATAAAGAACACACTCAACAACAAAGCACATTGGTCGGATAACATAGGCCTGCAGCAGGCAGGGGCGAATCCACAAACTTTTGGTGGAGGGGGATGTAATTTTGAATGAGGTTGAATGTTAACTAAATAAGCTTACTAAGACGTTTAGACCCAGAAACGGGCGTTAATAAATTCTTTGAAATTGCTTCATGTCAATGGCGTATTCAGAAATGTTTTTATCAGGGAAGGGGCATCAAATTTCGTTACTTTTTCAAGCGTAGTTTTTCCCGCCAGAGTTAATTTTAAGCAATTTAAGTTCCAAAAACGACTCTAGGAGGGTCCGGGGGCATGCTCCCCCAGAAATTTTTTGAAAATTGACATATGCTGTAAACGCCATTTCAGTGCTTTTTGAACAATTTTAGGCAATTTTGCTTACGTTTTTGGCTTCTAATTTTGATTACCAAATACGATGCATTTTGTTCGCACAGTTTCGATTATGCGTCCTTAAGGCGACTCAGGCATATTGTTATAAAAAGGTTTGAAACTGCGGAAAATTTTTATAAGACGTTGTTGAAAACGGCTTGTGGCTGGATGCATACGCAGCATTCCCCACATCCCCCCCTTGAATCCGCCCCTGACTGCAGGCTAGAGACTGTAGTTAATAGGCTACTGATAATAATTAAGACTTTAGGCAGAACTGCAGCAGCCTATAAAATTACGCTGTTTGTATTAAATTACTAAATAGCCAGCGTACCGGTAGCCGAAGATTAGGGACAAAAAAAAATATCCAATCAAAACTCACCTTCGTCATTCTTGTAAAATTATCACAAAGCATAAAAGCACATGATACTGGATTGATGTCGCAATCTGTGCTATCTGACAATTTATATTTATAACTATAACTTTGTGACTGTGCGACGCGCGTCTTAAAATTCTCGACGGATACTGTGTATATCAAAAACGCAAAAAAAAGACGGATCTGTTTCAGCGCGTCAATACGCCGTTAATTAACGCCGTCACAAACGCCGTCAATTGACGACGTTAAACGCAGAACGGATACTGTGTAAATCCACCTTAAACCGGCCCTTAGGAAGCAGAAAAGCGTCATGCATGATTCGAAATTACAAGCTTTAGGCTTTTGTTGGCTTGCTACACCCCACAAAACTCCCCCCCCAAAAAAAAATTGGTGTCGTGATTGTTTCAGCTTCGAACTCGCGTCCCTAGATTAATCTTATTTATATCACAATTTTTATTAGCATAGTCTTGTTTCTCACGCTGTAGGATTGCAACTGCAAACGTGTTGCAAACTGCAGCGCGCTCACTTTGCACTTCTCCGTTTAATTTTTTATTTTTATCACGTACGCGATTTGTCTACGTGGATTTGAACTTTTAAAACCTTGCCGTCGACCAGCGCCATGGCCTAGTGGTTAAGAGCGTTCGCCTTGGAAGCTGGTAGACTGGGTTCTATTCTCACTCTGGTCAAACCAAAGACGTTAAAACTGGCATCTGCTGTTACACTTGCTAAACGCTCAGCATTTAAGTGTAGCGCGGAGGATGAAATAAACAGAGAATAAAAATACGTCAGTGAATTCTTGACAAAATTTAGTCCTGGCGCTAAAGGACCTTAGTAGTTATAAAGCGCCATAAAACCACACAACATTTCATTTCATTCTGGAAAAGAACTCGTGATAGTAACTGCAGTTATCTTTTATTGGTTTTTATGGAACGTTCAAGTCTTAGCCGGGAGAACTCGCCCCCGTTCTGCGTTTATGAGTTATATTATTTCAATACAATTATTTACTTAAAGTTGGTTTGAAGAAGTGAGAGCAAGTCCTAAGTAAAGATTTCTTAGGAAGTAAATTTTCCTTGGTTTCTATTTCGTTCTTAAACAGTGATCTTACGCAGCCCATAAAACCATCATCCTAAATTTTTTTCGCTCTCTGAGCAAACAGCTTCTATTTGCGGTTCTGGTGCTTACATCCCACAATTGGGACAAAACTTAAATTTAAACATTTTTGCAACAAACGAAATGGTAATAACCAGTGGTGTAAAAAGTAATCCAGAAATCTAATTAAGTAAAAGTATTGTCACTGATGGCGAAAACTACTTGAAGCAGAGTAGAAAGTAGAGGAAGTTTCGATGACGGAAAACTTTTAAATATTCGGGTAAATCGTGAGAAAACTTCCGAGAAAGATCATTGCGAAAAGTCTTCGGAATAAAACATAAAATTCAAAGCTGGTTGAAAACTACATGTTCAGTAACTTAGCATTGTGACGTAAGACAAAGCCCGAATTTCTACAGAAGTGTGGCGCGCAGAACAAAGGATTTTAGACCCTAAATACTTCATAGACAGTGAACTAACGTAGAAGTCAGTAGGTTTGCTCCAAAAAACTTGCGAATAAGGCAGATGGTTTAGGTAAGTTTAGCATTGTTTGTTACATTGTACTTTGCTATGCAACTTCGAAACGATAATGTAGTTAAGGATCATAACTGGTCACTAGTATTTTTAAATTCAAAACTGTAAAACTGGAACCCTAAAATATGATAGCAATCAAGTGGCCATTTGGGATTATTTAAAATCACAAATCTCGAATAAAGCACTGTTGGAGACACATGCATTTTTGTTATTGTAAGGGAAAAAATATATTTGTTAGCTGAACAAGATAAATTTTATGATAATATTCTAACTCTATGAATGTATAATAAGTATATTGCTCCTTAGATGGGCAACCCATACAGCAATTGAGAATGGAGCATTCTATAATATAAAAAGCATTAGGGCTTTTGTGGGGAAAACGTTTTTTTTTAACTTGAGTAGGATTCTTACTGATCTTGAAAGTTTAAACCAGAGATTATTAATGTGACTTTCAAATGTCAATTGGTTGTTTATAACAATTGCAAGATGTTTTGTTTTCTCAACGTGATTTATTATCGTGTTGTTGTATCGTATATTAATATTATCAACTTTTTTTTTCAATTTAGTAGAGATGATGAGATAATTAGTTTTAGAAGAAAATGAGGGGACCTGTTGTTAGTAAGTACGATACAAAAAAGAACCTCTTCAGTGGTGCTTAAAACTTCCAATCCATGAAGTAAATCCATCAACATACAATGCATTCTACCTAGCACCGTTAAAGGTTACTTCTATATCAAACTCAAGTTTTTGGCCCCAAACAACTATACCCAATGAAAGAGCATATAACCACTAACCCACAACCAAGCTCACGGTAGCCTAACTAGCCCACATCACTAGAAGCCCTTATGGCAACCCACTCATTTGCAGCTGCAGACGCGTTTCGACCTTATTATGGTCTCATCAGTGCAGCATAGCAACCTCCCACCTTCCTGAAAAAAAAAAATTCTAACCTTCAAAAGAACTACACGCTCCAAATCTAAGCCTCTACTCGTTCTGCTCATGGTAGAAAATTTGAAATAAAACCTTCAAGAAAATAATACAGGCCGGATTATGATGTCACAGATTCCCTATAAACAATCAAGGATTGTGACGTCATGCTGATGTTGCAGTACAGTCAATCTTCATTAAACGAATTGCTGAATTCAGATAGGCATGTGGACCATGACAAGCACTTGCAAAGCCAGCCAACGTCAGAGGGCGCTTACACTATGCTTTCTTTAAAAATTCCTCAGATCCTTGTGGACCGTGACAGGCACTTGCATAGCCAGCCATCGTCAGAGGGCGCTTACACAAAGGAACCTTGGAACAATCCATCTAAAGAAGGGATGAATGTAGCCAGGCGATTGTAGTTGAATGGAGCTACTGTCTTCTTGCGGTCCAAGGTTTTACGCTTCGACCTTTTTACAGCAAGAAATAGGCAGTCCTTTAAACGTCTTACCACAGGAGAATAAGATTATTTTGCACCAGACGGGATACGTTTCGACTATTAAATAAAGTCTCTTCAGTGGTGCTTAAAACTTCAAATCCATGAAGTAAATCCATCAACATACAATGCATTCTACCTAGCACCGTTAAAGGTTACTTCTATATCAAACTCAAGTTTTTGGCCCCAAACAACTATACCCAATGAAAGAGCATATAACCACTAACCCACAACCAAGCTCACGGTAGCCTAACTAGCCCACATCACTAGAAGCCCTTATGGCAACCCACTCATTTGCAGCTGCAGACGCGTTTCGACCTTATTATGGTCTCATCAGTGCAGCATAGCAACCTCCCACCTTCCTGAAAAAAAAAATTCTAACCTTCAAAAGAACTACACGCTCCAAATCTAAGCCTCTACTCGTTCTGCTCAAGGTAGAAAATTTGAAATAAAACCTTCAAGAAAATAATACAGGCCGGATTATGATGTCACAGATTCCCTATAAACAATCAAGGATTGTGACGTCATGCTGATGTTGCAGTACAGTCAATCTTCATTAAACGAATTGCTGAATTCAGATAGGCATGTGGACCATGACAAGCACTTGCAAAGCCAGCCAACGTCAGAGGGCGCTTACACTATGCTTTCTCTAAAAATTCCTCAGATCCTTGTGGATCCTTGTGGACCTTGATTGTTTATAGGGAATCTGTGACATCATAATCCGGCCTGTATTATTTTCTTGAAGGTTTTATTTCAAATTTTCTACCTTGAGCAGAACGAGTAGAGGCTTAGATTTGGAGCGTGTAGTTCTTTTGAAGGTTAGAATTTTTTTTTTTTTTTCAGGAAGGTGGGAGGTTGCTATGCTGCACTGATGAGACCATAATAAGGTCGAAACGCGTCTGCAGCTGCAAATGAGTGGGTTGCCATAAGGGCTTCTAGTGATGTGGGCTAGTTAGGCTACCGTGAGCTTGGTTGTGGGTTAGTGGTTATATGCTCTTTCATTGGGTATAGTTGTTTGGGGCCAAAAACTTGAGTTTGATATAGAAGTAACCTTTAAAGGTGCTAGGTAGAATGCATTGTATGTTGATGGATTTACTTCATGGATTTGAAGTTTTAAGCAGTTTTAAGTTTTAAGCTTGGAAGTTTGTTTGTTGTACCGTTGGGGAAAACAATTAACGGGATTCCCTGACCTCCGATTGGTGGACAGGTGGACA
>OZ023238.1:399841-453503 GCA_964006365.1 Trididemnum miniatum
AAAGAAGGGATGAATGTAGCCAGGCGATTGTAGTTGAATGGAGCTACTGTCTTCTTGCGGTCCAAGGTTTTACGCTTCGACCTTTTTACAGCAATAGCTCCATTTTTACCTTTTTACAGTAATAGCTTTACCTTTACAGTAACAGCAATAACAGTAACTTTTACAGTAACAGCAATAACAGCTTTACAGTAACAGCAATACCTTTTTACAGTAATAGACAGTAGCTCCATTCAACTACAATCGCCTGGCTACATTCATCCCTTCTTTAGATGGATTGTTCCAAGGTTCCTTTGTGTAAGCGCCCTCTGACGATGGCTGGCTATGCAAGTGCCTGTCACGGTCCACAAGGATCTGAGGAATTTTTAAAGAAAGCATAGTGTAAGCGCCCTCTGACGTTGGCTGGCTTTGCAAGTGCTTGTCATGGTCCACATGCCTATCTGAATTCAGCAATTCGTTTAATGAAGATTGACTGTACTGCAACATCAGCATGACGTCACAATCCTTGATTGTTTATAGGGAATCTGTGACATCATAATCCGGCCTGTATTATTTTCTTGAAGGTTTTATTTCAAATTTTCTACCTTGAGCAGAACGAGTAGAGGCTTAGATTTGGAGCGTGTAGTTCTTTTGAAGGTTAGAATTTTTTTTTTTCAGGAAGGTGGGAGGTTGCTATGCTGCACTGATGAGACCATAATAAGGTCGAAACGCGTCTGCAGCTGCAAATGAGTGGGTTGCCATAAGGGCTTCTAGTGATGTGGGCTAGTTAGGCTACCGTGAGCTTGGTTGTGGGTTAGTGGTTATATGCTCTTTCATTGGGTATAGTTGTTTGGGGCCAAAAACTTGAGTTTGATATAGAAGTAACCTTTAACGGTGCTAGGTAGAATGCATTGTATGTTGATGGATTTACTTCATGGATTTGAAGTTTTAAGCACCACTGAAGAGACTTTATTTAATAGTCGAAACGTATCCCGTCTGGTGCAAAATAATCTTATTCTCCTGTGGTAAGACGTTTAAAGGACTGCCTATTTCTTGCTGTAAAAAGGTCGAAGCGTAAAACCTTGGACCGCAAGAAGACAGTAGCTCCATTCAACTACAATCGCCTGGCTACATTCATCCCTTCTTTAGATGGATTGTTCCAAGGTTCCTTTGTGTAAGCGCCCTCTGACGATGGCTGGCTATGCAAGTGCCTGTCACGGTCCACAAGGATCTGAGGAATTTTTAAAGAAAGCATAGTGTAAGCGCCCTCTGACGTTGGCTGGCTTTGCAAGTGCTTGTCATGGTCCACATGCCTATCTGAATTCAGCAATTCGTTTAATGAAGATTGACTGTACTGCAACATCAGCATGACGTCACAATCCTTGATTGTTTATAGGGAATCTGTGACATCATAATCCGGCCTGTATTATTTTCTTGAAGGTTTTATTTCAAATTTTCTACCATGAGCAGAACGAGTAGAGGCTTAGATTTGGAGCGTGTAGTTCTTTTGAAGGTTAGAATTTTTTTTTTTCAGGAAGGTGGGAGGTTGCTATGCTGCACTGATGAGACCATAATAAGGTCGAAACGCGTCTGCAGCTGCAAATGAGTGGGTTGCCATAAGGGCTTCTAGTGATGTGGGCTAGTTAGGCTACCGTGAGCTTGGTTGTGGGTTAGTGGTTATATGCTCTTTCATTGGGTATAGTTGTTTGGGGCCAAAAACTTGAGTTTGATATAGAAGTAACCTTTAACGGTGCTAGGTAGAATGCATTGTATGTTGATGGATTTACTTCATGGATTTGAAGTTTTAAGCACCACTGAAGAGACTTTATTTAATAGTCGAAACGTATCCCGTCTGGTGCAAAAAAAAGAACCTGTTCTTAAAGTTTTGAATCCCTTTACTGTTGATGATCTAAATGAATTGCTCGTGCATGCAGGTAAGTAAAATTTATCAGTGTGCAAATTTCTGGTAAAGTGTTCATGGAGATTTTTTACAGATTGAAAATAGTCTTAGAAGATTTGAGGCAATCTGTTTCTTTGATATGAATAAAAAAACTTTGCTATTTCCAGTTTGTAAAGATCTTTAAATTTAAGTATGCTTAATCGTTTGTATAAGGAGTTATTTATCACATGACTGGTTCTATCCTACTAACTTTCTAAAAATTTGTTTTTTAGAAGTGTTTTAAATCGCGAATAGAATAGAGTTTTTAGTTCTGGTGAGAGAGAATTCCAAACCTTAGCCCCTTGAAACTTGAAAGATTTTTGACAACGGTTTGTGCTGTATTTAGGAAGATAGAGATTATTTTGCGTTTTTGATCGAGTATGTCGATCGTGTATTGCTGTAAGGCTGTTAAAACAGGAAGAGACCAGAAGGAAGTAATTGCTTCGAGTGTTGGTGCATTAATTTAGAAATTTCATACGCATACAAATCGTGTATTTTCAAAATGTCAAGTTTATGAAATTGCGGCGTGATAAAAGAAAATGAGTTTGAGATGATTCTGATTGCTTTATTTTGAAGTCGTTGTAGTTTAGCAAGGTAAGAAGAGAATGTGCTACCCCAAAGCGGGAGACCGTAAAGTAAGTGGGGATGTACAAGAGAAAAGTAAAGGAGATGCAGAGTAGAAGACGGAAAAACATAACGAAGCTTGCTCAAGATTCCTATAGATTTAGAAAGTTTTGAGACCATATTTTCAATGTGTATCTTGAAATCAATTTTCTTGTCTAAAGATACTCCTAGATACTTAATAGAGTCTAGACCGGTTATTGTAGAATCACCATAGGAAAGTTTGATTTCGGGATTTAAGTTATTTAATTTTGGGGGAATTAAAATGAAAGCAGATTTTTTCGGATTAATTTGAAGTTTGTTCGCATTACACCAATTTTGTAACTTCTTTAGTTCCAAATTGCAGTTTGTTTTTAGAGCAGTCAGAAAAGGATTGCTCAAGACAAGACAAGTGTCATCCGCAAAAAGACGAGGTTTGGTTACGGCATTGTGGAGATCATTTATATAAATAAGAAACAGAAGGGGGCCTAATATAGAACCCTGTGGTACACCTATATTTATGGGTTTTGTTTGGGACTGACAGTTATTAATAGAAACGAATTGGGTACGTGAATTTAGATAACTTTCAATAAAGTCATATGCTCGCCCTCTGATGCGTAATGAGACAATTTTTTTAGTAAAATTTCATGAGAAACGGTATCAAACGCTTTTTGAAGGTCCATTAACAGAAGAGCAGTAAAATTTTTATTCTGGATCGCATCATACGAGGTAGTTGTTACGTCAAGGAAAGCATGAACGACACTATGGTTTTCTCTAAAACCATATTGATACTCGCAGAGAACATTCTTATTTTTGAAAAAATTTACAAGTCTGGTTTTTATCAGTCTTTTTTGGACTTTAGATAGACTTGGAAGTAGAGAAATGAGTCAATAGTTGTTGGCTTGTTGTTTACTCCCAAATTTAAAAATTGGTAAGACTTTCGCGGTTTTGAAAATTTGAGGAAAAAGGCCAAAATCAAAGGCCAGGCCAAAATATACAGACAGAACGGGGGCTAACACTTCGTTTCCTATGCGCAAGAAGAAAGAGGGTATATCATCATGTCCACTAGCTTTGTGCAAGTTTAAAGAGTTAATTATATTATAAACTTTGATAGGTTCGGGATTGTGCAAAGCTATGGTTTGAGGTACAGATTTTGAAAGATAATTCTTAAATTCATATTTACCTGTTTGCGGAACGCTTTCAGCAATTGATTGCCCAATCTGTGTAAAATATTCATTAAAGTAATGAGTAATTTTGTTAGGAGTGTTTAAAGTGGAATTATCAGTGTTAAGCGTTGAAGGAAAAGTAGAACAGTTTTTAGAAGGCAATGACGAGTTATTGAATTTCCACAATTCTTTGGGATTATCTTTGTGCTTAGAAATGGTCTCATTATAACTCAATTTTTTTGAAAAATTTATCACTCTTTTTAATTTATTAGCATACTGTTCATAAAAAGATTTTTCAAAGTTATTGCCGTTTATATAAAAATTTTTATGCATTTTTTGCTTATTCTTGATTGAGGTCAGTAATCCTTTGGTCAGCCAAGGTTTTTGCATAATACGCTTTTGCTTTCGTGAAGCCTTTTGTAAAGGAGCATGCTTTTCAATCACCTTAGATAAAGTTTGAACAAGCTTGCTAAAGCTATCATCTAGGGATTCACGCGTTACAGAACTGTGTGTGTTCATAGACCAGCGGGGCCAGAGATGAATCAAGATCTTTGCAGAAATTTTCTCTGTTAATTGACTTAGTGTTACGAAACATAAAAGAGGAATTGGCTTTGAAGTTATTAAATCTCGGGCTGGCTATATTACACGATATTGCATTATGGTCTGAAATTTTGTATAAAATTACACCAGGTGTTAAAATGCTTTCGCTGTCATTAGTGAAAATATAATCATTAATAGTTTGGGAATTAGGGGTAACACGAGTCGGAATGGATACTAAGTTAAAAAAAGCATTGCTTTCACATACATTGACATAGTCAGAAATTGGAGAAACATACCGGTGTTTTAAGGACAAATCGTATTTCATATCACCGAATAACAAAACTTTTTTAGCAAGATTTGTATTTAAAAATTGCATTTTTCATCAAGTGCTGCCAAAAAGGCATTTGTGTTATTGCAGGGGTGACGGTAAATTACCGCAATTATATACTCAAACCAAAGATCTTCACAATCCCGAACTTGTAAATGCAAGGATTCAATTTCAGTATATAGTAAATCAGTTGAGAGATAAGCACCGACACCGCCAGCTTTAGCTGGCGAGGGGAGGTGTACAAATGTATAACCAGGAATGTTGATGTTAATGCACGGGTTGACATTTATACGAGTTTCAGAAAGAAGGATAATTGAAGGAGGGTTTGAAAAACGAGTAAGAAAATCATTTAGTTCATCAAAATGGGCTTATAAGGAGCTTATATTAAAATGAATTATTAAGTTTGTGGAAGTGTTATCGAAATTAAGTTTTTGATTGCTAAGGTCAAATGATTTACATGGCTTAAGATTTTGTTGAAAATTTTGAAAAATGGCATCAGTTAAGTTATCAGGATCTATAGCTACCGTATTTAGGGTGGTGGATGCTTGACTTGAGCAGCTAGGGGCATCGCAGCTAAAAGTTGCCACCATTATGAGCACAAAAGCAATGTGACAACACAGCTTATGGCTTGCCATCAAAATTACAATTGAACTGAAAGAGGCAAGCAACACGCAAGTTAAGAATTCCACAAACTACAAGTTACTACACAATTCAACAAATCCTGACAAGAAGAAAAAGCGTAAGCACACAGCAAAGAAGACAGATATCATACCAGTGTTAAGTACTACAAAGCATAATAATACATTATAAAAAATTTGAGAAAAAAAAATTGTTTTGTAAATGAAAAAAAAAAAAAAAGCATAATACATGATATAGATTGTAAGACTATGAAACAATAGTCCGATTCAAAGTAATAGGGTACTATTATTAAATATTTTTTAATCAATTCGGGGAAGATCGACTTTATGACCACCAATAAACAGCGCATAATAACCGTTGACGGGTTTCCACTGAGCTCTTTGGTTGCGTTTCCTGGCTTCATTGAAAAAAAGAAGCAATAGCTTGCGTTCGTCTTGAAATTTTTTTGGCAGATGTTCTGTGACATAAGTTGACCCCTGATTCAGCTTACGTCTAGCTTCATTGTACGCTTTTAAGTTCTTAAGTTCAGCGAAAATACGGCCTTTATCAGTTGCATTTGTTAATTTTATAATAATTGGTCTATTTTGTCTAGTCTTACCGTTGAATACTGGTCGTTGAGGTAGGCGATGATAATCTACTAGGTTAATCATTGTCGGGTCAGTTATTAGTAGAGCTTCTTTCATGAATTTATGAATGATCCCAAGGGTTTGAAGTGGGGTTTCCCAAGAGTTAAGTGGGTCTTCCGGTAAGCCATGAATCAATACGTTGAAACGTTTGTCGTAGAATTCTCGCATAACTTCTGATATTTTCTGTTCTTCGGCACTTCTTTCCAGTTTTTTAACCAACGCACGAAGCTCTTCAAGTTCTCTAGTATCAGCTTTCGCATTTAATTCCTCGTCAATTTCTTTAAATTTGGTTTCACAATGCTCTTCTAATTTACTTATTCGGGTGCTAATTGTTTCCAACTTTAGGTCTAGTTGATCTACTTTTTTAGTTAATGTTGACTCCATAGTTTCAATTTTTTCACTTAGCAACGTTATCGAATTCAGAATTGTGTTGAATTTGTCTGTAGCCATTTTCTTCGATTGCAGATAAATTTTATAACTGACCAACTACTCAGAGCTGTGCTACAATTACAGTTTTTGCGTTGTAACTTGCCTTGCTGGTTTGAGATTACTTCGACTCAGATGGCAAACCAATTCAGCTTAGTACTACGTACGTCCGCTCAACAGCATTACTGAAAACGAATGAATAATTTTTGTTTTTTTTGTTTTTTTGGATGAGAAACAACATCAGCTAACTACAAAAAAGTAGAGTGATGTTTTCTAAAGCCAAATTGTGCTAGTGCAACTGCGTTATTTCTAGCAAGAAAGCTGTTTAGTCGCGATAAAATGAGTTTCTCAAATAGTTTAGCAAAAGAGAATAGCAGAGATATTGGTTAATAGTTGTTGGTTTGTGTTTCTAGTCCATTTTTAAACACTGGAACAACTTTGGCTAATTTAAGCGTTGATGGAAATATCCCCTCAATTACACAACAATTAAACATTTCACTAACAAGTGGAAAGATTATTTCTGGTGACATTTTATATACTTTACCGGAATGTTTTCAGGACCAGGAGCTTTTTTTTCATTAAGCTTCATTAGCTCTTGATGAACTTGAAATGGTGTAATAGGTCTGAAGAAAAAGGATTCGCCTATTGTAGAAGCAATGTTGATATTTTTATTGTTAGTTTTAATTTTGCTGGCAAGGTTGGGCCCAATACTTGCAAAAAAAGTATTGAATGCTTCACAGATATCAGCCCCATTGCTTACTAATTGCTCATTTGGCATTTCTAATTGTTTAATGAGTGTTTTGTATTTTTTGTGTTTTTCCAAGATTGTATTAATGGTTTGCCATGTTTTAGCAGGATTGTTTTTATGAATGAGTAGTTGTGAATGAAAATAATGTTTTTTGCAGCTCTAATAATTGCTGTCAATTTGATTTTGTATTTTTTATACTTATCAATTAACTTGATTTTGTTACGTTTGTAACATTTGAAGATGCCTCTTGATGTCCAAAATGCCTCTTGATATCCATGGTTTAGAGTTTATTTTTGCTTCTTTGCTTGATATTGTTACTTGTGGGTATGTTCATTGATTAGTTCCGTATATTAACTAATAAACATATCAAACAATTTGCACCATCACATTGAGTTGGTTATATCTTTTGATAAATTGAAGATGCTAAACCTGTCAGCATAGACTTTTTTTGAACACCTACGGGTATACTTAATCTTTTCCATTTTTGGAGAATAAGAAATCAAGCAAAATAGTGGAAGATGATCCGAGATTTCATAGTTTAATATTCCTGCTTGTATTGATTTTAACAACAAGTTGTTAGTGTAGAGGTGATCAATAAATGTTGATGAATTTGCTGTAACTCTGGTTGGTTTATCAATGAGATTAAAACACCCTTCAGATAAAAGATCATTTCTGTATCAATCTGTTTTTTGATTGTTACTACATTTGAGAAAGTCAATATTTATATCTCCAACAATATAGTAGTCTTGTTTCAGGAAGACTAATTTTTTTAGAGTTTTGCAAAATTCTTGAAAAACTGAAAAATTGTGATAAGGGTGCCTATACACCACTCCAAAAACTAAGCCCTTTTTTTTGCCTTTTACATTAACTTCAATAAAAAGGTTTTCAGAATCAGCTGTTGTGAAAAACTTTTTTAGCATCCCTTTTAGTATCCTTTTAGTATCCAGAATCCCTTTTAGTATATTGCAAATAATTTGCAACATACAATCCAACACCTCTTCAGTTGCTTTTAGAGTTAGAGTACACGAATGTGTAGTTTTGCATTAGTGAAACATCAATATTGTTCATGTTTAATTTAGTCTCCGTGACCGCAATAACATCAGGGTTGTGATTTAATGCTGATATCAGTTCTTCAGTCAAGTTCTTGTTTTTTGGTATGGATCGAGTGTTAAAATGTAGAACAGATAAAATATTTTTGGTAGGGGTGGTAACGATTAATTTATTTTCAATAGTTAACTTTTAATAAATTAACAATTAATTAATAGTTATTTTCGATTAAATCAAAGCTTCTGCACTAATATTGATTGACAAATTTATTCTTCATATTGGTTGATATATTGATTGACAAATTTATTAATATTGATTGACAGATTAACGACATGCGTAACTGCTCTGCATAATTGCGCTAAATCCAGAGTTGTATTCAATGTTTCGCTGTTCGCTGGATTCTCTTACATTATAATCAAGATGGGCTAAAAATTAAAGTGTAATCCGATTAATAGTTAAACAAAAATTTAACCGTTAAAGTAAATTAACGATTAATCGATTAATTAATCTTTAAATCCCGCAGCCCTAATTTTTGGTACTAATGTTATTACTTAACCATTCCACACTTCTGTAGCAGCAGTTGGGATTAACTGCAACTATTTCATCATCAATACTTTGGGATGCAAATGAATTCATTTGTTTGGTTGCAGCATTATTTAGTTCATCCATAATTTCAATGTAACCAAGTAAAAGTAAAAAATACCAGCAATTTGAAGCTACTAAAGTAAAAAGTAGCGTTTGCAAAACCAAGGGCCATAAAGCTGAGTTTTGACAAAAGAGAATTTGCTCACTTCCGAACTTGACACATATTTTGCCGATGCGCAAGTATATTTATGATAATTAACTCATTTATTTGACGAAAATAAAAAAGTGAAGTTTGTCATAATCTACGAAATGCAACCTCATTGTCGACGCCAAACACAAGCAACAAAAGACCACTTAATATCACAAAATTGTGAAACTTCAAATCAAATCTTCGTTATACTCACGGTATTACGCCGATGCGTGTAACGAGTGGCGGGGCCCATCTCCGCGGCTTAGCGCCTGGGCAGCACAGCTCCGAAGAAACATCGCAGCGGTGGCGAGTCACTGGCGACACTGTGCCGATTTGACCGGCCTGGAAGTCGAACCCTAGACCTCCTGCTCCGATAGCGAGTGCTTTGCAACTGAGCTAACCAGCCGGTTTTTGTAAAACTTATACAAAATAAAGCAATAAACATAATACCAATGTTGCCAATTTTATTATCAAGCATGAATATTTATCATTTGCATAATACATTGCTTAATATTACTACTTATCATTTTTAAAGTCACTTTAGTAGCGTTACTTTTTGATTGAACTACGTAAGTAAAAGTAGAAGTAGTCGAAATTTAAATTACTTAAGTAAAACTACTTCGTTACTTTACACCATTGGTAACAGCTAACCTAGAATAACAGCGGGTCACAAGCACATTTGGGCAATCCGTTGCAGACTCAATTGGGCGATTCGATGCTAAATCATGTAAGCAATCCAAGAGTACTACTTAATCATGCACTGCAGGCACTGTATGTACTGCTGGCACAGTGTGTACTGTTATGCTTTTGCATTGTTGTGCCTGCAGCGCACAATTAGTACTACCCGGCAATCCGAGGATGACATAAATGCTCTTCCATTTGTTTTGCACCAGACGGGATACGTTTCGACTATTAAATTAAGTCTCTTCAGTGGTGCTATGAGCTTCAAATCCATGAAGTACATCCATCAACCTACAATGCATTCTTCCAGATAACCTTTATTCTACCTAATACCTATAAAGGTTAATTCGCGTTTCTTGTTTCTCGATTTGATTGGGAGACATGATGTTAATGGTCCTGCATGGCAATGACGGTGTGCATACACACAACAGAGGTAGCAAAGACATATTAGGTGCTACTACACACTACACCCCCGTGATGACTATAAAGTATGGGACTGCTCTCAAGTCTAAGACTGACTACAAGCTTGATCTGATGGCTAGGAGTGACTAAGAGTCTAAAGTCTAGGACTAAAGTCTAAAGTCTAGGACTAAAGTCTAGGACTGACTATAAGCTTGATCTGATGGCCTATGGTCAAACCTATAAAATGAAATTACTCAGCGGGGAGATAGCAACTCCACACCATGAAAACCCTTTTGACCCAACCTATAGCTAATCTCCCAACCAGTTTCTGTACTTTAACTAACCCGTTTTTTTTTTTTTTTTTTTTTTTTGCAGCTGCACACGCGTTTCGACCTTATTAGGTCTCATCAATGCAGCATAGCATCCCCCACCCCCTAAATAATACTCAGAATAATCGCTAAATCTCCAGCTTTACACCTCTATAGAACAATAAATCTCAAAGCTAACCTTCTCCTTGACATACTCAGGCTTAAAAGAAATTTTGAATTCGGGTAAAAAACAGACAGAATTGTTGCCAATTGTTAGTGCATAGAGGTATTGTGAATACATAAGATGTCTTCTATTTTTATGGATCCTCAATAAATATATTCCTTCTTAACGTAAAAACCGGATGGTCCCTAACAAGCAGTGAAAAAATCAACATATACGCTTGAATTTACGACGTCTGCGAGATGAAGTGATTGTTGTTTAATTATGACGTAATCCTTTTGTGGATAGGCATGTGGACCAAGACAGGCACTTGCAAAGCCAGCCATCGTCATAGGCGCTTACACTATGCTTTCTCCAAATTGGATGTTATTTCTTCATTATCTCGGCATTATTCCCGTCATGTCGGAGCCTCACCTTCTACTTCAACGACTTTGATTAGGCATGTGAACCAAGACAGGCAATTAAACCAGCCAACGTCGAGGTGCTAACACTATGCTGGTAATTGTAGGTAGAGTTCTCTCTAGTCGTGTGAACATCGTATTCACTCTGGTTAGGACCAGTGAAGGCTTACTCAAAAGGGTTAGTTAAAGTACGGGTTAGTTAAAGTACAGAAACTGGTTGGGAGATTAGCTATAGGTTGGGTCAAAAGGGTTTTCATGGTGTGGAGTTGCTGTCTCCCCGCTGAGTAATTTCGTTTTATAGGTTTGACCATAGGCCATCAGATCAAGCTTATAGTCAGTCCTAGACTTTAGTCCTGGACTTTAGACTTTAGTCCTAGACTTTAGACTCATAGTCAGTCCTAGCCATCAGATCAAGCTTATGGTCAGTCTTAGACTTGGGAGCAGTCCCATACTTTATAGCCATCACGGGGGTGTAGTGTGTAGTAGCTCCTAATATGTCTTTGCTACCTCTGTTGTGTGTATGCACACCGTCATTGCCATGCAGGACCATTAACATCATGTCTCCCAATCAAATCGAGAAACAAGAAACGCGAATTAACCTTTATAGGTATTAGGTAGAATAAAGGTTATCTGGAAGAATGCATTGTAGGTTGATGGATGTACTTCATGGATTTGAAGCTCATAGCACCACTGAAGAGACTTAATTCAATAGTCTTCCATTTGTAATCTCCTCATCTGACTCATTATTAACGTCTTCAAAAATTATTTGCAATTCATTTTAGAGCTTCCTAGTTAATTAGTTAGTTAGTTAGAGTCTTTTATTTCCGTACCGTCAACACAAGAATAATAAGCATAAATAACATACAATATAATTGGACAGCACGAGAAAAGGGAAGAAGCAACAAAACGATAAACGTTGTAACATGCCTAAAACATATCTTGAAAGATAAAATGCCTTTAGTCTCTTCAGCTGTGCAACGAACTCTTGACAAGAATCACTTTTCTACCCTCAACTATTGCTTCAATTCAAAACTGTTTCTTCAGATGGAAAACTGCCTGACAATTAATCCACTAGATCTCTAATTCTACCAGACTAACACTTGTTGTTATAAGTATAGACGTTTTCGAGCTTCATAGCTCTCATCAGTATACCATAATATAACCTACACGACGCTAACCATAAGTGGTTAGCTTAGCAACAGCACTAAAAGCAAAGTGTCTTGGTCTTTTCATTTAGCAAATTTCAGTGCAGTTGGAAAAGTTGATAAATTATCTCGCTAGCAAAGAATCCTACAGCATTTCTACAAAAAGACTAAACAAGTTTGTTGTCGAATTTCACATCAGTCTTTCATGCCACGTGTTACGCAAATAATGCGGCGAGTTAATTGTGTCATTTTCTCTCCTTATGAAGACATGAAAGAAATGTTTTGTTGCATATTAAATGTCTTGTTTCATTTTACAACAAAAATGAAAAAGTTTCAATCTTGCTACAGTATTTGCCTGACTACCAGCACTGACCTGGCAAAACAAAATTGGCTCTCAATTCTCGTGCTTATGATTTCATTTTCTTCAGTTTCATCAAAACAGAAGTTTGCGAAGTAATGATATTATTTAGTATTTTTAGGTATTAGTTGGCGTAGTAAAATTTTTTGATTTACATGGAAAGCAATGCATTTACACAATGTTGGCATCAGTGGTGAAAGTAGAAATTTCTTCTTACCGGTACTGCGCCAGAAGCTTAAACGAGCAATGGTGAAAGTAAAAAAAAATTCGTAGTTGCTGATAAAAAGAAACTAATGAGTCTTAGGTATCCACTTATCCAATCACAAAATCCTAAACGCCTTAATTATAGCCAAACTTTAAATTTTAACGAACTATGAAATATCAGATAATCCGAGAATGGCGAAAACGCAAATAACTAATTTGTCTCTGGATTAGAATGAATCGCTGATCTGAGACTCGAAACAATGTCCTGTAGTATTATTGCCTGCATATTGGAGAATGAAAGGTTTGCCATAGAACTATTTTGACACCAAATTTGAAAAAGCTATTTGGGGGGGGAGGGGATAAGTCTCATCACTGGTCTCTTTTCTCTTCCAATAATGATTAATTTTTCTTTGCATTTTATGAACGTATATTATTTAGGCTAGAAATATTCCTAAAAATCAACCTTTCAAATTGTAATACTCGTTCCTTTTTATCGGTTATACTCGTTTATCAGGAATCGATAACTTGTGCGTAAAAAAATCGTCTTTCGGCTTTTGCTTTTCGCGGTCGAAATATGTCGCATGGCGGACGGACAGTCTCCTTAGGTTACTCCTTTTAAGTAAGCTAGTACAGGAGTTCTTAAACTATTGGAACCGCGCCCCCCTTAACATTACTCATTGTAATTCGCGTACCCTATATCTCAATATTGTATGAAGCAAACAAAAAAAGGACTGTGGTTTATTTGCCAGTTATTTCCTTAATGTCAATGAGAAGGATGTATCTAGTTTTTTACATGCTGACAGCTTAATGCGAAACTTCGTTGAAGGCGGGGGCACAGGACACAACGCATATCGGCTTCACAATATCATCTCCTCCGACATTTTGTTTTTACGTTGACTAGAGTAGAAATTCCACTTTCACACAAAAAAGTGGACGAAAAGTGAAGAAGGATTAGAACCACACAGTAAGAAGATTGTGTACAATCTACGTGAAAATACGTACATCTGATTTTCAACAACTCAACAATCTACTCACACTGAAGCTCGCGTGGGGTCAAATCTCAACTGAAAAAGTACGAAATTTTGGCTAATGCTATACTCCTATTACTATTGTAAGTTTTGCACAATGCTGTATGTGACCAGGGGCGGTATACTGCTCAATTTTTGTTGCGCTTAAACGCAATGCGTTAACTTTATTTGTTCATTAAGTTAACGCATTGCGTTAAGTGCGCAAAAGCTGAGCATTGTACCGCCCCAGTTCTACGTCATAATGCTATACTCTTAACCAGCAAAAGTCAGATGCAGCTGTTGTGCGTCAATAAACGCTGTTAAAATATTTTGTCGGATGGATATCACGCTCAGTAAATAGAAACCAATTACTGCCGACTGGTTCACCATTCGGTGACGGAAAAATCAAATTAAACTTTCGAACTCCCACTGAGAGAATATTATCAATAACAATATGGTTTCACCAGACGCGATACGTTTCGATTATTAGATAAAGTCTCTTCAGTGGTGCTTAAAACTTCAAATCCATGAAGTAAATCCATCAAAACATACAATGCATTCTACCTAGCACCTTTAAAGGTTACTTCTATATCAAACTCAAGTTTTTGGCCCCAAACAACAACACCCAATGAAAGAACCTATAACCACTAACCCACAACTAAGTTCCCGGTAGCCTAACTAGGTCATAATAAGGTCGAAACGCGTAATAAGGTCGAATAAATAAGACCATAAAGACCATAATAAGGTCGAAACGCGTCTGCAGCTGCAAATGAGTGGGTTGCCATAAGGGCTTCTAGTGATGTGGGCTAGTTAGGCTACCGGGAACTTAGTTGTGGGTTAGTGGTTATAGGTTCTTTCATTGGGTATAGTTGTTTGGGGCCAAAAACTTGAGTTTGATATAGAAGTAACCTTTAAAGGTGCTAGGTAGAATGCATTGTATGTTGATGGATTTACTTCATGGATTTGAAGTTTTAAGCACCACTGAAGAGACTTTATCTAATAGTCGAAATATGGTTTCAGTGTAAAAACATTTGGCGGCTTATCTGTCTGCGCAACACAATTTTCTCATATATCTTTGTAAAACAAAACATTTGATAAAATCTTTCGCGCCCTCCAGTTTAAGAACCCCTGGGCTAGTAGGCTACTAATTACGTCGTCGTTAAAATGAGGCTATCATTTGCTCGAAGGAAAATTGTAGATTGTGATGTCACAGTTTGTGCTGATTTCCTTTAACTACTGAGTAAATTTTTTCATCTCTGCTGTCATTATCCACATAGACCTAAATCCTCTCATAAAAATAATAACTTCCACGTCAAATTGGCCAAACTTTGTAAAAAAAAATGCCTAGTTTAGGCGGGTCCTAGAAAATTTTGGGAATTTTTCGGGCTGCAGACGAGACCCTCCAACAAACCCGGTAATTTAGCTTACGGGCACTTTGAACAAAAAGCTGTTCGCATTCAAGAACTTTGATTTTGATGAAAAGTTTTGAAATTAATTCTATCCAAAATTAAATTTATTTAATAAAAGTAAACCCATTCTTGAATTTTTTTTTTTTTTTTTTGGTGATTTGACTTGTGTAATGTGCTATAGGCTGGATTTAGATTTCTTTTACCGGTACGGCGTTTCGGCAGCAAATGTTTTACCGGAACGGCGTACCGGACCGTTACGGCTTACTTTCACCACTGGTTGGCATTTTGTCAACAGATGTATGCTGATTAAGATAATATGCAATAATCTTCTTTATGGATTATTACTATGCTTATTTATCTCTGCTGAAATATGCTACAGGGAAGCCTTCTTTAGCCAGAAAATGCAGTTAAGCTAGTGTGCAAAGGGTGTCAGCACTTCACAAAATTATTTTGAAACTGACAAAATGTCAACAGATGTGCCGATAAGGGTTAAGAAAGTTCAAAATAACAGTGTAGTATGAGTTATTTCGTGTGTTATATTATAAAAACGACAATTGGTAAGCGTTATTTACGTTGTTCTTTTTAACGTTCTATTTTTTAAGATTACACAGCTCAGATGGCCGAGTGGTATAGAGCGTTTGTCTCTTGAGCTGTAGACTCGGGTTTGATTTCAAGTCGGGTTAAACCAATGACTTTAAAATTGGTATTCACAGCTTTCCTGTTTTACGCTCAGCATTAAAGGGACAGTGTGGAGAACAAACCGGCAAGTTTATTTGTTGTGCCGTTGGTAAAGACACTTAGCGGGATTCCCCCATCTTGGTGTGGTAGACAAATGGCCGGCAACTCCTAAGCGAGCTCGTACAGCGCATTGATCGCTTTCTCGTGATAGGAGAATAAATATGCAACTAAAACTAAACTACAAAACGATAACTACATGGCATACTAGTCGCAATGTCTATGCTTCCTGAGTAGTGCTTCCTCGGGGCATCACACGGGCAACGGCCTCGACTGGCCGGCAAAACTACCTCAGCAACCCTATTGCTTGCAGGGTATGCTTTTTTAGGCAAAAGCTAGGCCCACTGCTTATAACTGTGGTTAGCGTCAGCGAGGGTATGCGGCCATAAAATACATGCTTCAAGAAAACTTCATGATGATGCAAAGCAAAATTTTGGCCCCCAGTCCCCAGCAGCTCTTAAATGGGCAGGGGGTGCTAAGAATCTCCGGGTTTAAACTTCCTAAAAAATAGTGTTTTAAAGGCTTGTGATGAACTGTGCGGAAAGACGAAAGAAAGAAGAGATCAGGGATACACATGATGGTAGAACAAGCAAGTAAAGGATGCGATAGATCGGAAAAATAAAGCATTTAAAACGTGGTGCAAGATTCGATCAGCGGAAAATAAGAGCAATTAAAGGAAAGCAAGGAATCAAACAAAGAAAGTAATTGCAAAAGCCTTGAAGCAGGCGGCTAAAAAACTGAAGGTGCTGTACAACAAACCAAACGATGTTTTCAAGTTAGTGAGCATTATGAGAAAAAATGGAAAGGACATAAATGGTGGAGGTTGCATGAAAGATATAGATGAGAGACTTGTAATTAGTGAGAAAGAACGTCGGAAATTATGGAAGGAACGTATGGAAAAGATCATGAACGTAGAAAATGAACCGGATCAAATGGCAGAAGCACATGTGGTTAAAGGACCAACTAAAAAAGGAACTTTTGAGGAGGTGATTAAGGTTATGAATAAGAAGAAATTGGGAAAAGCAGCTGGTCCCTCTGAAGTAAATATGGATATGATAATGGCGAGTGGAAAGTTTGGTGTTGGAGTACTAAAAAAGTCGTGTCGGAAAGTTCTGGATGGAAAAGATATGCCAGACGAATGGAAAACAAATGTTGTTGTTTCAATCTTTAAAGGAAATGGAGTTGTGATAGATTGTGGGACATATAGAGGAGTAAAGTTGCCAGAGAATGCAAAGAAGATAGTGCAGAGAGTTCTGGAGAAGAGAATTAGTGAAGGTAGATGACACGCAATTTGGCTTTATGCCTGGGAAGAGCACGACTTATGCTCTGTATATTTTGAGAAGGATGCAAGAGGAGTTTCGTGAAAGAGAAAAAGCTGTACATGTGTTTCGCGACTTGGAAAAAGCATTTGATAGGGTTTTTTATGGGGCGCCGTTTGTAAACACTGATTTGTGCGACGATATTTGTTTATTTAAATACATAATCACTTTAAACAAATGATCAAAGATAAATAAACAAAAATAATTATACAAAAATAAATAATCAAACTTTTTTGTTTATTTATTAAATAGTCGCTTTATAATAAATAGTCAAAAAAGTTTGTCTATTTATTTGTGACTGTTTATGTTTGTCTTTTTATTTTTGTGCAATCATTTTCTACCTACGTTATAAATTTTCAAAAATAATGAGACTTGTTAATGATGAGACGCGCAACTAAACCCATTAACAGCTGAAGAACAGCCCGGCTTGCCTACCTTTTTACCAAATACAGACTCCATTCCACACTACCAGCATTCCCGGGCAAAGAAAATGACTAAACAATTTTTTATCCAATCAGCATCCACCATGCTTCATTTTATGGACGTGAAATAAATAGTCAACATTTGTTGTTTATTTATTTTTCACTGTTTTGTGCGTAATTTTTTTTGACTGTTTATTTTTGAAAATTTATAACATAGGTAGAAAATGATTGCACAAAAATAAAAAGACAAACATAAACAGTCAAAATAGACATAGACAAACTTTTTTGACTATTTATTATAAAGCGAATAAATAAACAAAAAAGTTTGATTATTTATTTTTGTATAATTATTTTTGTTTATTTATCTTTGATCATTTGTTTAAAGTGATTATTTATTTAAATAAACAAAAAATCGTCGCACAAATCAGTGTTTACAAACGGCGCCCCATAGTTCCTAGAAAGTGATGGAATGGGCACTAAAAAAGGAAAGCTTGCCAGAAGTGTTAGTGCGAGCAGCAACAAGTTAGTATGAGGGTTTAAAGACAAAGTCAGGATTGGGGTTATCGCAGGAATTCTTAATAGGGTTGGTCTGCATTAAAGGGTCTGTGCTATCACCATTGATATTTGGTATTGTGGTTGATGTTGTGACAGAACATGCAAGGAAAGGATTATATTGAATGAAATTTTGTGCGTGGATGATTTGGTGCAGATGAGCAAAAATTTAGAGGATTTAAAGGAGAGGTTCCAAAAGGAGAGCAGAGATGGGCGCGATACTCAATTCTTGAGTTAATCGATATCGATACGCGATACTTGAAAATACAGTTAATCAATACCGATACACGATACTTTGAAAAAAATTAAATCAATACCGATATCGATACTCGTATCGCCGATACAAATATCTCGATACAATATCAAGAAAAAAAATTAATTAAAAAAATTGGTTTGAAAATGAATTAGAAAACTGCCACAAGTTTGCAATCTGCGGACAATTGCAAAACGTAAAAATATCACATATTTTTTTATTTATTTTGTTGCATATATCCTCCTATCACGAGAAAGCAATCAATGCGCTGTACGAGCTTGCTTAGAAGTTGCCAGCCATCTGTCTACCACACCAAGATGAAGGAATCCCGCTAAGAACCTTTACCAATGGCACAACAAGTAAACTTGCCGGCTTGTTCTCCTCACTGTCCCTTTAATGCTGAGTGTCAATCAGGGAAGCTGTGAATACCAATTTTAAAGTCATTGGTTTGACTCGACTCAGAATCAAAACCCGAGTCTACAGCTCCCGAGGCGGACGCTCTTACCACTCGGCCATCTGAGCTGTTAATTGGGACATGTTATAATTTCACAATTAACGTTGCTCAATGGCGTTACGAAACAATTGCAAATAGGCTAGTGATAAGAGAAATTTGCGAACAGTACGTCACTTTGAATCAATGAGGGAATTTAGCTTCATTTCACATTCTTCAGAAACCGTAAATGAACACGCTGTCAACACCTGGTAAGATTGCTCGTGATCAAAAACAGTATCGAGATACTTGTATCGGCGATGCACAAAAATATGCTTAATTGATACCAATACGCAATACTGTAGTGAAACACCTAATCGATACCAATATTGATACAAAAGTATCGCGCGATACGTATCGCCGATAGAAGTATCTCGATACCACCCATCTCTGAGGGGAGGAGTACATTGGAAAGCAAGGCGAGTGGTACAGAAGGAGAAATTGTACGTGGCAAAGTAGATCCGTGTGGAATGTACGGAAAAAAGAGTTGTGTTGAATGCGGTGTGGTGCACACTTTGTAAGAAGTGGATTCACGCGAGATGCACCAAAACGAAAAAGGTATCCTGCAGTTGGGCACAACAGTTTATATGTGGAAAATGAGAAGGTACTAGAGACGACAAAAAAGAACTAGTGGAGGTGTTGTGTGATGAAGTGAAGATAGTGAAGGGAATAACTGAAAAAGCTATGGTGAGATCAATGTGTGGAGTAAAATTAGTGGATAGAAAGAATACTGAGGAGCTGATGAAAATGCTGCGTTTGAAGGAAACATTAGATAAAACGGCAAGAGCAAATGGAGTAAGATAGTATGGACATGTGGTTAGGAGAGATGATTATAGAATTTTGAAGAAGGCAATGGCGCTTGAAGTGAATGGACAACAATAGCGAGGACGGCCAAAGCAGACATGGAAGAAGCAAGTTAAAGAGAGTATGAAGAAGATTGGGTTAAAAATGGAGGAAGCTGCAGATTGTACGAGGTGAAGAGAAGTGAGTCCAAACTGTAAAGACTCTGTTTTTGCATTGCTTTACCTGGACATCTCGACTTCACCTCTTTTCTAAGTTGTGCCGAGAAGTCGAGTAAAGAAGTGAAGAAAAGTCGAGATGTCCAGGTAAAGCAATGCAAAAACAGAGTCTTTACAGTCTGGAATGAGTTTAGGCTGGATTGGCTGTGCGTAGCAAGGCTAACGAAACTTTGGTTATAATCGAAACATTAATTTGTCCCTTGCAAATTATTCGGGTATTGTTTTTCTCAAATCATGATTTCGATTTGAAAATTATCTGCTGTGATTTAGTAATAATTTCGATTCCGCTAAATTGTTCTCCACTTGTTTATTACCGTTAAAGTTTTTGTGTAAATGTAGGATTGTTGTTAATAAATGTTACACAAATGTTTATTTGTTTTTTAAATCCAGCGTATTGTTAACTTCTGCTTGCGTAGTACAAACACATTGACATTCTCTGGTATGTGCTGAAAGGCATTAGATTATTGTTTACAACGCGAACTAAGCCAAACAAATGTTTCCAGAAATGAAAGTTTTGTTTTTAGAAACGGAAAATGTGTTTCCACAAACGAAACTTTTGTTTCTTGTAGGCCTGTCTAATTTTATGCTTGACATGATATGGCATCAATATGGCATCGCGACCTAGTGTGATTTAGAAACGTATTGAAGTATTTTCGGTTCCACCAAATTTTGAAACATAGTTACATTTCATCGACGTAACTTAGCTTGACTCTCATAATTGTGCTATTTATTCAAGAGATGCCGCATAAAAACCTCACCGGTAAGTATTTTGAAATGCAAGTACACAGAGCGAATACGTCAGAATTAAAAAACTTGTGGTAAATCTTCTTAATTCAATGTGCAATTATTAAATAAAGAAGTCAACTTCATTCTAGTCCATATTGACGACCGGGTGCAAATAAAGGTAAATTGAGAAATGTTTAAACCAGAATCTAAAAATATTGTTAATATAAACTTGTCCAATAGTAGGTATAATACAAAATCAGTCAATAATGTTGCTTACGAATCATCTATTATTAAATCGATTTCGGTTAATAAACCATCTTCAGTACCTATACAGTACAAACACGCAACATATTTTTTTATAAATAATAAGTAGTGGAAAATTGGAATAATTAAATGGACTGCTAAGAACGGAAATTGAAGAAAGTAAAGAGTCTAAAAAGTCTTTGATGCGGTCTTGCGTGAAAAAGGGGAAATAAGAAAAGAAGATACACATAGAATAAATAGACATTAAATAGACAGTGTAGTGAAACAAATAAATGAATGAACAAAAAATATGCAAATGGCGGGAAAACATATAATGAATCTTTGGTAAATCCGTAGAAAAATATATAATAAATCCGTAGCAACCAATAATTGTAACGTCATAAAGCTCCCCAAAACAAGGACGGGTTAAGGTAAGGACAAAATTACTAAGAAAATAAAATAGTACCTGTATATAATATCTCTGATAGGGCTAAAAACTACTATTAAGGTTGAAAAAAATCAAAATTTTGAAAATTTACAATAATATGAAGCGTGGAAAAGGTAAATAGCGAAAAGGAATCCTCCGATTTAAGTAGGACTTACCTTGAATCTAACAAAAGAGCTAACTACCAAAAAAAAATCTAAGCTGTCTAAACTAGAAGCTTACTAACTATCTGATCTACTGTAACAATCTAAAACTGCAGATCTACTGTATGGTCTGACTAAACGAAAAAAACAAACTATTGTAAAAAAATCTCTAAGAAAATCTAAAACTACCTGAAACTGAGCGAGAGAAATTCTGAAAGCTCCTAATCAAACGAATAAATACTGCAAAATGAAACGAGGTGTAGGCCTACGTATGAAAATGAAATAAAAGGATGATTATGAAATCATAAACGTCTAAAAGCAATAAAAATTACGTAGAAAAATCTTGGCAAATAGGATAAGTAATATCTAGTGCATACACGAAAACTATCGTAAATAAAAATTTGCAAAAAATAAATACGGGCCTAGAAAATCAGCGGTAAATAGGTAAAATAGTCTGGTTGATATTAATTTCTGCCTTGAGTTTGTGTATCCAACGACTCTCACAGATGTCTAAACCTGTTTATGTTTTGTGGTTCTTCAAGAAAAATTACATTATAACAATCTGAAATTTTGGGTTTATTGGCGTGTGTCGAGTAATGGTAGTTATGGTAGTGTTTGAGTAGGGCTGCCTGATCCGTGTTGTTGCATTCTGAAAACCATCTGACAGAAAATTTGTTTTTGATCTGGCCAATGTAGAGCTGGTTGCAAATTGTGCATTGGGCTGCGTAAATGCCAAAGTTGGAACAATTCAAATTTTGAAAAAGATGTATGCTTATACCATCTTTGTTGGTGACTGCATTAACTGTTTGGACCATAGAGCTATGTTGACCATGATTCCCACACAAAGCACATTTGTTGCAAGGGGATGAACTTCCATTTCTTGTCTTAGATGATGTTTGAATGTTGAGGGCAATTCTTCTGCAGTTTGTTAACATGGATTGGATTGTAGCCGGGTTTTTTGTATATGATGCACGCATTGGGAATAAGTTTTTTCTCCTTTTGGCTTAAAGTAAACAAAGTGGAAAACGGTGTGGCCCAGATAAAACGGTGTGGCCCAGAGAACCAGATTAATTGTCCACTTTGTTTACTTGAAGCCAAAAGGAGAAAAAACTTATTCCCAATGCGTGCATCATATACAAAAAACCCGGCTACAATCCAATCCATGTTAACAAACTACAGAAGAATTGCCCTCAACATTCAAACATCATCTAAGACAAGAAATGGAAGTTCATCCCCTTGCAACAAATGTGCTTTGTGTGGGAATCATGGTCAACATAGCTCTATGGTCCAAACAGTTAATGCAGTCACCAACAAAGATGGTATAAGCATACATCTTTTTCAAAATTTGAATTGTTCCAACTTTGGCGTTTACGCAGCCCAATGCACAATTTGCAACCAGCTCTACATTGGCCAGATCAAAAACAAATTTTCTGTCAGATGGTTTTCAGAATGCAACAACACGGATCAGGCAGCCCTACTCAAACACTACCATAACTACCATTACTCGACACACGCCAATAAACCCAAAATTTCAGATTGTTATAATGTAATTTTTCTTGAAGAACCACAAAACATAAACAGGTTTAGACATCTGTGAGAGTCGTTGGATACACAAACTCAAGGCAGAAATTAATATCAACCAGACTATTTTACCTATTTACCACTGATTTTCTAGGCCCGTATTTATTTTTTGCAAATTTTTATTTACGATAGTTTTCGTGTATGCACTAGATATTACTTATCCTATTTGCCAAGATTTTTCTACGTAATTTTTATTGCTTTTAGACGTTTATGATTTCATAATCATCCTTTTATTTCATTTTCATACGTAGGCCTACACCTCGTTTCATTTTGCAGTATTTATTCGTTTGATTAGGAGCTTTCAGAATTTCTCTCGCTCAGTTTCAGGTAGTTTTAGATTTTCTTAGAGATTTTTTTACAATAGTTTGTTTTTTTCGTTTAGTCAGACCATACAGTAGATCTGCAGTTTTAGATTGTTACAGTAGATCAGATAGTTAGTAAGCTTCTAGTTTAGACAGCTTAGATTTTTTTTTGGTAGTTAGCTCTTTTGTTAGATTCAAGGTAAGTCCTACTTAAATCGGAGGATTCCTTTTCGCTATTTACCTTTTCCACGCTTCATATTATTGTAAATTTTCAAAATTTTGATTTTTTTCAACCTTAATAGTAGTTTTTAGCCCTATCAGAGATATTATATACAGGTACTATTTTATTTTCTTAGTAATTTTGTCCTTACCTTAACCCGTCCTTGTTTTGGGGAGCTTTATGACGTTACAATTATTGGTTGCTACGGATTTATTATATATTTTTCTACGGATTTACCAAAGATTCATTATATGTTTTCCCGCCATTTGCATATTTTTTGTTCATTCATTTATTTGTTTCACTACACTGTCTATTTAATGTCTATTTATTCTATGTGTATCTTCTTTTCTTATTTCCCCTTTTTCACGCAAGACCGCATCAAAGACTTTTTAGACTCTTTACTTTCTTCAATTTCCGTTCTTAGCAGTCCATTTAATTATTCCAATTTTCCACTACTTATTATTTATAAAAAAATATGTTGCGTGTTTGTACTGTATAGGTACTGAAGATGGTTTATTAACCGAAATCGATTTAATAATAGATGATTTGTAAGCAACATTATTGACTGATTTTGTATTATACCTACTATTCCACAAATAATATTAGAATTTTGATGCAAAATCGTCAATTACATATCTCTGGACTGCTGGCGATTCTCCTCACCACCACAATGGTTCACACTCTGAATAAACTTGTCCATCATTCTACTGAATTTTATTCTTAGCTGTCCCTAGATTGCTTGAATCAAACGATTCAGCTTAATGTCGTATAGACATTAACGACGAGTTTAATGCGAATGTGATGATTAATTTGACTTCAATCCACTAACACTTATATAGTGACACTTGACTGCTCCACCACGATTTGATTTTTGAAAGAGTACGAACATTGATGTGTCAGTTACTTGATCGGGTGGTGAATTAGGTGTTATAGATGCGTGAAAGCTGTTCAAGAGTTTGCTAAAACCGGCTAAAACTGAAATTAGAATGACCGTGATAGTAATCAGAATTCTATCCGCTAACACTCATTTTGCGACGTGTGACTGCTGAAAAACGAATTGCGTTTTGGAAGAATACAATTACACAAACACACTGATGTGGGTATTATTTGCTTTTGTGCTGAAGTGAATGTTTTGGATGTGTGAAGTTGTTAATGAGTTTGTTGAAGTCAGTTAAAACTGAAATTGAAATGAATGTGACCAGCAATCCGATTTCCATCCACTAAAACTCATCTCGTGTCACTGGACAGATCAAAAACGATTTATCCTATCACAAAGCACAAGTGCACAAATACACTGATGTGTCAATCAATTGTTTGTGTGTTGAAGTGATTGTTTCGGATAAGTGAAAGCTGTTTGCGAGTTTGTTAAAATTGGCTAAATATGAAACTAATAAAAATCCGACCACTAACACTCATTGTGTGATACTGGACTTTTCAAAAGCGATTGAAACTTTTTGAGGTGGTTTCAAAATCACCGATTTCAAATTTAGTCGGCGACAAAACAGGTTGTGGACAATCCCTGATGCCTCATTGTTACATGTACATTGCAGTATTGGCCACGATTTAACTGAACGATTCGTGCACATAAAAAGTATCGAGTGATTTGTTAACAGAACATGAGCCGTTGGAGAAAAACGTTTCCGAAGCGTTTCTCGAAACGAAAAAACATTTTGAAATCGTTTTTCAAAACAAAAAATTGTTTCGGAAACGATTTTTGAAACATAAATTTGTTTCGAAAACAATTTTTCTAAAAGAAAGGTTATTTCAGAAACGCTTTTCACTGTCTAAACTTTTCAAAGTACGAATAGCTTGGTTTGTTTTAAAAACTACGTAACCTGTTGCTGAAACAACGTGCAGTAATTAGTGTTTTGGTTTTCACATAAACAATAAGCGTTTGACGACGGAGGAAATTGGTTAAAACTTAAATTAAGATACTTAATCCAATTCCCATCCACGAATGCTCATATCGTCACATTTGTTTGCACAGAAACGAAAAAATTTTTGATGAAGCACCAACACACACAAACACTGATGTGTCAATCACTTGCTTGTGTGGCGAATTAAGTGCTGGAGGTGTGTGAAAGCTGTTCGCGAGTTTGTCAAAATCGGCTGAAACTGAAATTGACATGAATATAACCGATGGTTCCACTTTAATCCACTAACACTCAACGCGTGACACTTGATTGCCCCAAAACGACTTATTCTACAATAGAGTGCAAACGTACGAACACACTGATGTGTCCATCACTTGATTGCGTGTTGAGTTATATGTTTTGGATGTGTAAAAACTGTTTGCGAGTTTGTTAACGTTGGCTGAAATGAGTTCAATGCAAATGTGATGATTAATGTGACTTCAATCCACTATCACTTTTACCTTGTGACACGACTGCTAAAAAACGAATTGCGTTTTGGAAGAATACAATTACACAAACACACTGATGTGGGTATTATTTGCTTTTGTGCTGAAGTGAATGTTTTGGTTGTGTGAAGGCTGTTTCTGAGTTTGTTAAATTCGGCTGAAACTGAAATTGAAATGAATGTAACTAGCAATCCGATTTCAATCCACTAAAACTTATCTCGTGTCACTGGACAGATCAAAAACGGTTTATCCTATCATAGAGCACAAGTGCACAAATACACTGATGTGTCAATCAATTGTTTGTGTGTTGAAGCGATTGTTTTGGATAAGTGAAAGCTGTTTGCGAGTTTGTTAAAATTGGCTAAATATGAAACTAATAAAAATCCAACCAGTAATTCGAAATCAGTTCACCAACACTCATTGTGTGATACTGGACTTTTCAAAAGCGATTGAAACTTTTTGAGGTGGTTTCAAAATCACCGATTTCAAATTCAATCGGCAACAAAACATGTTATAGACAACGCCTGGTGCCTCATTGTTACATGTACATTGCAGTATTGGCCACGATTTAACTGAACGATTCGTGCACATAAAAAGTATCGAGTGATTTGTTAACAGAACATGAGCCGTTGGAAAAACGTTTCCGAAGCGTTTCTCGATCCCAACAATCTATTCGGAATCGTTTTTCAAAACAAAAAATTGTTTCGGAAACGATTTTTGAAACATAAAATCGTTTTGGAAGCGAAAAGTTGTTTCGGAAACGCTTTTCACTGTCTAAACTTTTCAAAGTACGAATAGTTAGGTTTGTTTTAAAAACCACGCAACCTGTTGCTGAAACAACGTACAATAATTAGTCTTTTGGTTTTCGCATAGTCAAACTGCGTTTGACGACGGAGGAAATTGGTTAAAACCTCAATTACGATACTTAATCCAAACTCCATCCACTAACACTCGTCTCATCACACTCGACTGAAGAAAAACGAAAAAGTTTTTGATGAAGCACCAACACACACAAACACTGATGTGTCAATCACTTGCTTGTGTGGCGAATTAAGTGCTGTAGGGATGTGAAAGCTGTTCGTGAGTTTGTCAAAATCGGCTGAAACTGAAATTGACATGAATATGACCAATGGTTCCACTTTAATCCACTAACACTCATCGCGTGACACTTGATTGCCCCAAAACGATTTAATCTGCAATAGAGTGCGAACGTGCGAATACACTGATGTGTCCATCACTTGATTGCGGGTTGAGTTATATGTTTTGGATGTGTGAAAACTGTTCGCGAGTTTGTTAACATCGGCTGAAACTGAGTTCAATGCGAATGCGAATGTGATGATTGATGTGACTTCAATTCACTAACACTTATCTAGTGACACTCGACTGCTTAACCACGATTTGATTTTTGAAAGAGTACGAACATACAAACACACTGATGTGTCAATTACTTGATTGGGTGGTGAATTAGTTGTTATCGGTGGTAAGTTGTTGGCAACAGTGTATCCGATTTCACCGGCACGGATCAAACCAGGGACCTGCCGTTCCAGAAGTTATGGTTTCAACCACAACACTGCCATTGCTGATCACTACAGTGATTGTAAATTATAATTGGCAACTTTGCAATGCGACATTTTCTTGGCAAAGACGCGTTTTTTTTGCTTCGTTAGCAATTGTAGTGTAGTCTACGGTACAGTGCAAGAAATGAAATAATGAATTGATATGAGTTATTTGGCTTTTTATCTTGCCTAATCTGACCAACGGAAATGCCAGTTGAAAATAGAAGCAGAGTAAAAGAGTTGTAAGCACTCACAGGTTCGGTACCTACAGTACATGCTGTCTAGCTTAGTTTGAGTCCTACCAAAATGCACTCGGAAAGAAATGCTAGAAGCACTTGCCAGAAATAGACTGCACATTGTAATGCAAGTACGATGCGTACTCAGAATGTCCAGATAGTTTCTCCGATTTTATAGTGATAACAATTGTAAGTTTAAATGAGTTTTTTGTATGGTAGATAAGAACTACAAGCACCATAAGAACCATTAAATAAGAAAGACAAAAGAATAATCAAAAGGAAAGAAGTAAAGCAACAATGTACAGATAGGTCTTTCAGTTAGGTTACAACAAATTCGAGACTGGTCATCAGGTCATTGAGACTTTTCACTGGTTCAATTATTTACCGTTGAGTTCAATACAGGAAACTAATTGTACAGCAATTCTGTGACAAACCCTTTTTGGGTAACGTCTGGTATCGGCCCCCAAGTTCAGGTAGGGTTAGATTTGGTTAGGGCTAGGTGCAGTTAGGGTTTGATTTGATTAGGGTTAGGGTGAACTTCGGTTAGGGTCAGGTTAAAGGTTATGTTAAGGTCGCAAGTTAGATTAAATTTGCCAGACAGAAAAATCGTGGGGACTAATACTACTGTGTATACTAGACCAGACATGGGGTAATCGTAATGTAATTAGTAATCGATTACAATTAATTACATTTTTTTCAGTAATCGTAATCGATTACATTGCAGCTGATTACATCATTCAGTGAATTACGCTTTCGATTCTGGTTGAAGCGGTGAGAATTTTTGTTTTGCGTACTTGCACTGCGTTGTGCCAATTCACAAGTCTATCCGCTGTGTTGGTTTGAACCACATCACGCAGTTGGAAACAAAAATGTAATTAGAGCATTGCCACCTTTATCTCTTAGATCTGAATAACAGCTGCCGTCGTGCTAAAACTTCTATTGTGTTGTTTTATAGCACCTATGCTTTCTACTAAAACAAACAAGCAACACATTCGTCACTGAAAATTTAATTAGCACATTATTCGTTTATTTGATCAGAGTGTGAAGCAAAAAAATTTCTTCGCAAGCTTTGCAGTCTGTGATTAGTTTTTAGTATGAGTTGTCAGTCGAGTCTTAGTTTCGCTAAAAAGTAAAACCAAAAAAATCTACCAACAATTCCGCAAGCTGACTAAAAGTAATCGAAATTGTAATCGCGATTACAATTGATGTAATTGTAATTTTAATCAATTACAATAATTTTTTTTAGTAATCGTAATCGTAATTGTAATTAAATGATTAGGAGTAATTGCAATCGTAATCGATTACATGAGTTCTGTAATTGCCCCAAGTCTGTATTAGACATTGCCAGATTACCTGATTACCCTCTTTTGTATAGTTGTATATCAATTATAGTAATTTTATAAGCAGTAACTCACTATAAATGCAAGAAGTAGTTAGTAATATCTCTTTGTACACAATGTCTTTTTTTTCTTCCGATTGTTATCACTATAAGTTGCACAAAACTTTCTGGACACCGTGTACAGATTAGGGTGCATCATTTCCCCTTTATTTTGGAATTTAAATTTGTGCCATTGATAAATTATAATATATTTTAATCTTGTTTAGGTTTTGAGATATGGCGATTTTAGTACAATAAAATTTGGGGGTGCATGCAGGAGTGGTTGGGGGGGTCTCTGGGTTTTCCATAATTTTTTTAGTTGCTTAACGGTCGAGACCCCGACTCTCCCCCTCTTAACTCTGGAGGAGGGGATGGTAATATAAAATATTGTAAAAACACTGCGCCACAAGGAGTAGCTACGTCATCTAATGGTCTTTTTGTCCGGTTTAAAACCGATGTAAGTACAAACGAAGCTGGTTTCGAGTACAATTAAAATTTTGCCGTTTAAAGTTCCTACAGAAGTTATACTTCACAGAGTTTAATTGCTGCATCTATCATAATGGCACCGTAAGCTGTTTGAAATGAATTGGCGTAAGGATGGTGTAGGTCGGGTGGACCTGTTGGACATCGTGTCTGGGTTTTGCTAGTTTGATGCTCAACTGGTTCAGATAACATGATGCTTGCTCTTCACGATGATAAAACCGTAGTTGCTTATGCCGCCAACAGCAGTCAGACCAGTAAGTGGCGCCACTTGAGTAAGTAAAGTGGCGCCACTTCATGGGACAAATGGCGCCACTTCAAAGTTGAGGTGCACTTGTCCCATGAAGTGACGCCACTTCACTCCCTCAAGTGGCGCCATTTCACACTCAAGGGGCGCCACTTTCAGGTGGCGCCACTTACTGGTCTGACCCCGTCTCTATGCCGCTATGCATGGTTTGCTAAAAAAAGGATAGTAGTTTTACAACTCATCCACTGAAAACAAGCAACGAAGTAAAATGTGAGACTTACTAAGGATATGTTTATTCACATAACGAGGCATACTATTTTGTTCGTTGATAAATTTCATTTAAATTATGCTTTCTTGTTGAATGCTTAATTTTTATAACCATCCTTTTTTTCAGATTTACGTACACGTCTCGTGATGCTGTTTGCAGCAGTCGTTTAATTCTTACTGATGATGTGACGTCATTAACATTTACGTCACCAAACTAAAAGAGTCTTGTATTTTTTTGCAGTATGTGGTTTTTTAGTTTTTAAGAGCTCCAATAGGAACTCGGCATTTACTTTGACCTGAAAAAGAGTAAACAAACTGAAATAAAAAAGGGTTAACTAAACTTATGTTTCACCAGGCCCTTTAGGAAATCATTGAGATGTTAAAATTTGGAAGTAGTTGAGTGATTTATTTGCAGGATTGCCCTGACCCTTCAAAAAAATTGTTCAATAATGTTTCACGCTCACCCTTGAAACCTAGCATCAAAGCAAGGTGTCCTGAACACTATTTTATGAATCGTTTATGAGGAAACTAACCCTGTCTTGTTTTTTATGCTTTATGTGGCTAATTTTTAAGTGTTTAACAGGATCAATCCCAACTCACCTTGTTTAAGTGACCGTCGATGTGGCGGCGAAATGCCTCTCCCATATCAATCCTCCGGTAACACAATGCGGGTCGTATTTTTAACTGATGCCTCCCTTGCTAACGGAGGCTTTTTGGCTACGTACAACTCCAATGAAGCCAAAGGTGATATTTTTTTCTTTCATTAAAATCCTTTTGCTCTGGCTTTTTGCTATATACTCAACCAAAGAAAAAACGTAGTTAATATAGCATGAAGCTAAAAATGAACTATAACTGGCTCTTTATCGATAACCGTGTAGATTTGAGCTAAAAAAGCTTCACTAGTGTCGTGAGTAATTGAAAACCAGCACTCTTTAAACCTCCTATAAACTTGTACTAATCTCAAACGTTTAAAGCATAATAATTTGAAAGATTTGATTTATTAAAAATTCACCAGTTTTTCATGTTATCTTATTTCGTTTGTGGTGGAGTTTTGAACGAACCCGGGGGCGACAACTTTACCTCCCCCAATTACCCCTCCTCTTACATCAATCGCATGGAATGCATTTGGACGATCGAGAACCCTAATCTATCCAATTCGACAATTTTGACCCAGTTGTACAACTTTGAGTTAGAAAATCACGTGATTTGCGATTACAATCGTTTGCATTTTAAAACAGGTGAGGTTATGACAAAATATTTGATTTGGTTCGGCTTTTAAAAAGCTATTGCTAATTTAGAAACCACGCTGACGATACCAAAGAAGTTGAAACAGTGCTATAATTTTAAAGTTAACATAACCATTTGTAAATTTAAGAGAAGCACGAAAAGTTTTTAAGCTAAAGCTGATCTATTTTAGGCCAAATAACTTTTTTGTCATTTTGTCATAAGCTATTTTACTTCTAAGCGGCCTTTCACATTTTTGTTTAGGATTGACGTATGATGGTTTCCCTATATCGACCTACTGCGGGCGAACAAATCCACAACCGTTAGGTGTCGCATTTCCAGAAATTTTTGTGCAATTTATTTTCAACCCTTATACCACAGGCAAAGAATTTTTAGCCTCATACTCTTTCACTAGTGAGAAAAAGATTAATCTTGACTTGTAATGCATGATTCAAAAACGGCTAAAAAAATTTTTACCGGCACACTACGCGCGGCATTGCGACACCCGTAAGCAACGGGAAAAGGTTTTAAATTCCAGTATATACTTTCCGGATGCGAACGAAATCGAACTCAAAGCGAAGGGCAAATTTTCAGATAGCTATATTTTTTTTATCCTTTTTTCTGATTTAAGCTTTGTGGTTGTGGTTTGTAGCTCGTGGTTTTTAGGATGGACTTATACTTCAAGTTTTTGATAAACTTTGATATTAATACTTTTTGGGGTTGATTTGACTGTGCTTTTTTTTCTTTTCAGCCCTGGAGGGCCTGATCCATACGTACACAATTTGAATTGTAAAACAATTATAACAATTGATCGGAAAACAAAATTCAGCTCTTTTTTAACTTCTTTGATGTTGAATTTAAAGACAACTGTGATTTTGACCATTTGGACATCAAATAAACATTCTGATTTATAACGTAGATTCAGCTATCATTTGCAGCTGCAGCGTAATATGACGGCTGAATCTATCCTATACGTCTATAATTGTGATACAGTATATGATATATCATAGATTGTTAACCTTTTAAAGTGGTTGGGTCAAAAGTGACGTTGGAGTGCAATGAAAGAAAAACGTAGGTTGTTACATACTCAATTTCTGCAAATTTTACAAATGAAGAGCAAAAAAGGTCATCTGTCCTATCCAAGTTTTTTCTTATATTTTGGAAACTACTAATTTTGAAAGTGTCAGTGGTTCGCCATATCTGTTGTACAATGTTAATACATCAGAACGTATGTTGTAGAAACGACCAGGCACAATGCATAGAAAATGGGTTTAATTTGTTTCATCTTTTGCAAAAAGTACATAATCTTTTTGTTGTTTTGTTTTTGCTACATTTTACCCACTGATACGAGTCACTGGTTTACTCGTCTAAGTAAGCATTTCCTCCTCAGTTCACATCGCTATCACAAACTTGATTTATAACTTGTACGATGTCGTAGATTGCATAGCAATGAAATGCTCTTCTTTACAGTCAAAACTTAATCATCTACTGCACCGCGAAAACTTGTGCATTAATTTGCTTAAATAATATTATCTTATTTCTTAATCCTCTTCTACTTTAAAAACGAGAGTGGCTCAGATGCTGTTTTGTTAAAGCGACTTTGCGATAGTTCTCTTTCCTGATCCTGTGTTTTCACTCAGCAACAAAGTCTTCTGCCATCTGACTCCATTCCTTTCCACATTCATTATTTTATCCATATGTTCCTTCTATAATTTTCGTAATTATTTGATGACCTTACATTTATACAGAGAGTATCTAAAAGTGTTAACTTTGCTGATATAATAAGATAGAAGCCTATGAAACAAACTGCTGAATAGCTTAAGTGATTTGAGTCAACTGAGAAGTTCCAAACATGCAACGTGTCTTGGACAGCAATGTGAGGTGAGTTGTAGAGATACCCTGTTGAGAAGAGTGTTATATACATTTTTGAGGAATTTTAATTTTTTTAGACAGTGTTGAAGGTGTAAATTCGTCAATTTTAATTTCTTTAAATTATTTTAAAACTTTTTGAAGTATTATGCCTTGATCAAAATTTTGGAAGAATTGTGTGCTACCTTTTCCACCAGACGGGATACGTTTCGACTATTAAATTAAGTCTCTTCAGTGGTGCTATGAGCTTCAAATCCATGAAGTACATCCATCAACCTACAATGCATTCTTCCAGATAACCTTTATTCTACCTAATACCTGTAAAGGTTAATTCGCGTTTCTTGTTTCTCGATTTGATTGGGAGACATGATGTTAATGGTCCTGCATGGCAATGACGGTGTGCATACACACAACAGAGGTAGCAAAGACATATTAGGTGCTACTACACACTACACCCCCGTGATGACTATAAAGTATGGGACTGCTCTCAAGTCTAAGACTGACTATAAGCTTGATCTGATGGCTAGGACTGACTATGAGTCTAAAGTCTAGGACTAAAGTCTAAAGTCTAGGACTAAAGTCTAAAGTCTAGGACTGACTATAAGCTTGATCTGATGGCCTATGGTCAAACTTAGAAAATGAAATTACTCCGCAGGGAAATAGCAACTTCACACCATGAAAACCCTTTTGACCCAAACTATAGCTAATCTCCCAACCAGTTTCTGTACTTTAACTAACCCGTTTTTGCAGCTGCACACGCGTTTCGATCTTATTAGGTCTCATCAGTGCAGCATAGCATCCCCCACCCCCTAAATAATACTCAGAATAATCGCTTAATCTCCAGCTTTACACCTCTATAGAACAATAAATCTCAAAGCTAACTTTCTCCTTGACATACTCAAGGCTTAAAAGAAATTTTGAATACGGGTAAAAAACAAACAGAATTGTTGCCAATTGTTAGCACACAGAGGTATTGTGATAACATAAGATGTCTTCTATTTTTATGGATCCTCAATAAATATATTCCTTCTTAACGTAAAAACCGGATGGTCCCTAACAAGCAGTGAAAAAATCAACATATACGCTTGAATTTACGACGTCTGTGAGATGAAGTGATTGTTGTTTAATTATGACGTAATCCTTTTGTGGATAGGCATGTGGACCAAGACAGGCACTTGCAAAGCCAGCCATCGTCATAGGCGCTTACACTATGCTTTCTCCAAATTGGATGTTATTTCTTCATTATCTCGGCATTATTCCCGTCATGTCGGAGCCTCACCTTCTACTTCAACGACTTTGATTAGGCATGTGAACCAAGACAGGCAATTAAACCAGCCAACGTCGAGGTGCTAACACTATGCTGGTAATTGTAGGTAGAGTTCTCTCTAGTCGTGTGAACATCGTATTCACTCTGGTTAGGACCAGTGAAGGCTTACTCAAAAGAGATGAAGCTAGAGAAGGGGCAACTGTGTCTTGATTCGTTGAGAGACAAACGAATTGATCGAGAGATGTTGGACGCGTTCATCTTGTGGATGGTAGTAGATGAGTTGGTAACATTAAATTGATCTGATGTTTATAGTCAGTCTTAGACTTGAGAGCAGTCCCACACTTTATAGTCATCACGCGGGTGTAGTGTGTAGTAGCACCTAAAGGTCGATTTACACAGTATCCGTTTTTGCGCGTTTTTACGCGTTTTGACGCAATGCGTCAGACGCAGCGTTTTTTTGATCCGTTTTTTGATATACACAGTATCCGTCAACGCGTTTTTTTGCAAACGCACGACAAAACGCTCCGTCAATTTTAGTGCGATTTCGAGTAGAGCCGAGTTCTACTTTTGCGACAAATTACGTGCGTCAATTGAGAAACTGTATGACTGGTCTAGCAGTATTATATTTAGGTAAACTTTGCTGGGCTGTGAACAGCGTCTTTAGTTCAACCTAGAGTTGAATTTGCAGTTTAGTAATCTATTCTAGAGATGTTATAGGCTTGTTAGGACTTGTATAATCATGTTTTGAAAAAAGTGTGCCAATGGCTGATTATCGATACTGGTTAGTGGTTACTGGTTACTGGTTAGTACCGGTATATAGTTAGGAGTAACGTCTAGTGTCTTAATCAGCCCCCAGGTTCGGTTAGGCTTAGGTTTGGTTAGGATTAAGTTTGGTTAGGGTTAAATTTGGTTAAGGTTCAATTCAGTTACAACCCTAACTGAACCTAATCCTAACCAAACGTAACCAGCTAACCCTAACCAAACCTGGGAGCTGATATTAGACGTTATCCTATGGGTAGTCTATAGACTACTGGTACGTTCGGTAGTCTATCATATTGTATGTACCGGGTACTGTATGAAAGGTTTTGAAAAATTTTTTATTTGTCAATGATAGCCTAGTCTACTAAGGAACCTACCGGTACTGGTACATTTTTCCAACTTGCAGACAGTGCTGGTGTAGAAAATCTAAATTTAAACCTGCCCGTATTCACTACATAATTCATAACTTAAAATAGGCCTAGGCTTTTCAACTATTGTGATTTAAGATTGCTGTTTAGCTACGATACCAGTAGTTTTTTTTAAATCCCCAGGCTTGAAACATTTTGGGTGCGACCCCGCATGTGGTACCAGTAGCCGGGTCTTGTCTAAAGTAAGCCGTCCGCATCTAGAATAACTCATTCGTGTAAGGCAACGAAAGACACAAACGGCTTAATCTAGATGAGACCCCCAGTAGCCTACACAGCATATCAATGTGACTAGTGATAGTGATAAACTGGTACTGGCGCTGTAAAATTTTATATGTTATCTTAGCCATCTGATATAAATTATCTTGTATATATTATTTATCTATTTCTTTTGTCTTTCTTCGATATGTTTCTGTACGGTATCTTTTTGCTCAATTTTTAAGGAAGCTTCTATTTCACCAGAAAAAGGTTACTCAACTACGACTTTCAAACTACGGTAACCGGAAATTTTACCATATTTGGGCATAACTTTTGGTTACTGTAGTTTGAGTTTTGAAGTAGCGGAACCATTTTTCCCAATCACTTGAAACTTGTACATGCAACATCGTAATAAACGGTTCTTTTCGGTTATCAACCCCAACTCCCCCGACTTCAAACCCCCGACCTGACCCCCCCCTGACCCAAACCCCTTGACTTTAACCCCCCTGACCCAAACCCCTTGACTTTAACCCCCCTGACCCACCCACCCCAACAACCCTAGCTCCAAGCTACTCGACAGTTTCCTTTTTTCATTATCAAACTACCATTCCCATGCTTTTGATTCGCCTACTTGCTTTATCAAACTACCATAACCATGCTTTCGGTTCCCCTACTTTAATTTTCAAACTTCAGGAACTGCATTTGGTGCCCCTGCTTTGACTTTCAAACTTCGAGAACCATTTTCCGGTTCCTCTATTGCAAAAATCATGGTTCGGTAACCGGAAAACGGTTCCTGAAGTTTGAAAATCAAAGTAGGGGAGCCGAATTCAACGAAATAAACACTTCCATTTTCTATTAGCTATATTGACCTGATGAGCTCATAATGAGAGCGAAACTGATTATGGATTACTATTTCTATCCGCAGCAACATTGTTTGTAATGTTGTCTATGTTTCTCTTGGACATTTGTTAGTTCTTTACTTTTTCTTTTTTGCAACTGCTATTCTTTTCACGGTATTGAATGCCCAAATGCTAGATTGAGTCATTTTGCTGTGTGGTTTTTGATATGGTCCTTCCTGATTGTTATTACTGATGAGGGATGGAATCCCGAAACAGGATGGCTCAGGTTTTATCTTGTATGATAATAATCACTCTCAAGGGTTTGAGCACTCTTGGGAACCTGTCCTGTGTATCGTAGCATAGTACGTTGCTCACCAGATGGTTTGAGCTCTCTGATGCAACATTTACCTAATAGGCCTACATCTTTTTCTTCCAGTAGTTCAAAATTTATTTCAATACCTTCAAGGCAGCAAAAGTTAATATATATGTAAAGTTTGAAATTAGTGATTAGTGATGTTTTCTTTTTTTTCTGGAGGCACCCAGTTCATAACAGGGTTGCCCTCCTTGTGGAAATGTGATAGAGGCAGCATGTTGAAGACCATTTTTTAAAAGGAATTGAAGTAATTCAGAAGAGCAAAATGTCATAGAAATGATTTTCTTTTGCTTGGCATAGCCCTTAATTAACCTTACTTCAGTTACAGCTTTCAATTTGTGGTAATTTATACCACAGCATAAATAACCTACTGAAAAGGCAAGTGAAAAAATTATGGAGTTAGTCAGATGCAAACCACTTTTGTTTAACCCCAAGCATCCTGATCACTAGAACTGGCTAACAGTGCGAAATGATTAGATGGAAAGAAATTGTTGAAGAATCAGGACGTCATGGTTAGTGTTAACTTCTTTCTTTTCGATACTGTATATTTATGCTTTGACGCTTTTTTCTTTAACGTACTGGTATATGTACCATTTTAGCCGCTTTTTAACATCTGTTTTGCATTTGTTGTTCATAACATGTATCACTGTGCTATTAGTAAATTGAGGAGCTATTTGTTATGATATGGATTATTCCATTTTTGTATTTACTGTTTCATAAAAATCCCTTTTTTTCAATATTTCTAGTATCATACCCAGGGTTACCATTTCGTGCTTATTTCTAAGATTTGTGCTATTTGTGCTTATTTTCAAGGGCAATGTCTTAGAAAACGTGAATGTGCTTATTTCTAAGAAACTTGCTTATTTTTGAGTCCCGTGTTTATTTTTGATTTTTTAGTGGAAAAAAATAGGATACTGCGGACGTGAAGATCTTTTTTTTTTTTTTTGGTCTTCACCGATTTTTAGTGGAAAAACAGGACTTTGTTGACATGAAAACCTTTTTTTTTTTTTTTTAGTCTTCACCAATTTTTAGTGAAAAAACAGGTCTTGGTTGACGTGAAGACCTTTTTTTTTACTCTTCACCGGTTTTTAGTGGATTCACAATAAAGAGCAATCGACTTTTTGGTAACCTAACTGCAGCGTGCTTATTTTTTGGTGTGGTCCGGTAGTAACCCTGATTATACCTGTAGTTTGTTATACAAAAATAAATGTATATGTGCATTTAATGTTGCCTGGTTAAATGGTATAAACTATTTTTTTTGTCAATCTTGGTCATGTTTTTTAAAATACCTGTGACTTCAATATTGTTTGTGGCTGAAGAAGACAAAAAAAAATGGCAGAACATCGCAGAGACCTTTATATATGAGAAAGGAACGTTCCTTAACAGCAGCTTAAGGAAATGGAGCAGGAGCAGATGCAATGCAGAGAGTCTCGTCGTGTCATCTTTTTGACAGCTTACGATGGCTGGATGACTCTATTGAACATCAGAACTGAGTGTTTTCGCAGAATGTTTAGGTTTTGTGTTTGATTTGCTTTATATTGTTATTTTAGAACTCAAAGTTCTCAACTTTCCTATGAAAGATTGAATGGATTTGCCTAAAGATAATGGCTTGCTGGAACCCTCGAACATCATTGATATGACAAGTGAGGAGAATTTGGAACATTATTTTGGTATTGTGTCTCTGAGAGTAATCTAAGTTTTTTAAGTGAATTCATTTAACTCCTCCAATGTTACAGTGCAACTGCTCAGTTTATTCAGTAAGGACTAAGGAAACAGCAGTTTGTTTTTGTGAATTTACTTTGATATGCTGCATCAGCATAAACGAAGTGCATGGCAGAGTCCTATCGTCGACTTTAATATGCTGTATCAGCATAAACGAATGGCATGTCCGAGTCTTATCGTTGGAATCAGAAGTGTAGAACTGTTGAATTCAGATCTGCTGTTAACTAAATCATTCTCTGTTCTGGAACAAATGAAGTAAATGCATTACAACCATTCAATTTACTTTTTAGAAGTTGTGCTGCATTTGCTTTTTCAGTGCGTATTTTTGTATTTAGGCCTATCCTCCTATCGCGAGAAAGCGATCGTAGCGCTATAATGAGCTCGCTTAGGAGTTGCCGGTCATTTGTCCACCACACCAAGATGGGGGAATCCCGTCTAGTGCTTTTTCCAAAAAACAAGTAAAGTTGCCGGCTTGTTTTTTACATCCCTTCAATGCTGAGTGTTCAGCATGGAAGCTGAAAATACAAATTTTATAGTTATTGGTCTGACGTGATTCGGAATCAAACCCGTGTCTACAGCTCCAGAGGCAGACGTTCTTACCACTCGGCCATCTGAGCTGTAGATGTGATCATGCATTTCATCTGGTTTTCAAAAACTTTCGATTGTTGGTTAAAAATTTCTTTGCAAAGCACTTCTTCACATTGGAAACTTTTGTGATCAATCGCTGTTGTCTAGCTCAAACAATTATTAACTTATTAAAAAAATTGAACTTTTGCCTAAACCCAAATGAAAGATGTTAATGAAAGGATGTTATACATTCAACGTTATGATTTGCTAACTTGAAAAGCATACGCTCGTTTGGCAGTCTTCTCACCTTGCTTAACGCTGTAAAAATCAGGGCGTCGAACCGAAACGCAAACCGAAAACCCGTATTAACCGCTTCCTTTCACTGAACTTGAACCGAACCGTAGCTTATATTATTTAATGGAGGTAAACCGAACCTGAACCCAAGGTTATGAAAATTCTTGAACCTTAACCGGATTTGAACCGTTAAAAGATATTTATCTAAAGCAAACCTTGTCTAACCCAAAGTCTGCGGAAGTTTTGTTGTTTTTTGGACTAAAAAAACATACGTTACGTTAAATGGGGTGTGTTCTTACGAAGGTTTTTTTTAAGAATGCTTATGGTGGCTATAACAGCGGTTAAGGACATCTGAAGTTAATCTGAGGTTATTTCTGCCGCTGAGAACATCCTTTATGAGCTACAGTAGCATCTTAAAAAGCACAATCAACCTAAATACAAGTATTTTTGAAAAAAATGCGCCTGTAGCTGTGTACCAAAATGAGCCGAATTGACGGTTTCAAATTCTAGAACCCGAACCGAATTTGAACCTATAAATTTTTGCCTCTGCGAACCTGAACCCGATTATTCTAAGTGTTTTTAATTTTAACCGGAACTAAACCTACAAAATTGAACGACGAAAAACCTGAACCGGAGGTAAACTGCTAAAAACAAATTTTGCAAAACCTGAATCTAAACCGTAGCGATATTTCACGCGGTTTCATGCCCTGCTAAAAATAACCTAGTATTGATAATTATTTTATTGATTTCCCGTAATTGCATTAGTATTTGCTGATACAAGTTTCGTTGCGTTTACGAATATGCTTTTGTAGGAAACCTCGAGCATCAAGTCTACCCTGATGAAAATTTTGTTATTTCCGACATTGTATCCACCTCTGCTCTACCACTTGATGCGCCAGCAAGCTCACGGTCAACTGAAAAGATAGCACCTGTTCTGAAGGCAGAGCGAAAGAAATTCTCTCGTAATTAGCGAAGGCAAATATTGGCTATAATTCAGGTTTGTTTTCTATTGTTTTTAACACCGTAATGCCGTGAAAATGAAGGGTTTGCATAAGTAAAAACAGAAAAACATCTTATCATCAACCTACGCTTCTAGTCACGGGAAGACACTGCCTTTTGTCACGGAAGACTCGAGGCATGTTTTAAAACGGTGGCTATTCGCAAGGTTCTCAATGGAAGTTCTAAATGTCCCTAGAAGGAGTGCGAAACCGCATTGACAACGGCCCAAACAGGTTGTAGTGTTTGTACAAGAAAGGAGTCTTCAAAGCCAATATCTTTAGGAAGAGGGGTCCGGAACTGCAAAGGTTAAGAACCGCTTTTTTAAAACATAGAAGCGAGTTTTTCCAGTCTGTAGTGTTTCAGGTTGAGTGCATTGCGTGCCGACTTTTATTCGTAAATGAAAAGCACCCAAATAGTGGCTAACAACAAACTTTTTCACAGGACTCACTGGTCCATGTGATTGAGCAGAGTATATCCAACATTTCGAAAATGACAGAATCGGTAGCTTCTGAAGATATCGTCGGCATTTTTAAAGACTATGGAAATGTAAGACTTCATAGCCTCGGAGGAAAAATAGCGTCCAAGGCTTTCCCAAAACTGTTGCTGCTTCTGTATGAAATAGAAGGCGATTGATATCGTATATGTTTTAACTTTTTACCGTTTAGATTTGTTTTACCTGCTTTCGTTTCACTTCGTTTGATTTTTAAATGTATTTATTTTGTATGGATTCTCTACTGTTCTATCTGAAGTAAACTGTGTGCCCACTGCCTAGTCTAATTTTGCTTGAAGTGTTTTTAAAGTCTTCATTATTTGGGTTACGGTACTAGTCGTTCAAATATACACTTTAAGAATGTCCAGGTGTAAGTAAGCCAAAAGTATGCATTATTTCTGCATCATTATTAATGTGGTAATTACTTTTTCAATTATTATGACCACCAGAAGTTTGATTGTGATAAAGACACTACACTACACAACTCTTGGGATTTTGCTACGCTTAAACTGGACATGTGGGAAGGGTAACTGTGGCATAACGCATCAAGAATTGTAGTTCGCGATCGCTGAGTAGTCTCAATATATGAACGGAATTCCAACTGTAGTAAAGTGACCAACTTCGATTTTATCTTTTTGATGCTATTTTAATGCCTTGCGTTTTTATTTCGTTAAAGTTTCAACACTGCTTTCTGAAGATGCTGACTGTACGTTGCGGTAAGTTTTCATTGTGAGAAGTTGTTACTTTTGATTTTGTTTTCGTATGCAGCTTTTAATGTATTGCGTTCTTTCTATTTCGTTAATACTGTCAACATTGCGCTAGTTTATACACTAACTCATTAAAAAACACTGAAAAGCTATTCATATGTGTTGGGAGTGCCGAATGCAAATTACTCCATGAGGATTCGAGCGGTAGCTTTAATGTACTTTTGGAGGAAAACCTTGATGAATCGCTACTGTTCGCTTTTGCTCCTACAACGTCACTAACAACACAAACATACACTCATAGTAGGTTGTTTACTGTAGTTGCACGAAGATGTTACAAAAGAATAAAGAGAAAATAAAGAACACACTCAACAACAAAGCACATTGGTCGGATAACATAGGCCTGCAGCAGGCAGGGGCGAATCCACAAACTTTTGGTGGAGGGGGATGTAATTTTGAATTAGGTTGAATGTTAACTAAATAAGCTTACTAAGACGTTTAGACCCAGAAACGGGCGTTAATAAATTCTTTGAAATTGCTTCATGTCAATGGCGTATTCAGAAATGTTTTTATCAGGGAAGGGGCATCAAATTTCGTTACTTTTTCAAGCGTAGTTTTTCCCGCCAGAGTTAATTTTAAGCAATTTAAGTTCCAAAAACGACTCTAGGAGGGTCCGGGGGCATGCTCCCCCAGAAATTTTTTGAAAATTGACATATGCTGTAAACGCCATTTCAGTGCTTTTTGAACAATTTTAGGCAATTTTGCTTACGTTTTTGGCTCCTAATTTTGATTACCAAATACGATGCATTTTGTTCGCACAGTTTCGATTATGCGTCCTTAAGGCGACTCAGGCATATTGTTATAGAAAGGTTTGAAACTGCGGAAAATTTTTATAAGGCATTGTTGAAAACGGCTTGTGGGGGGATGCATACGCAGCATTCCCCACATCCCCCCCTTGAATCCGCTCCTGACTGCAGGCTAGAGACTGTAGTTAATAGGCTACTGATAATAATTAAGACTTTAGGCAGAACTGCAGCAGCCTATAAAATTACGCTGTTTGTATTAAATTACTAAATAGCCAGCGTACTGGTAGCCGAAGATTAGGGACAAAAAAAAAAATATCCAATCAAAACTCACCTTCGTCATTCTTGTAAAATTATCACAAAGCATAAAAGCACATGATACTGGATTGATGTCGCAATCTGTGCTATCTGACAATTTATATTTATAACTATAACTTTGTGACTGTGCGACGCGCGTCTTAAAATTCTCGACGGATACTGTGTATATCAAAAACGCAAGAAAAAGACGGATCTGTTTCAGCGCGTCAATACGCCGTTAATTAACGCCGTCACAAACGCCGTCAATTGACGACGTTAAACGCTGAACGGATACTGTGTAAATCCACCTTAATATGTCTTTGCTACCTCTGTTGTATGTATGCACACCGTCATTGCCATGCAGGACCATTAACATCATGTCTCCCAATCAAATCGAGAAACAAGAAACGCGAATTAACCTTTATAGGTATTAGGTAGAATAAAGGTTATCTGGAAGAATGCATTGTAGGTTGATGGATGTACTTCATGGATTTGAAGCTCATAGCACCAATGAAGAAACTTAATGTGTGCTACCTGTTCCTCAGAAAATGACTGATTCCATTAATCAAGAAAAAAAAAATTTTAATAAGCAAAAACGAACAGGGTTCTCACGCTAGTCTTGAAAGTATATATGGAAAAATAATATTTTGTTTTCCAGGCTGAAAAAGTTTGAAACAGAAATTTTTGTTTACATGTTGGTATGGAAAATGAAAATATCTTTCGAGACCTGATCCCGCATTTTGATAATATTATAATTGTATGTACGTTTTTCTCCTTCAGTGTTTGATCTGGGCTTGTTGAGAGTCTATATTCTAAATAATAGCAGCCTGCCATTGTTTGTAGAATGCTGATTTTGTAGTTCCTTTTACCACTAAGGTTTTGCAATATTAACGTTGATTGCAATACTCACATTTCTTTGTGAATATTTTAGGAGTGTGAAGGATATGGTTGTTTACGTTGCCAACATGTGAAGTAATGGAAAGATTATATACATAGCATAGTGCTTAGCTTGTTCAATCACAGTTTCTTCGTATAATTTTGATTTATGGTCGTTAGGTTGTTTTGTCTTTGGGCTTGCCTTCATATATTTTATACCTAAAGTTCTACACAATTGGTAGTTGTTAAATTCGTGAAAGCATTGGTAGGGTAATTGACTATGGTAGCTGCATCGTGTACTTTAGTTGTTGTTGTCGATCATGAAGTCTTGAAAAAGTCTGAAAAACGAAATTCAAAATTGTGTGTGAACCCTGGAGGAATTTGTTTGTAGGCATTTTTATCCTCCTAGCATGAGAAAGCAACGGGGTACTTCACGAGTTTGCTTAGGAGTTGCTGGCCATTCGTCTACCAAGCTAAGATGGGGTAATGTGCCATTCTCAACGGCACAAGTCAACTTGCCGGCTTGCTTGTTCCTTTTAATGTTACACGTCCAACTGGGAAGCTGTGAATACCAATTTTTAAGTCATTGGTTTGACCCAACTCGGAATCTAACCCCACGTCTACCGATCCAGAAGCAGACGCTCCATCCTCTAGGTAGGCCATCTGATTGGAATCAAAATGGTATCACATTATAATGGCAAGAGTGGTGTGAGGGCTGGTCTTCAGTTAGGCTTTATGTTACAAATACAACATGACACTAGTTTTCTGATTGCGTTCAAAAGCCTTAACTTTTTGAGAATTCTTTAGACTTATGACTTGCATATAACCTTATTGTTAATGACTTCAATAAGCTACTTGCAATTGCATTAAATTGATGGCTTGTTGGCTGAAGAAATATTGGTCTAATCACTAACTAACCAAACGCTGTTTTTAGTGATTTCTCCAGTTCTACTAGTACCAGTTCAAGTGAGGATAGTAACAGCAATGTGTAAGTGTTTTAAACGTTAACATTTATTATTTGCGCTTGGAACTCCGATTAATTCATCCACAGCGAATACAACCAGCTGATTTTTCAGTGGCAAAGAACAATAGGAAATAAGCGCTTTTGTCACAACGCTGTTGAATTTTAAGCGCTGGTAAATAATAGTCACGTCTTAGCGTCCAATTGCATAACATATAGCATTGATTACGTAACAGAAAGCAGACTTTCCTGCCAAAAACAAAGAACTAATAGAAAAAGGCTGATGTGTACCAGTAATTTTACTTTAAAAATAACAAGCGCCCGTGCTTCGATAAGGGCCCGTTTGAATAAGGGCCCGGTAGTGAGTTTGGTTGAAAAAAATATGGGCCCGGGCTACAAAACGAGCAAATACGGTAGCTCAAATAAATTAGAGGCTGCGAGTGACTCTGCCACTTAATGTTTGCACGTAGTTTTTCAATTACTTAAATGGGAATAGGAAATGTTTCATTAATGGTTTTAATGTCGGATGGCATTCACCTGTTTATATTATTGTCTTCTCATCCTGCCACATTGAACTATCTTTTAAGCTGCATTTACTGAATATGGTTATAACACACTCCTCCATACGCTACTAATAAGTGGCAAAATCACTGTGTGCAAAGAGCAATATGATCGATGCCAATAATTGCAACTTAAAATGCCTGTGTGCTTTTTCTTTGCAATTTGTTTTTTTGATTAAAAAAATATTTACCGTATATCAAATAACTTAATCAAGTGTTGTTTTAGGTGAAAGCACCAGCTGCAGTTCTGCCAGTGAAGAGAGTGACAGCGAAAATGTGTTAGTAATTCTAATGTCATGGTGATTTATTGGCATTTTAATTTTGCTATCAAAAAGCGCTATACGAGCTCGCTCAGGAGTTGCCAACTTAAGATCGGGTAATCCCGTTAAGTGCCTTTCCCAACAGCACATCAAGCAAACTTGCTGGCTTGCACCACACTGTCCCTTTAATGCTGAACTTCAAGCAGGGAAGCTGTTCACACTTAGTAGGCTTGCTCTTCACACTTAGTACTGTACCTTCAATGCTGAGCGTCATGCAGAGAAGCCATGAATACCAATTTTTCAGTTGTTGGTTGAACTCGACAGCTTCCGAACACATACGAATTGACCGCCGCATACTGGCTGTGAGACAACTGACCATCATGCAAACTCGTCACCGCAAAAGCATGAGCCTAGGAAAGAGCACTTTGCTTGTTACCACTTCGCTAATAATAACTAAGATATTCTAATAGTCCTGTGATAGCCTAGTAGGTTTGTCATTGTGAAAAATTCTTGAAGTCTTGCATTCTAAGAAATAAAAAAAGAAAATTGCTAGAGATAAAATGTTATTTTGCCGCTTTATAACAATACTCTTTAATTAGTGATGCACTGATGCTGAATTTTGCTGATGTCACAATGCCGATGTATCCGCTCTTCTCAACATCGGCATCGACCGATGTTACTGACATTTCATGACAGTAACATTGGTCGATGATTCATGTTTTAAGCAAATAAGGACACTCTAGTCCATAACATGACTTTGCCTAAGCATGGTTATTAAGAGCTTGCAGGAGCCTTTCGCTTTATAGTAGTTCTTACTTGTATGATACTAAATAACTATTGTGTATATTCTAGCCCTAAAACGTGCGTTTTACACCATTTGACCGACTTGACCAACCCAAGACGCAAACCCCAAACTTTCCGCACTGATAGCGATGTTGTTACCATTGAGCTAACTGGCCTGTCATAAAAAGTTATTCGGTGTTATATTACAAATAGTCTAAAATGAGTAAAAGAAACACAAATAAAAAATTATTTCTAGAATTTATTATCTAGATTATGAGCAAGTGGCAAATGTAAGCGCACAACTTCGCTTTCGTAAAAATTAACTAATGTGTGCGATTGGGTGCTTAAAATTTTTAGTGCAGTGGTCACTTGACATCGGCTGATGCATCGGTTTAAAATTGCTGATGCATCCGTGAAACTGCCGATATATCGTTTTTTTATGTTGAAATCGGTAATGGCAGATCCCTATCTGTAACCTGTATTTACTATTTACATCATCATCACCTCTTAAGCCTGCTTAGTTCATTAGGGTTGTGGGGCAGCAGCTCAAAGTTCAGTCGACACGCGTTGCATTCTTGCACTTTGCTTGGATCAAATCTGAAGCGGTTTCATGCTACGTCCTATAGCTGATCAAACCATCATGTTCGAGATCGTTGAGATCTCTATTACACCTCCAAACTGTCTACATAACAACTCCTCAGCACGTAACTTTTGATAATTGCTCACTCCCTCGTCTCTATTTTAAGTATTTTTTTTTCATTAATCTCTTTTCATAACTTCCAACCAATAAATATGTTGTGACACAGAAAAAAATTAAGGTTTGTTTACCGTGTATTCATGACAGTTTAATTTGTCTCGATGATCATAGCTAGCAATTATGCAAAAAATAATATTACGGTACATCACTAGTACATTAAAACGTTAGTAATCTCGTTTTTTGATGTTCATATGCTGGTATTGCTGGAGGTTTATGGAATCAACCGATTGTAGCAATTTGAATTATTAACTATACAGAGCAATTTTGCACAGAGCTACGGTGGGATGTCACAGAGCTACATTCATCTTTAATATTAACTGTAAATTATTACATATGCTGTTTTTCAAAGCTATTATATTTGACGGTATTTGACTAATAGAATAAGCACCCTTGAATAATTAAGTATTTTAGCAGTCTTTTTGAATATTTATCTAAAGTGATCAACTTTCCATTACAAGGTTCAATGTATTTAATTTTGGTGTAAATAACTTTTTTTTTACTAATATTAACTACAAGGAATTTCTGACAATATCGGCGACTCGTCTTTTCATCTTCTGTCTTGTTAGCACTTATGACAACATCTGTCACTGGGCTGCAGAAGTGCCAGAAACCTGCTTTAATGGCACTATAACTTTACTTGTGAATATTCTAAAAGGCTAGCTTATGCTGAACAATAATCCTACACTAATTGTTCGGGATGTGTATTCATGAAATATAAGAACTGCTCAAATCAGATTTTGATAAACTTGAAACTGCTGAACTGCTGATATACAAGAATTATATTGCTAAAAGTTCATTTCATTTTTGCCTTTTGATTACAAAAAAAAGCTTTCCGGAAGACGTAATCGCAAACGCAGATATAAACATCAAAACAGGTATTTGTGGGGGTGGGCGAAATATCTGTATTTTCATTGGGTTTTTTTTTTTTTTGGTTTGGAGTCTTTATGCCGATAATACCGTACAGTCCCTGTACAATCCTAATCTTTAACCTGCTGCTTGGTTTGGCTGTTAAAGCGTCTTTTCTTGTAGTCGCTTAGTAGTAAGATTTGAGTTTGATTGCTGGTCGGTCACAAGGATTTGCTGCTGTCTTGCTCGGTGTTCATCATCAAGGGTAGTGCAATGGGTTGAAATTGTATACTGTATATCTTTTACTGAAGTTTAACAGCATTGAATTTATGTATGTAATGGGTCGAGCTGAAATGCATCATGGTCTACACAAAGTGTGCTTCGAGTATCACTGTTCGTATCGATACCTATCTTCATCTTTATTTGTCGATTGTGTTCTTATGTTTGTATTGATTCTTCTTCTTGCCTATTTTTAATATCTGTACTTCTATGGCCTGTGCCTAAAATTTCCGTAATCCTTAACCTGTGCATGAAACTTAAATTATGTGAGTGTTTCATGTAACCTTTTAATTATCATTTTTGTGCATTTTTCCATCTGCTTTTTACACTCTCCGCTTATGTTCTTTATTCCACAAATTTCTGTGTTTTATTTCTGCATTTCAAGTTAGTGAAGTTGACAATTAGAAAAATAAAAAGTTTTGTTCATACGAAGAAAGCTTTGTTTGTTTATTATTTTTTTTGTTGTTCAAAAGTTCGATTTAAATTTTAGTATTGCATTGCATTAACAGGTCTGCGAGAAAGAAAAGGCGTTGATATCTGTGGGCACACATTTCAAAATGTTACTCACCACAGAAAAAAGCACCCTGAAGTTGCTAAAAAAGAATTTTTCTATGATACCTTTTTGAAGGTGAAAAAGAAGGGAAAATATACCTCTTTTGATGGATATCAGTGTAATTTGTGCAAGATAGCTGTAAAAGACTTGAAAAACCATGTGCTCAGAAAGCATCCAGCAATCCAAATTCTATCGGAAAAGTTTGATTCTCTGGCACAAAGATCTAAATTGAACTCATCTTTCCAAGAGATTTTAAATGGATATGTCGAAATGTTGACAAAAAGTGGAGTAGGAAAACGCAACTGCACCTTCAAATCAGTTGCTGAAACTTATGCTAGGCAGATAAGCGTAATGATCAAATCGACTAATGATTGGTCTGTGCCGCAAAAAGTATTTCAAAATCTTTGTGAAGGAATGAGTCAAGATGGAGCAGAAGCCACTAAGTATGCATACTTAGCGACACTACAAAACTTTGTACTGTACATTGAGCTTGAGCACCCCTACTTTCAAACAAATAACGTACAAGTGCTAAAAAAACACATTACCAACTGGTTGCAAAAGCAAAGGAAAAGTAAGGAAAAACGTAAAAAATTCGTAAAGGAGCAATCAAGGAAAAAGCTGAAGACGTTGCCGTTTCCCTTTAACGCAGTTCAGCTCTACGAAAAGAAATACGGTGATTATATTCAAAATTTGCAGCAAACGAGGCTGGGAATGATGAAAAAACAATTTGTTGGGACATTGTATGCTGACATATTCCTTAAAATTATCTGTAAGTTAGGCTGCAGGCCATCGGTGTTGCGTGGGCTACGTATAAAAGAGATGAGTGATGCTGAGAAAACTCAATTGAACAATTGGAGCATACCGGTTGATTAGCAAAAGGAAAAATCTCGACATGGCTGTATTGTCATTAGCAAAGATGAACTATCTGACATTCAACTGGCATCAAAGCATGTATGAGCGTTCTGGAAACGAATATCTACTGCTAAAGACTATGTTTTTCCATTATTGGGAAGATTTGGGCAACTGTCCAATCATGAGTTTACTAAACTGTTTATGGAAAGAAGCAGGTTGGTGTTTGGCAAAGAGCTATCACCAGCAGATGTACAAAAGCTAGTTACTACTTATATGAGACATCAGCCAACCCATATTTAGAAAGCAGTTACAAGAGCAGAGGGACATTCAGTGATGATTGCGAAACGCCATTATGACGTCTCCCTTCCTCACGAGCTGGTGGAATTAGCAAGGGTTGCAATGGAAAAGATAGCCTCAGACATAGGTAGGCATATCAGATTTTTGCTTTAGCTAGACAATAAGTACAGGTAACCAGATAGATTTTGTTGCAGATTTAATAGTTATGCACTGCTGTTAGTAGAGTCTTCATTTTTTCCATGGTTTAATTTTTTCTGTTGATAATTTCACTCTGTACAACATACTTGAAACAGGTTAATTTGAATGTAAAAGAATTTGTTGTTCATAAACGGACTTGCTGAAATAATATCTTTGTATTTCTCTGAACTTTCTTACATTTGTGACATTTTTGCCTTTTGTTTCATGGTACCCCTGCTCAGTATTTATAAGTACAAAAAGAGTGCACTTCGTTTTGGTGCCTTTCTTTTTGATACGACTTATTTGGTGCTGTTACTTTTCTACACAAACCCTTTTGATGCCAATGTAACTTCTAGGTGCAAACCCTTTCTGTTAATTGTTGCAATTTTTTTCTCCAATGGTAAGTACAATGGTATTAATTGAGCTTAACTTAGCATCGTTTATACTGAAAATACAATCTCTTGTTTATAATAAAATATTTCAAGATCTCATAAAGCTTGCAAATTTCGCACGTCTGCTATAGTTTGTTGCAGGTGCTTCAAACTTACAAGTCTGTTTAATATATTGTTTTGTGACAGATAATAGAACTGAAGATTTCGTTGAAAGTGGTATGTTTGCAGTGTTGTTTTTTGTGTCGGTAAAATTTCATGTGTTGTAAGTGCTTTTGGAAATTTTTGCAGTACCAGCACTTTAGCAAAACTCGATTTTAGCTCATGTGAACTTAGTGTCGTATTTGCATATTAATGAGTGTTTGAAGCATTTATAAATCTAATTTACAGCACGGGTTTTCTTCTTTACTTCAACATATCATTTCTACATCTTTTGTTTTTTCTTGAGTTTAAAGGAAAACCTTATTATACTTAACAGACTGTTAGTTCAATTTCGTTACTGTAAACTAGAAAATATGCGTAAAATATTCATGAGCTGTTTTGGGTAAAGGGGAACTGCAATATTTTTCATTGCCTTTTGTAAAATTGACTTAAAATTTAAACACTTTCAAATGTTTTGTAGAAATTTCTTCTGATGCGGGAGTTATGCGGGATAAGTTAAAGAAATTTCTTCTGATGCGGGAGTTCTCTGCTGCAAATTCCGGGTTGGTCAAATTGACACATAGTTGCCAACAGCTAGTTACCGCTGCAACATGCTTTTTGTGTAGCCCAGGCACAAAGTCGCACCATGAGTCCGACAACTTTTATATGCCTCAGCGTATTCACGCGTGTGTATTGAAAACTTCTTTTTTGAAAAATTTGAATTCCAAAGTCTATTGGTGGGCATTGGGAGGTTTTCTGACCTGTGAAGAATGTAATCGGCAAACTTTGGAAGATGAAAAGTGATTCCTTTAATTCAGTAAACGTCTCGTTTCAACTAGCTTCTCTTTTTCGAGTACTGCATTTTGGCTATTTCAATATAAGGCCAAATTTTTCATTAATTGTCACTCTACAGATAATCTCCTGCGTTTTGACCAAAATGCAAATTACGTCAGATGCGCCAACTTCTTTCATGGTTGTTGTTCATCCTTATTCTATTCTCGTTGTAGCCCTAGAGGTCTGCCAAATTCGCTTTTCACTATATTGGTTTGCTAAATAACTGCTTCAGTGCCCCCACCTCCAAGGCACACACAAAACAAAAACTTCCCAAGTCATCATTTAATTTCTACAGATTTTTGTTAACTAACACACGTTTATAAACTTTTGGTGACAGCTTTGAATTAAGTGGAGTATCAATACATTTTACAACAGACATTGTAAAACTGCAGTTCCCGTTTACAAGGCTGCCTATTTCTGAACTGTGTGGCAGACTAAATATAGCTTACAAATTAGCAGCGCAACTGAAGGCTATAGTGTCTGTCAGTCAATCATTTAGGCTGCTGAGATTTCGAATTTTGGAAACAAAAATTTTATAATGAGACAAGTTTAAAAGATACACATCGCTAAAATATAGCAGTGTAGTAGTAAAGGCTATTACAGATGTTTTAAACTTACAAGCCTGTTTAATATGTTGTTTTGTGACAGATAATGGAGCTGAGGATTTTGTTGGAAGTGGTATGTTTGCAAAATTGTTTTCTATGTCGATAAAATTTCATGTCTTGTCAATGTTTTTAAAAAGTTTGCAGTACCAGCACTTGGGCAAAACTCGATTTTAACTCGGGTGATCTTTGTGCCGTGTTTGAATACTGGTGATTGTTTGAAACGATTATGAATTTGATCTACATTTTTAGTTTTTATTCGCTTTACTTCTTTTTTAGTTTTACGTACATATCAGTTTTGAATAGGACACTGTTACTCTTTCTAATAGAAAAAGAAAAGCTTGTCCTACCAAAGTGTCAATTAGTCCTAAATCAGGACAATTTGCATAATTTGTTTCCAAGACAACTTGACGCAAGACCATACCAATCAAATGGCCGAGTGGATAGAGCGTCTACTTCTGGATCAGTAGACTCGAAATTCAATTCCGAGTCGGGTCAAACCAATGACGTGAAAATAGGTATTCACAGCTTCCCTGCTTGACTTTCAGCACTAAAAGGACAGTGTGTAGCAAGCCGGCAAGTTCGCTTGTTGTGCTGTTGGAAATGGTACTTAACGGGATTCCCCCAACTACGTGGGTTAGACAGATTGTCGGCAACACCTACGCGAGCTCGTACAGCAATTCGCTGCTTTCTTGTGATAGGAGGATAAAAATGCAAATGAACATATAACTTAACGGGTGATCCGTGAAATTTTCAAGCCGGAGTTTTTTTAGAACATCGTTCATTGTGTTTAAATCTGTATTTGACATGCACAATTTTGGTATTTGAAACAACTTTATTATTGTTCCGCATCCGTAAGTGTGTGCGACTTCTGCTTCCATCACATTATTTTTCTGGTTCAAGTGTAATAAGTATTAAAAAGAAATTTACAAATACTAGAAAAATTTAGTAATGACACCGCTTCATTGGAAATCAAGAACTCAATAGGATCGATCACTCAAAAGATGTCAAATGCTTAATATAACATTAAAAAGGTTGCCTAGGTATCTACTCCAAATTGACTTGAAGGTAGGATCATATATGCCAACTTCCAGGTTACTCAGTCTGCTAAGAGGCTCACATCTAAAGTTACTCAGGTTGACATGATTTGGGCAAACGACTTGGAGAAAAGCCACAAATAAACTGGTTAGAGAATCAATTTTCCTAGGCTAGGTCAAAAATACGATACTCCACTCAAGCAGCCCCCACCTCTAGCACCCACAAGGCCATCTACCCAAATGCAGCTGCAGACGCATTTCGACCTTTTTAGGTCTCATCAGTGTAGCATAGTAACAACCCCCCTCTACAAAGTAAATTCCTACTATCATTCTCCCCAAAATTTCTTGCAACCATTCCTCTGCTAAATCTCCGCTACTATCTTAATTGCTAAAATCCAAACTAAATCCTTGCCACCATCCCCAACAGGTGTCATTACTAAATTTTTCTATTGTTGAAGCCAAGTTGGATATCACTCCTATCTGAGTTTCTGATAATTGGAGTCTCATGATTCGATAGAATTGTTCCTTGCATGTTGTACATTGCTAGGTTAGAGTCAGCTTGAAGAATACAATTAATATTTGTCAAGACCAATGTGAAAAGTTCTATTGCGTTCTTCTGTGAAAAGGGATTTGTAAGGCAATTCACTACTGAAGAAAAGAAACTAACCCAGCTCCTTATTTGTTTGGAAACACTTGTCCGATTTTTCTTGAGCAGGTAGCAACTTTTCGTGAAATTGAATTGTGCTCCT